>CM046446.1:58944491-59306991 GCA_025506515.1 Flaveria trinervia | reverse complement strand
GGCCTTGCTAATATCAAGTCAAAAGTGTATTTATCACCTAAACTTTGGTATCTTAGAGTTAATGTGATCGAGGCCCAAGATTTGATCCCAAATGATAAGACTCGGTTCCCTGAGGTTTATGTGAAAGCTATACTCGGGAATCAGGTTTTGAGGACTCGAGTCTCGGTTAGCAAGACTATAAACCCGTTATGGAATGAAGATCTAATGTTTGTAGCATCAGAACCATTTGAAGAACCGTTGATTTTGAGCGTTGAGGATCGGCTCGGGCCTAACAAAGACGAGATTCTTGGAAGGTGTGCGATCCCGTTGCAGTATGTTGACCGGAGATTAGATCATAGAGCAATCAACTCAAAGTGGTTTAATCTTGAAAAACATATTATGGTTGAAGGTGAAAAGAAGAAAGAAGTTAAATTTGCTAGCCGGATTCACTTGCGGGTTTGTTTAGAAGGCGGGTATCATGTACTCGATGAATCGACTCATTATAGTAGCGATCTTAGAGCAACGGCTAAACAACTATGGAAAAGTAGCATTGGTGTTCTCGAGGTTGGAATATTGAGTGCTACCGGGCTTTCACCTATGAAAACCAAGGACGGACGGGCCACAACTGATGCTTATTGTGTCGCAAATATGGTACAAAGTGGGTCAGAACCCGAACCATAATCGATAGTTTTACACCCAAATGGAACGAGCAATACACATGGGAAGTTTTCGATCCGTGTACAGTTATAACCATCGGGGTTTTTGATAACTGTCACTTACAAGGCGAAGATAAGCCCGGTGGGGTTCGTGATTCGAGGATCGGTAAGGTTCGGATTCGGCTATCAACCCTTGAAACCGACCGCGTTTACACCCATTCGTACCCACTTATAGTCTTGCACCCATCTGGGGTTAAGAAAATGGGTGAAGTTCATTTAGCGGTTCGGTTTACCTGTTCATCTTTAATGAACATGATGCATATGTACTCGCAACCCTTATTACCCAAAATGCATTACATTCACCCGTTAACCGTGAGCCAGCTTGATAGCTTGAGACACCAAGCGACCCAGATTGTGTCAATGAGGCTGGGCCGGGCTGAACCGCCTTTGAGAAAAGAAATCGTTGAGTATATGCTCGATGTTGGGTCACATATGTGGAGTATGAGGAGAAGTAAGGCTAACTTCTTGAGAATCATGTCAGTTTTGGGCGGGCTAGTTGCAATCGGGAAATGGTTCGATCAAATTTGCAACTGGAAAAACCCGATAACCACTGTTTTGATCCACATTCTTTTCCTGATACTCGTTTTATACCCCGAACTCATCCTCCCAACCATTTTCCTTTATCTGTTCTTGATTGGGATTTGGTACTACAGATGGAAGCCTAGAAACCCGCCTCATATGGATACCCGAATTTCATGTGCTGATAACGCGCACCCTGATGAACTAGACGAAGAATTCGACACCTTCCCGACATCTCGGCCTCCTGATGTCGTCCGAATGCGGTATGATCGGCTCAGAAGCATCGCGGGTCGGATGCAAACCGTGGTTGGCGATTTGGCAACTCAAGGAGAACGGTTTCAGTCACTAATTAGCTGGAGGGACCCTCGAGCTACATCACTTTTTCTGATCTTTTGTCTAATTGCTGCTGTCATCCTCTACGTTACACCTTTTCAAGTTGTCGCTATCTTCACAGGGCTTTATGTTTTGCGCCATCCGAGGTTTCGTCGCAAGCTACCTTCTGTGCCGCTCAACTTCTTCAGAAGATTACCCGCGAGAACCGACTGCATGCTATGAGGAAAAGTATGTTGACTTTGACCCGACTTTTGTCAAGATTTGCGCTCTTAGCGTGTGTTCTTGGATCAGCATAGGTGTAGAAAATCAGACTTTTTGGTTGTACGATGTTTCATATTTGTTTTTGTTTTGTTTTCTTGGGGATATTGTCGTTGGTTAGTTTGCAGTTATGCAGTTTGAATTTGACTCAAGTCTCTCTCTCTCTCTCTCTCTATATATATATATATATATTATGTGTGTGTGTGTGTGTGTGTGGCTAAACAATCGTATCCAGTTTTTGGTTTATTATAGGATGGTTGCTAACTGAAAAGAGAAACAATGTAAAAGGGAGATAAATGGTGTTTGAATGGTTGTTGACCTGAAAAATATAGAAGGATGTATGGAGCAGTAGTATGATGATGTCTTGATAGTTGTTTATCGCAATTATATTATAAATTTATAAATTGATGTATGTCTGTGTGTGTGTGTGTTTATGAAAGTAACTCTAATTCTGTTTTTTTGTTTCGTCTTTTTCTTTTATGTTATTTATGTGGTTGTTTCAGAAGAAGATCTTTGTATATTGATTTGGGTATTATATTGAGTGGAGAATCTGTACTAATGAACTAGTAAAATTTTAGAATATCATACCATGCGCGACAACATTAAATCAAAGGATCATACACACCCTTTTTATCAAATGATGTTCCCTCCTTTCTCATTAAATTCCAATAACCACCTATTCCCAAACAGTTTCAGATTCTACTCAACTCTAGGCATGACATATTCTACAAAATCAATATTTACTTTCATAAACCCACACACAACAACATTCAAGTTGTTTATCGTATTCATCATCCGTAGAACTCAACAATTCAACTGAGTTGAGCATTTCTTAACCTGTTACACTGGCCCTTGCATTGTCCCCGTTTGAGACTATAAAAAAACGTCTTAGAACCACAGCCCACCGATATCATACTAATAGATGCTATGTAGCAAATGAAGTGACCACGCTGGCATGGCAGAGATAGCAATAATGAAATTATTGAAGTCACACCTTGACCATTCTAGACATGCCATATTGAAGTCCAACAAACTCCACATAGCACAAGTGCTACCCACCTACCAAGCATGCGTCATCAACCAAATGTTACAAGGCCACAACATGTCACATGCGCCCGTGTTTGGATGTGCGTTTTATAAAAGATAACTTAATATTATATAGCAGTGTTCATATGCGCGCTTCATTACTTGGAATGTTATGGGGCCACAACAGTATTTGAGGCTAGCGCATTTTAGGCTGACTTACATGTAGGGATGTCTGGATGCGCGTTTTCAACTTTTCAAGTTGATTATTCAAGAACAGCATAACTATCTGCTGTAACAATCAGATTAATAAGTTCTGAAACACAGATCCAAACACCCATGACCCGTCTAACAAAACAGTACCGAGGTTTTATTTTCTTTACTTCTACATTTACTTGAAGTTGATCATATCTGCAGATGAGGAGCTAGTGTTTATTTTTCATTATATTGTTAAGTTTATCAACTTCAATAACGACTAATACAGCAGATGTGTAACGAATTAAGTAGCAGTTACGTATCTAAAGTCTAGATCGGGAATCATTTTTACCAGGAACATCTAAAGCATCATAATGACCAAACCCGTGATACAAAACTTTAATAGGACTTTCTTTCCCATATTCATGACCGTATTCAGCAATACATATAACACCACCTGAATCTTCATCATTCATGTAAACGGAAATCGGCATCCTGCATAAGAATATGCAAATATTAACTTAAATATCATGATTTATGCAAAACCTTGGAGAATCTATGCAATTTCACCCACATTATAATAATGATGATGATACGTTTTACACATACATATGTGTGTGTGCGCGCACTCGCTCACTAAAACTTTTTAAGGATAATTCTACATGCTTTTTATTTTTAAGTAAAATAAAACCCGTTATATTATCTAAGGCAATTATTCCATCATTGTTTAGTGGAGAATAAGGTAACTTGTAGCTGAATAAACCTAGGATGAATATCAGAGAAATCAAGATATCCTCTAATTCGATTCAGGAATAATGTCATAAAAAGATAAATACAATATACGCAATACTGTCTCAATGCATTTTTAATTACCTAGACCCACTTTTGCAATGCAATTTAGAAAGTATCTTTTCATTTCTACTCCAAACTATCTTTATATGGTAAAGATATTCATCTATAAATCTCTCAAAAAGATTAATTGGTTAATTTTTTCATACTTTCATAATGTTTATAACTAGAAATCAAAGCCACACGTTTGCGAACTTTGTAAGATGCATAGCAGCAATGATGTTACATAGTTAAGTGCATAAAAGAAACGTATGAAATTGCTACGTTTTAGTTTTGAAGATGGAAACATAAATTGAAAACAATACTATGTCCCGCAAGTGTGGTCTAATAATCAAAAGAAAATTAATTAAAACGGAAAAATATATAAATATAAAAGAAAAAAAAAACCAAAAACATAAAATAAAAAATAAATGCATGCCGCAAGGTTTGAACCCACGTTACCTAGGTCAAAGAGTGAATAAGGTGGCGGCACATGGCATGTTGATTTAATTTGATAGAAAAAAGGGACTATTTTAGAAACACTAACAATGAAACATAATAGAAATGAGTCAAGAGAGATAAAAATTAGAGATTGCAGCCGATCATAATCGATGTAAAAAATAAATTAGTATTTATCATATAGGTGAATTGACAAACAAAACAAAGAGATCACAACCTGGATTGAACCCCCCTCCGTTGATTAAGGAATGAAGGAACTAACTCTTGGAGCAATTGAGCTTTATGTGACTAAAGGTGGCTTCTATGATATTTAAGAAAAGAAAAAAGAAAATATAAAAATAATAAATCGCACCAACCTTACCTTTTAAGATATTGTATATAATTTTCTTCCCTTTCTTTTTTCGTCTATAGGGCATCAAGCCCTTATGTTCTATTAAATTTAAGTGATATAGTGATAATAATACAAGCAGTATACATCCAAACTTTATTGCGTTGCCATTTTATACAAATCACGTGCTATAACCAAGAAAAGTCATTGCCAGTGCCACAACACCTTTTCCCCTTTATAGCAGGTCAAAAATGGTCACATAATAAAAAGATCAAATATTTCATATGTTCAGATATGCATGTTAAACATATAAGATATTTCAACAAAGGTAAGTAAAACCATCTACATGAGTACAAAAGCAAGATTTTTTAGGTTTGTTCAACATGAATTACTAAAATGATTTGGATAAAAAAGATACCATAATTCAGCTTCATGAACTTGATGCCACATTAATTATAATAAACAACAATCTGATAAACAGAGATAAATCAATGATGGACTTGTGTTTCTGTTTTCTTTTAATTTGTTAATGGAATTCCTCACCGCCAAGCCGATAATCCTTTGTTTAGAGCTAAAATGGAGCTTTTTTTGGCTTTCAAACAAGATTGTCAGTTCTACTTATTTATGATTGTTTGGTTAATCACATGAACTAGTTATTTGAAGATGATTTTAAATTTTGTACTCTTGGGCAAGAATGCCATCTGCCCAGGGCCCTGGCCAGCGGTCTAAAAAGATCTCTTGTAAATGAAAAAAGTAATTGATACGAAGGTAGCTTGTTCAAGATTTGGCATTTTCTTTTTTTCACAGTTACATTCTTTTAAAAAAGTAATTTTTTTACAAAAAAGTTGATTGATGTAAAAGTACAATACACAAGGACTCTGCTTTTTAAAGTGTGGCCTTTGGAGCTTAGGATCAGGCTTTAGATATTTTCGGTTTTATAATCCACTTATCAACTTTATCATGGCAAAAGCACATTAAAAGGCACACATGTGAGGCAAGGGGAATATACCTTAATCCACTTATCAATTTTATCATGGCAACAGTTGAAGTGGTCTTAGCAATAGATTTCTACCTAAAACATGTGAACATATATAAGAATGTTCTTTATGGTGAGATATCACATCATCCAAGAGTTGATTAGAGACAATACATATGTTTCCTAAGTTGTTTTTGCATACACCACACTGCAACACTGCATTCTAGATGACTGAGAGAAGGCATCTTGCAAACTGCAAAGAGTTACACGGTTTAGGGTTTGCTAGAGTTGCATGCTTCGGAGGCATATGGTTTGATCCTCCAAGCCGGAGATTGTTGAGCTGGGAGGTAAATTCGTGTGAGGCGTATAGTTATGTTGTGGAATCTAAGGGTGCAAGTCCGAAGTTTAGAACTACGAGCTTGGCTTATATGGATCTTTAGGCTCCATTTACATGTCGGTTCAGTGGTAGTTTGGAAAGCTAGTTACTTAGAGAACAAGGAGACACTTGGCATTAACCTCTCTATATAAAATATTAATGTAATTATAAGCAGTAAATAATAGAAATTAATAGAAACTCTATCTAGTTCGGTCGTGTCACATGCTACTTACTAGCAAATTAGCGATCATGTTTTCATACACATTTTTACTCAAACATGTGTGTGTGAGAGAGAGACTTACTTGAGAACATGAGAAGCCATTAGCAATTCAGGTTCACCTCCCCATATATGTGTCTTCCTTATTTCTGACACGTACGAATCAAAGTCACCTTCAATAAACCTGAAAATGTATGCAATTGATAATTGCTTGTATAGAAGTCCTTTAAGAATCATTTATCTTTCATATGAGCACAAACGTCATTCATACATACCATTACTAATCATTAATTTTTTTTTTAGTGAAAATCATTTAAAACCACTTGTAAAACACAAATAACTTCCAATGAGTTTTTTAAAAAAAACTCCACATTAGAATTAGTTCATGCTTTGCATGTAAGAAGTGAATGGTTAAATACATAGATTGGATGGCACAACATGATGATTGTAAAGGTACAAAGGAAAAAAACACTGTCACAACTCACCATTCCGTCTCTTTTCGTCTTTTAACAAACTCATCCGCCACCTACAATGGCAGATTAGAAGTATTATAAAATGGGGGTCTGAATCGCTGAATGCATATTGCAAATGATGCTGCTGCCGCCACCACCAACACTAAATAATACTACTGCTAATACTCATAAAAGAATTAGCTGATGTTATATCTAGAAAAGTCCTGATAAACTAAATATAATAACATTTTTATAAAGATTATTAACCTTTCTATCCAGGGAAGTTGTGATAATAATAAAAAAAAGATATTGTACGTAGATGTCACTCAACTATTAAACTATTTTTAATAACTACACCCACATATATATACTCTTTCATTTATACCAATTCTGTTCAAAAAATTACAAATGATGAAAATGCCCTTAATTTGTTTTTAGAAAAACAGCAACATGTTGACACCTTATCAAAAGTAATTTTGCAATTTCAAAGGGCATTTTCATCATCAAACATGTTCTTGACAAAAACTTGTATACCACATACATATTTTGGTGGCATATAAAATAGTTTTGATCATGAAGGGCATCAAAACATACTTCTAGGCCACACAAGTATGTTTATGGCTTCATTTATACCCATTCCACCAAAATATGCTGATTGAACTCAGTTTTTAGAAATATAACAACTTTAACATCTGATACATTGACCCCTTATGAGAAGTAATTTTGTCTATCAAAAATCTTTAAGGACATTTAATGCGTTTCCATAGAATCTTAGAAGTGAAACCACATACAAATCTGGGTGGTCTATAAAATAGTTTCAATATATGAGTGACCTTTACATACCTGATCCCCCGTAAAAATAAACTATCATTTTTAAAACATACCCTAGCACGTAATTCGTCAGCTAACTCTCTTTGCAGGCTCTCATTAGGAGCAGGTTTCCCTGACCTTATGCAAGCTCCATGAGCAACAGCACGAAACAAACATCTACCATCTGCAGGTATCCTGTACAAAAAATTAATAATAATAATAATAACCAAATAAATTTAAAATCAAATCTTACCAGACCCAATCTAACCCAATTTAACTTTTAGCAAGCTCACTGCTCACCTATAACAGAATAGTCGGTGTAAGCTTGCTTTCCATTTGAAAAATTGGTGGTAGAAGAACTAGGGTTATCTTGTTTTTTCTCTTTAGCTTCAGCATATAGAGGTTCAGAACTTGGATTACAAACCAATAATCCAAGTAGAAGACCCGCTGAAGTACATCCTTGCATCCATTCCATTCTTGAAATAGTACTTTGTTTTGGAATTATAAACCTTATATTCATATTGCTGGACCGACCAAAAGACCACCTTGGTTAGTTTTTGGTAAATGCATACCATTGTTGATTGTCAATGAACGGCGAGAATTTAACTTTGCAACATAGTCTGGTTTGGCAAAACCAAGGGAGAGATGAAAATAACATGCACTTGATGCAAGTTGAGGCATCAAATGTTGGTGGGTCCCGCTTGGACGGATAACGTGTTTCACACATGCTTTAATGGGATAAAAAGTAATCATGGCGTCATGAATAGGAGTCCAAATGTAGCTGATGGCACTTGATCACTGTGCATAATAGCATATGATTCAGAGTAATTGAGATAAAGCAAAAACAAGTTAAAGTGATGATATTTATTCACTGTCTGCAAATTAACCATATGTACTCAAATTTATTCCCCTGGGCTTCCATGGTATGTGATATTGTTAAAATTAAATATATAATTCAGCAGCAATCATCTTTAAATTTAAGGTCCTAACTTGATCCTAATTCTATAATTACAGGTTACTTATTTAAAGAATGAAAGTTGGAGGGTCAAAGCTGGTTATTGGACATCATTGTTGCTGTAGTCGAAGGTCTTTGTTTATTCAAGGGGGCAAATGTGGTCTGCAGCCTATTTATTCTTCTTTGTGCTTCATTAGGAATTGACCAAAAAAAGATAAAACCCTAATCTGCCGTTTTGTGCCGTATTCTACTTTTGTTCATCTCTATATATAATTGGCCTTCAATCTCTCTGGTTCAGAGAGTCTCATTATGTTGCTTGTTGTGTTCCTGTAAGCATCAAGCCTTGTTATCATCTTTATGTTCTTATGAATCTGTGTTGACAACATTGGGTGCATTGGTTTCTTGTATTCAAACCATTATCATCAATACAATTTGACAGATATGCTTTATAAATTTTCAATAAGTTTCAGCGTTGTGACTCTTTTAACAAATACCAACCTTCAAGTCTTCAACAGTTCAAGCTGTATTGTATTTGCAGCTACATACGATGACGATGTGTGATAATTGTATAAAGTAGCTAACATAGTGCATCATTTGTAAAATTGATTATATGGTATAAAAAGACAACCGTACATGTTGACATGAACCCATGACATTATCAGTTTAAACAGCTTGATGCCACATCAGCTAGTTTACACTATTGGCATGTAACATCAGCTATTTTACAAATATTAAAACTTAAGTGGTTAATTCTAAAACATTGAACATGTGTAAAACTTGGTTATTTGCCCTAAATTATATTCCCACCTATACATCAACTTTTCCCTGCCTAATTTACGGCATATTCTACCCTTTTTGGGGAAGATAGATAAAAGATGGGCATATCTCTAATCATTGTTGTGGATACATAAAAATTGCTCCTAAAAGTGAATCATTCTCATAATTCATTTAGCTGAAACCACAAATTAACAAGTCACACATACAGTTTTGATTTGCTCATTTCGAATTTTGCTTCAGCTTTTCAAACAGTAAACCCTACTTCAAACATATCAAAATGTATGAATTTCCGATGGCTATCAGTTCAGATGGAACCAACTCACAGAATCTGAACAAAACAGCACAAATAACCAGCAACTTTGGTGAGACAATGGCAGCGGTGTAGACTGTAGATTCGACAAGCAATCAAAGTATATGGTTCAATCATATGGCCATAACCTAAATCATCGAGCTTAACTAATCGTAGATAGTTTAGATAATTGGTAACAGATGATTCAATGTTTTAGCAACAACTGAAACTACGAGAACAATATCAGAGAATTGCAACGTGCATTTGATAGATCGTAAAGGTGTAAATTGGTGAAATTTTGAAAAGGAACATACCTGTTGTCTGTTGAAGATTAAAAAGTATAGAAGTATCAATGAGGAACACTTGAATAAAGAATTGGATTCAGATGAGGTAGATGGAATCAAAGAAGGAGATCTAATGGAATTGAAGGAAGCTGGTAGCATCTCATCTTGCTGGAACTATCTTGAAGCTTCCATATAAATTTGTTACCTGGGATTATTTTGTTGGATTTGGATTTAAATAACATACGGTTTCGATTAATTAGCGTTGCGGACCGAGCTATGACCCGAAAAGTTACACATTGGGTCACAAACATTAAATTGCACTTAATTTGATTAAGTGATGTTTATGAACTTTAACGGGTTTAATAATTTATAAAATTATAAATTATTTAATCAAAACGTTTAATCGCTAAACGTTGTAAGTTGCGGGTTTCAGTTTAAAAGTTGGCTAATAATTAATTCCATCGGGCTCAGCTAGGATAATTAAAATAAATAGGACAATTAGGATATATATAACCCTATTAATATATTTTCCTTCATTGTAATCTCAAGATTGCTCCGAGCCGCAAAACAAAAGGAAAACATATAAATCCTTTGGTTTGGGTTTTTTATCGAGGTACACAACAAAACATTCACAACCTTTGGTTTGCGATTAATTTTATTTTAATATGGTATTAAAATCTAGTGTCCCAAGAGATGAAAGGGTTCGTCACTTGTCACGAACTAAATATTGTAAAATTAAATTTTACAACACACGTATGACTTAATCATTCATTGTGTTTGATCATATTCGGTAAGCACTAAATTTAGATCTAATAGATAAAAAAATCAATAGTGTATGTCATCCTACTATTACGAACACTTGGAATATTAAGCGTGACTGTGTTAGTGAGATTGAGATTCTCACTAAGGATCGAATATAATGACTGAGTTAATGATTGAATGGCGGAATCATAAAATCAAGAAACATTCAATGCAGAAGAAATACTCATAAATGCTTTTGTACATATTAATAAAGGTGATTGATTACAAAGACTGCTAGGGTTTAGCACCAAAAGTAATAATGCACCTAGAGAATACAAATATTCTGATTGTCTAATTCTGTCACGTCATGTACGAGGTTATCTATTCTATTTATAGACAGACAAGATGGCTTTTACAAAATGACTAAACTACCCCTGACCTATTACATCAAAACTAGCCTAAGTCTTGATCCGCATCTCTGCTTGTTCATCCGCATTGGCAAAAGCGGATGAGTTGACTTGATCAGCATTTTTTCACTTGATCATCCGCATTAGGATGTTGGTCATCCGCATTTGTTAATGCGGATGAACAAATACTTCTACGCATTTGTCTGCTCATCCGTATTGGCAAATGCGGATGAACAAAATCTTGTCCGCATTACTGATTGGTTGTAAGGCCCCGTTCCCAGGACGCTTACAGCTGGTAATTCATCGCACATAAAACATATACTTTGCATTTAATCATCAAAACATTGCAGCGGAAAACATAAAACAAATGGCATTTCATTTCATCATAAAATTTTTTGCAAAATAATGCATCGTTTGTCGGTTACAAAATTTCATTGTTGTATTACATCGCAAAAGCTTTAATTAAGTGGATGCCATCCAAAAGAGTCGAGCAGCCGCCACGTGCCATCCTCAGCAATGCTTACCTGCCAACTGGAAAATGCATAAAAGTCAGCATTGCTGAGCGAGTTCTAATTTTATAGCAAAACATACTTTTCTATCATAAAACCATCCTTTCTTTTAAAATCATATTATACTTTACATTCATTCGTGATCATACATCATACGTACATACAGATAATAACATTATTATCTTCGTCATTCTTTCGTTTATACTTTTATTCATTCATCATTACTTCTAGTGACATGTACATTACCCCGAACATTATGCACGAAGCGGGTAACTGGGCCTGAGGTCTCTCATAGACCTCGAACATTGTGCACGAAGCTGACACCAGTACCTAGGACAAGTACATTCACCATTCATCTTTTCTCTTTCATTCTAGATCAATGCCATAAGCTATACCCCGAACATTGTGCACGGAGCGGGTAACTGGGCCTGAGGTCTCTCATAGACCTCGAACATTATGCACGAAGCTGACTCCAGTACCTAGGGCAAGCGGCAAGGATCCCATTCGTATGGTCAATCACAAAGATTAGACCCCAGTGTGCATCCTTCTGGGGTAGCTAACCCGCACACAGTTGAGCAAGCACCCTTCATTGGGTGTGAACCTCCATACATTTGCTTGCAAGGCTTTCTTACATTCATTCATTAATGCATGCATTCTTTCATCATGTTCCTCTTTCATTATCTTTCACTTTACGTTACATAATACTTCGTTCATTCATTCATTCATAACACGTAAAGCCACAGGAAAGATAATCATACATCATCACAAGGAATATAAACATATCATTCATACATCATCATGCAGGGCATTATACATACATAACATACATCATGCATAACCACACAACAACATCATCATCATCATCATCATGCATAAGCACACATCATTACATGCCCATCATACCATCTATGACCTCATAAGTCAACATTCACAACTCCTAGGAATCTCCTAGGTCAAAGCCTGCATTACCTCATTTCTTAAAAAGTCAGAATTTTTTCTAAGTGTTCATCCGCATTTCCTATACTCATCCGCATTTCCTACAGCTCATCCGCATTTCCTACAGCTCATCCGCATTTACTATAGTTCAGCTGCATTTACTATAGTTCATCCGCATTTACTATAGTTCATCCGCATTTCCTATACTCATCCGCATTTCCTACAGTTCATCCGCATTTACTATAGTTCAGCCGCATTTACTATAGTTCATCCGCATTTACTATAGTTCATCCGCATTGACTCACTTCTTCCGCATTGACTCACTTCTTCCGCATTGACTTACTTTAGTCATCCGCATTTCCATACTTAGTCAAATGCTCATCCGCATTGACTTACTTGCTCATCCGCATTTCCATACTTAGTCAATGCTCATCCGCACTGACTTACTTGCTCATCCGCATTTCCATACCTAGTCAAATGCTCATCCGCATTGACTTACTTGCTCATCCGTATTTCCATACTTAGTCAAATGCTCATCCGCATTGACTTACTTCATCTGCATTTTCAGCACCTAGTCAAATGCTCATCCGCATTGACTTACTTGCTCATCCGCATTTACTTCCACACACTTAGGCAGATTTAGAAACTTATCAAGTGGATCTAAACATCATTTTCAATTTCCATACATTATTCATCATGTTCTATGCTTAATTCTTACCTTCTAAGCCTTAGAAACACAATCATACATCATCAAGCATAAACATAGTCACACATCACATCATAACATCATCATACACACATTTAGGCATACGGGTCCGAAACCCAGCTATATAAAAACATACATTCATGCATTTCCAGCCCCAAAATCAGTTAAAACCAGTAAAAGAGGGGTCCTAGAACTCACCTTTGCAGCTTTTAAGTATGGTTCCTCCAAACTCGTTTGCAAATTGAATTCAACCGCTTAGAAACCCATTAAAAACATACCCCAAACACATAAGCATAAACCCGAGGATAAGACCAGTCAAGAACACCATAAAAGCATGAATTCTTACCTTGAATTCGAACTCTTCCTTGTTCTTTCTTCAAAACCGAGAACTTGCTGCTCTTTCTCTCTCTAAAAACCCGAAAATCAGATGTGCATGTGACATATGGGCGGCCATACCACCTTTTACACCCACTTTTCAAACCTTTTGTCCTTTTGGACACTTTTTACCCCTAGACTTGGGTTTTATTCCTTGTTCTGCTTTTCTTTCACTTTATTCATTCTTTTCTTTGACTTTAAAATAACCGGGTGTTACATTGGTCTTCCGCATTTGTTAATGCGGAAGAACAAATACTTGTTCATATTTGTTTTATGTCTTCCGCATTGATAAATGCGGAAGAACAATACTTGTCCGTATTTGTTTTTTGTCTTCTGCTTTGACAAATGCAGAAGAACAAATACTTGTCCGTATATGTTTTATGTCTTCCGCATTGACAAATGCGGAAGAACAAATACTTGTCCGTATTTGTTTTATGTCTTCCGCATTGACAAATGCGGAAGAACAAATACTTGTCCGTATTTGTTTTATGTCTTTCGCATTGACAAATGCGGAAGACCATACTTGGTTTTTCTCTGTGCAGGATCTTCATCCGCATTTCTTCTTGGACTTGTGGGAATCTAGCAAAGCAACCATCAACTCACCTATTGAATTGGCATGCATGATGAACTTAGTACATGAATCTTCATTCTGCTCATATTGTGAATGGCTTCAAGTGGTAGTTTCTTAAGTGAGATTGGTTCCCAAATAGGTACCGTAGATAGCCCATCTCTGTGAATTAAAAGAGAACCATCTACATCAACTTCTAGTTTGACAATGTTGCCCAACTGTAGAGGTGTCTTCTTCTTCCTTTTCTCCCTCTTTGCACTGATCTGATCATAGGCCATCTTTAATATTTTGATGCACTTTAGAAAGAAATGTAGATCTTCTTGACCCAATTTGTTTGATATCTCTCTAAAGTGCCTTGTGTATATGTAGTGAATATATGATTGATCCAGTAGTCTCACTTCATAACCACTGAAGAGTTTGATTTCAACACCTTATTTACCTCCCCACTTCTCTCAATCATCAATTCATAGGTCTTCTCATCATAATAAACATTTGAGATTGGTGTTGAGGAATGTGTACCAGCCACCATTTTTCTTTTTAATAATTCAGTAGGTTTCACTCTTAGTTCTAGAAACATTACTTCTTCAGCTGGTTTTGTCTGTTTCATCTCTAGAGGGTTCTTGAAAGTTTTGTCTTTTCTCATACATATGGCTTTTAATGAATTGAAGTTGTTGGTTCTCTTGAACATTTTAAGTATACCTTCAAATTCATATCCTCTAAACATGGCATTATGGTTTATCAGCTCCAGATTAGCCAGTTCTTTCAGGTCATGAATCTCAAGTGCATTTACCAGAGCAGAGTACTCTGTAAAAAATTGCACTAGACCTGATATTATTTTAACCATGAAATATTCCATGAACTATCATACTTCTAAGCAATAATTTTCTGGTCTATTTTGCCTTTTGGAGTAGATACACCTATGATCATCTCAGCAGTGGTCAACCCTTCCTGAAGTTTTCAGTTGGGAGGGTTTAGCAAACCACTCTGGATATTGTGAAGAACAAGTGCCAGATAGTCTTGATCTTTATGTGTAAGTTGCATGTCTTGTGTAGAGACTCTTGATCTTGGCTTTTGTTGAGGACTTCTTCTTCTAACCTCTTCAGCTTTTCTTCTTTTCATTTATTAATTTGGGTGTGACAGCTCTCAATGAGTTGGTTTTCATGTTTCCCAAATTTCTTTTAGTGAGGCCTTGACTAGTGAGGTAATCCTTCATTTCCCTATTAGTCATTGCATAGTGATCAGGATGTAGAGGTTCATGAGTCTGGGATTGCTTCTTCATGACTGACAGCTTTGGCTTGTGAGCTTTGGGTGCAATTGACTTCTCATAATCTGTTTCAACCATGGGGTCCAGTAGTTTATTGACTTTCTCTTCTTCTGCTTTCATGCCTTCATAGGTCATACTGAATACTTCATCTGCATCATACCCGTGATTGATCAAAACATTGCTTTTATCATAAGGTTATCAGTTTGAGCCTTTAACACCATTTCGTTCACAGATTTTTCTTTTTGCACAGGACTGTCCACATCTACAGCCTTTTCAACATCATATCCTCCTTCTATTCCCCTTCTTCCAGATCAATAAATGCAGCTTGTTTCTTTAATTGAGCCTGAGCCTTCTCATGTTCATCTAGGAATTCAACTATGGCTGCCAAACTTCTTGGATCATCTTTTACTTTTCTTCACATATTCTTCTTCAACTATTGGTCTTTTACCTTTTGCCTTTTTAGATAAGTATTTCCTCTTTCTGGTATAAGTTTGAACTGGAGGACCAGAAGAGAATTCAGCCTTTTTCATCTCCTCAGGCATTTTCAGCCTCAGTTTGTACTTGTTCCTGATCATCAACTTCTTCTTCTTTCTTTTCCTTTTCTTTTTCACAAAACTCTCTGATCATATCTTTTTGTTCCTCTGATAATGACACAACAGGTACAATTTTCATACTCAACTATTTCTCCAAGGGAACTGGAGATTGAGGAATGACCACAATGGGTTTAGTGTTGGTCCTCTGGTCAGCAACAATATCCCAAAATTCCTCATCAATATGAATTCTTCAGAAGTAAATCTATCTAGGGCACTAATTAGTTCTTCAAATTCAGCCTTCTTAGTTTGAGTAGTATGATTGTCTAGAATAAACCACAATTTCTAGACTTGATTCTTCATTCTTGTTTTGCTTGCATCTCTTCTTTTTTAACATTCTCATTAGAGGATTGTTTCTCATCAGTCATTACTCTTTCTTCATCCTTTTTACTTTCTTCAGCCTCAGCACTTCTTTGAATTTCAACTAACATCTCAAGCTCAGAGATTCTTTTATTTTGACTTTCAATTTGACTTTGGAGATTGAAGATGATCTTTGCTTGTTCTTCAGTCATATCCTCCTGCTCTTTCATAGAAAACCATTCATTGGATTTCTTAAATCATTTGGTAGTCCTGTCTCAATATTAAACACCCGAGACTATCTGGGAAAGTTTTCATCTAAGTCTGATTAAGGATTCTTTGTAGGTTATTCTTCTGTTTTAAAGGCTTATAGAGTGTTTAATCCTAGATTAAACATTATTGATGAATCAAAAATGTTCAATTCAAGAAACATTCGTTTCCCAAATCTACAAATGGTCCCGACTGGTTGTTTGATATTGACTCTTTTACAAAATCATTTGATCAATTTCACTTGTCTGATGCAGGAAATCTCTATTCAGGTGACACTTCTTAAGCTGTAGAAAGAAAAGATGACTTTCCATTGATTCCTCCTACATCTGCTAAGTACATGAATGATGATGTTCCTCTTCAAGCAGATCCAATCAGACAACCATCACAAAATCAGAGTGTTTTAATTGAAGGAGGTCCAAGCTTGTTACCATCACACTCAGATGATCTTTCAACTAAGATCAGAAATCAGAAACAAGCTACTCCTCCATCTGAAACACAAAGAACATCAAATAATGAAAGCAATCATAGTGCTGCTGAAGCTGAAGCAGGACTGAAACGGAGTCTGACAATCTTCATAATTCAACAACTGTACAAGATGAAGTTGCCTCTGACCATAATGAACTGAATGTCTCCAATCTTGATGTAACTATTGCTGGTGACTCCATTCCAACGACTAGAATACACAAGAATCATCCAGTTGAAACATTATTGGTGATCATAATGAGAGGGTGACAAGAAGCAAGTCTGGTATTGAAACATCTGTTTGTTCTCATGCTTTCTCTGTCAAACAGTACCCAAAAATATCAAAAAGGATCTTCAAGACAATAGCTGGATTAAAGCAAAGTAGGAAGAATTGCTCCAATTCAAGAAGCAAGAAGTATGGCAACTGGTAGATCTTCCCGAAGGACAATATCCTATCGGCACCAGATGGTTGTACTGAAACAAGACTGATGATAGAGGATCGTCATCAGAAACAAAGCAAGATTAGTGGCACAGGGATACACTCAAGAAGAAGGAACCGACTATGATGAAGTGTTTGCACCTGTTGCCAGATTAGAAGCAATCAGAATCTTTCTAGCATATTCTTCATCCATGAAATTCACTGTTTATCAAATGGATGTGACGTGTGCCTTCTTGTATGGAAAGATTGCTGAAGAGGTCTATGTGAGTCAACCACCGGGATTTGAAGATCCAGATTTCCCTCACAGAGTTACAAGCTTGACAAAGCTCTGTATGGTCTTCACCAAGCTCCAAGAAAGTGGTATGAGACTCTGTCATCTTTTCTTCTTGAACATGGATACGAAAGAGGAAAGATCGATCAGACTCTCTTCTAAAGAAGAAAAGGAAAAGACACGCTGTTAGTCTAGATTTATGTGGATGACATCATTTTTGGCTCTACAAACAAGCAACTCTACAAAGAATTTGAAGACCTTATGCATTCAAAATTCCAAATGAGTGCAATGGGGGAACTCACTCACTTTCTTTCTAGGGGTGCAAGTCCAACAAACAGCAGATGAAATTTTCATCAATCAATCAAAATACGTGAAAACTATGTTGAAGAAATTTCACTTTGTTGATTGTCAGTCTATCAAAACTCCTATGGATACTAAAGTGAAGATTTGACCTGATCCTGTAGGCAAATCAGTGGACCAGAATCACTATCGATCTATGATCGGTTCACTTATGTATCTAACAGCCAGTATGCCTGACATTATGTTTGGTGTTTGTGTGTGTGCCAGATATCAAGCTAATCAAAAGAATCACATGTGAATGCAGTCAAGAGGATATTAAGATATCTAACGGGGAAACCAGCTCTTGGATTATGGTATCCAAAGGAAGGAGACTTCAATCTCTATGCTTTCACAGACAGTGATTATGGAGGATGCAACTTCAACAGAAAATCCACCTCTAGCGGATGTCAATTTCTTGGTCCTAGACTGGTCTCTTGGCAATGCAAGAAGCAGACAAACATGTGTGTATAATAGCAAAAGCTAAGTATATTGCAACATCAGCCTGTGCTCTCGAACTCTGGATTCAAAACCAGATGCTTGATTATCGTTATAACTTCTTGCACACACCAATTTACATTGACAACACAACAACTGTTTTCATAACCAATAATCCAGTTCAACACTCAAAAACAAAACATATTGAAATTAGATATCACTTTTTGAGAGACTGTGCTGAAAAGAGGTTAATCAAATTGATTCAAGTACCCACTGAAAATCAATTAGCTGATTTGTTTACTAAGGCATTTGAACCTAGTAGGTTTAAATTCCTGGTTCAGCCAATTGGCATGATTAACCTTGAGTAAAAATATTTGAAACATCAAAAACAAGTCAAAAATATTAGAAAAACACAAAAAGAAGTCAATTTTATGAAGAATAGAATATCATGGGAAATGATAAAATTACAGTCGTTATATCATTCACTGTGCTTAATTTCAAAATTGCAAAGACTGTCATGACTTACCAGATATGTTGGTAGGCTCAACTTGGAAGAGAAGATACATGCAGTGATGAATTAAAAATCTTATTCAATAGTGAAACATTCATCACCAAGTACAGGTATGTATTGGCTTATCTGAGTGCATGTGTGTGTAGTAACCTAAACACACCAGGTAATGATGCTTTATGAATCTCTTTCACCCAAATCATGTTTCATCTTTATTTTGCTGAGCAAAGACCTGATGAAACAAGCACATAGTGCAGATGTAATGATCCAAAAGATTCCCAATGAGGAACACATCCAAATTGGATAAATCTACAAAAGCAATACATTCCAAGTGAATGAACAAAAGAATCCTATCATGGATCACCTTCCAAAGTGAAGTGAAAAGAATCCTAATGTGGATCATCATGAAAAGGATCAAAGTAAAAGAATCCCAACGAGGATTAGTGAAAATGAGTTCTCATAATTTAAGTAACCTGGTAAGGAAAGTTGTGAAAAAGTTCTACCATGCATTGTATAAAGATGGTTCTTCATTCCATGTTTGTATGTGTGAGGTACATATTGAATAATTAAATCAACCAAAAACATGATAAATATCATTTGCATCAAAATATCAACCGGGTATGAGTTTAAGAGGACAAACATACCTTCAATCATCAAGTTCATAAACATGTCCATTTTATCATAAAGGATGCACATGTGCAATGTAAGATTGATATGATCCCAACAAAAGATATACTTTTCTTCATTATCAATAACCAATGTATATAATTGTCAAAAAGTTTTGAAATCTTTAAAGTTTTTATCCAGATGTGGATATAAACTTTAGGGGGTGTAATTTAAATTTTTTTATTAAATCTTTATAGATTGTTACTATCTTGAATTACTTTCTTAAAAACATTAAAAACAAAAGAAAAATAAAATGCATGTGTTGTTGTAGAAGTTATACCATAGTATCTCAGCCTATGCAGATTCTTGGAACCATGAAAAGTCCAAGATCAGTCAAACAATAGGAAACTTGTATAACTTCTGATATATAAGTCAATCCAAGCAAGAATTTACAACTTCAATAGCCAACAACTTCATAAGAAAAATCAATCAATGACATCTCTTCATAACATGAAAAATCAAACAGTCACATTAACTTATAATTAAGTTCAAAAGTTAATGCAGGTAAGTGCATTGGTTAATGCGGGTGAAGGTAACTCATGCTTATAACCAATTCAGGTAGCTTTTTATTTCCAAGTGAAACTAATGTGGACAATGATTGTACTCCACCGCATTAGTGTGTTACAAGTATACACGAATTTTGGAGTTAAAACCTATGTGGAACAAAAATTGTTCTACCACATTTGTCAATGTGAATAAAATAATTTTCAAATGTTCAACCGCATTTGTCAATGCATATAAACTTTTAAGTGTCCAACCGCATTTGTCAATACGGATGAAATTTACACTTTCGCATTTGTTTTACCCATCCGCATTTGTGGATGTGTATCTTCAATGTTCATGTATTTTAAGCAAAAATAATTAAGTGATTAATCTTCTGTCAATGAATGATGATCAAGTTAATGTGGGTTTTATTCTATCGCATTTGCTACAGTGAGCAAATGCTGACAAAGTCAGATCTTCCGCATATGCTACAGTGAGCAATGCTGACAAATTTGTTCAACCGCATTTGCTACAGTGAGCAATGCTGAACAAGTTTTGTCAACCGCATTTGTTACAGTGAACAAATGCTGATGAACTTAGTTCTTCCGCATTTGCAACAGTGCACAAATGCGGATAGAAGAAAACAGAAGTAACAAAAACTTCCACATTTGCTACAGTATGTAAATGCGGATGCCTAAAATCACAAGTTAACTCTTCCGCATTTACATCAGCAAACAAATGCGGAATGCAAAGTTATTGAAATTTTCACTTCCGCATTTACAACAGTAAACAAATGCGGATGACCCAAAGACTTAAAATTTACCCTTCCGCATTTGCTATAGTGACTTAAAAATGTGACCACATTTGCTCTGAAACTTGTAACATTTTGTAAAAGCCATTATTTGACTATTTAAGGAATTTCAAAGGGTCATTTAATAGTTTTCAAATCTGAGATACTACATAGTGAGACGAGCGCAAAAACACTATAAACCCTCTTTGATCATCATCATCATCAACAACCAAAGATTTTAGTGTGTTCTAATCACCTTGTTATTGTAATCGATTCCAACCCACAGTAGCATTGAAAGAAAGGTGAAATTTCCAAAAATCTTTCATGACCTAACTTTCGGACTGTTGAACCAAAAGTGAACGAAGAACCAAATGATAATGAAGAACACACAAAATCCAATTTATTCAAAGATATGTTATACATTTTTGACATCAATGAACATGCAAACTAAGAGGAATTACCAGCATGAAAAACCTTTATTGTTGTGTTCATCACAAGAACAGAGTCTGATGAAAAACGAAAATGTGTAACAAATTAATGAAGTAACATCTAATAAATAGTTTATTTAAACATGAAAAGCAGAGAAAATGTGATTGTTCTACAACAAATTCACCATTTGATGTGACAATAATGAAACAGTGACTTCAAACGTTCATCTTTGACCACTAAAAGTCAAACTGATCAATTGTGCACATGCTTTCTCATCAAAACTAACACATATGTCTTTTATGCAGATTAAATGGCTAATCTTTCATGGAGCAAGCTCCATAATGTCAGCGGTTATTTAGACCCTGATGTACCAGAAGCTGAGGGACTCAGAGACATTATCAGACTCATCTCTACAACAAGGGTAGCTTATGCTATCACTGTTAGACCCATCATCTATGAGAACCTCATAAGGTCTTTCTGGAATTCAGCTGAAGTGATTGAAGCACATGGTGTTAGAACTTTATCTGGAAAAATTGATAATGAGCATACTCTGATTATAACTAAAGATTCTGTGAGAAGATGTCTGCAATTTGGTGATGATGCTGATGCACCAATAGAGTTGGATGAGGATGACATCACTACCTTATTTGCAGAAATTGAGTATGAAGGGGGATTTGAAGCTAAGAAGATTGTAAAGGGATTAGTTGATTTGCCTTGGAGATTTCTAATCTACATCTTTCAGCACTGTTTATCCAAAAGGAAAATAGGGTGGAATGATATTCCAATCATCACTTCATCAGCAACTTGTGCTCTATGCACAAATAGACCATTCAACATGTCAGCTTATGTATTTAATGGTCTGGTATCAAACATTCAAGAGGGAAGGAGATACAAGTTCTTGATGTATCCAAGATTCATTCAGTGCCTGATAAATGAAGCATTCCCAAATCTAGCTAGTGAGGGACCAGTTCTAGATATTCATCATTATGATGCTAAATCATACAAGTACGTTAAGAAAAGGGATCCCAGAAACTTCTACAGTGGAGCTCACTCACCTCTTCTTCCTTGGATGCTTCAACAGATCAATCCAGATGAACAAGGAGAAGAACAAGATGCTCATGCTAATGATCACATTAAAGAACAAGCTGCTGATGAGCAAGCTGATGGTATTGATAGGTAAAGGTCAGTATCACCCCAGGATGAAACAGGGGGTGATTCTCATACTGAACCTGAAATTCATGACTATGCATCTCCATTTGTACCACTACCACAACCATCACCACAACCATCACCAACAACCATCACCACAACCATCACCACAACCATCACCACAACCATCACCACACCATCACCACAACCATCACCACAACCATCACCACAACTATCACCACAACCATCACCATAACAATCACCATTACAATCTCCCCATAAAACTCATATTCTATCACCAATAGCCCAACCAATAACATCTTCACCTTATCACTCACCAATATCACCACCTCATCACTCACCAAAATCACCACCTCAACTATTGCCTACCCATGAAAATCAAACTGAGTTTGGAGACTCAACCAGCTCATCTAAAGCATCCAAGTCATCTTCGGATGAGGAGGATCAACATGTTCAAATGCCTGTAAGAGAGTCACTTCTGAGACTGCTCCCTTAGAGAGTTTTGATGAATCCAATGTAAATAGACCGGATGAAAAGGATGAGTTAATCTCCGAGCTCTTGCAAAAGGTTGAAAGGATGGAAAGAAAACTAAATAGGAGAGCTAGAATCATTGATGATAGGATTCTAGAACTTGATGAAAAGGAGCATGAGTTAAAAGAGCTAAAAGAAAAACATGAAGCTGAAAAGAAAGAGAAAAAGAAAGAGATTGAAAACTTAAAAGCCGCTCTTAACCATTCTATAAAAGAAGTAAGTGGCCATGTTGATACTCTTGTCATTTAAACTATAGCTATGGAAGAGCAAGAGGATATGATTGAAGAACAAGCAAAGATCATCTCCAATCTCCAAAGTCAAATTGAAAGTCAAAATAAAAGAATCTCTGAGCTTGAGATGTTAATTGAAATTCAAAGAAGTGTTGAGGCTGAAGAAAGAGTAATGACTGATAAGAAACAATCCTCTACTGAGAATGTTGAAAAAAAAGAAGATGCAAGCAAAACAAAGAATGAAGAAACAAGTCTAGAAATTGTGGTTTATTCTGGACAATCAGATGCTACTCAAACTGAGAAGGCTGAATTTGAAGAACTAATCAGTGCTCTAGATAGCTTTACTTCTGAAGAATTCATAATTGATGAAGAACAGTAACTGGTTTATGTGAATGCTTTGGTAAGAACGTGTTGACAGGAGTATTTTTGTTGTTTACTAATTAGAGATGATAGAATAATCTATTAGCAACTCAATCACGAGATCAATCAAGTTCTATTCAGGTCTTGGGTAGATCTGAAAAAGAACCGAGAGCTAAAGCTTTGATATCAATTGACTGGGTTAGTGAGATTGAGATTCTCACTAAGGATTGAATATAATGACTGAGTTAATGATTGAATGGCGGAATCATACAATCAAGAAACATTCAATGCAGAAGAAATACTCATAAATGCTTTTGTATATATTAATAAAGGTGATTAATTACAAAGACTGCTAGGTTTTAGCACCAAAAGTAATAATGCACCTAGAGAATACAAATATTCTGATTGTCTAAATTATGTCATGTCATGTACGAGGTTATCTATTTGTTGGAGCATATATAGTCATATATAGTGTGTCCGTCACTTGTCGAATAGTCTAGGCTTAATGTTATACACTTGATATGTTGTAAACACATGAAACTGGGTCATTCGCAGGAGCATATGCGAATGAGACTCAGTCGTACGACTGAGCCATGCTAATGGACCAGCCGTGCGACTGAGAGATGCGATTGGGACATTCGTAAGACTGAACCATAAGTATGGTCTAGTTGTACGATTAAACCATATGCATGGTCCAGTCGTACGATTGGACCATACTTATGGTCCAATCGCACGAATGGGCCCAGTCGCATCTAATATGGGCCGAGGCCTATATATACCAGTTTTAATGTGTAGAGAGATTAGGGAGTGAGAGGAAGTCTACCCGGAGCCTAGGGCTGCCGGATGAGAGGGGAGATCATGCTCGATCTTCCCCTTGCCAAGAGTCTTGATTCTTATGTTTTAACGAGCTTGTAATCGTTAGGTTTTTATCAATGAAACCAATATTTGATAGTTCGTGTTATTGATTTGACTTTTGGTTTTGGTTGTTCATCCTTCCATCAAGAACATGCTCGGATGTTTATCGATCTTGAAAAACTGACTTGTTAAGTGCTCTAAGAAAGATTAACATGTTGTCTTTATTTGTCTTTTGATAGTTTGTAATAGTATAGGGACTATTTGTGTAATTTGTTAGTTCCTTTACTTTTTGTTTTTAGTATAAATAGCTTAGATTTGCAGGTAGATAGTAACGAATACACAAGATATTCGAATATGCTTTTCATACTTGTAATTGTCTTAGCTTGATATTAATGAAAACTTAAAGTTTATTGATATCTTGTTTTGATTTGATTACTTTGTGTGAATTTCATTGAATTGTGTTCATAAATCATCATAGATTTATTCATTTGATCCTATCAAATGATATCAGAGCTGTTGGTAAGCTGTTAGTGATTGATTTTCTTTTTAATCTCATCGAACTTGAAAACCTCAAAATCTCACTGAATCTGTGATTGAGACACAATTCAATTGAAAATTTATGAATTTCAGTTGTGTTTCATCATCAGAAACATGATTTGAATCACAATTAGCAGATCAATTCATCAAATTCAAGTCAATTTGTTGAATTTGTTGTTCAAAAAAGGTTTGAAGTTTCGAACTGAAAATCTCAAAATTGAGTGATTTGTTGTTGAAATGAAGAAATTGATATTAAGAAGAATGTTTATCGGCATAAAACTAGTTTAATTGAAAAGTTTCAATCGAATTCATCAACATTTGAAGAATTTAGAAGATTTTAGTTTGTTACATTCATTTGAAGATGATGAATGTGTCGCATGAGCTGAGATTGACTGAAAATTTGTCTAAGTGTTAGTCGCATTAACACTATGTAGACGTGTTTAGTTAGTCGTTTGAGTACTGTTGAAGAGAAGAATCTCAGACGTATCACCTTTGTTGAGTTGATAATTGTTAGGCGTTTGATAACTATTCAGGTGTTTGACAACTGTTTAGGCGCTTGACAACTGTTTAGGTGTTTGACAACTATTCAGGCGTTTGACAACTATTTAAGCGCTTGAAACCTTCCTGACGCATTAATACTTAGACGTTTTGGAAAAATTTTCTAAGGCATTCCTTAGACAACTCTCAACTTAGACGCATAAACTGTTGAGGCGTTTGAATACTGTTCAGACGTTTCAACCTTGATACTTAGAATTTTTTTTAGAAAATTATTTGAAAACTTTTTCAATTTTTTTTTAAAAAAAATTCAAAATATAAGAAAACAACAAAAATATAAAAATGGTAAAATCAGAAGATTCTGAAAATAGAGTTCCAAAACTTAAAAATAGAGCTGATTTCAAAAATTGGTCTCTTAGACTAAAACAACATTTTAATTTCATTGACACTGATCTCTAGAAATCTATAGAAAAAGGATCATACATTCCTATAATAACTGATGGACCAGACAAAGGATTTGTGTATACTAAAGATTCTCTAGAACCTTATCTAGAAGATGATCTTCAAGGAGATGATCTGAAAAGAGTTAAGAATGATATTAAAGCCTATTCATTGATGTGTAAAGGATTGCCTTTGGAAGTTCTTACAAGGCTTGATGCATATCAAACTGGATATACACTATATAAAGCATTGAAGATCATTTGTGAAGGAGGTAAGGAGATTCAAAATTTAAAGAAACAAAAGCTGAAAAGACAATTAGAATTGTTTCAACATTTGTCTGGAGAGACAATAAATCAGATAATGAATAGATTTGTTCAACTCATAACTGAGATGTCAACAGCTGGTATCAAACCTGATCTTGAAGATTTAAATCTCAGACTACTCAATGCTTTACCATCATCATGGAAACAAACTGTAACTCTACTAAAGCATACTGAGAAGTTTCCAATGGATCTAGATCTTCTTATTGCAAAAATAGAATCAGTGGAGATTGATGAAAGCTCAAGGAACAATGATAGAGCAGCATCAATGTCTCAATATCAGTTTGTTACTTTTCCTGCAACCACCATAGAAAATGCATTCATGGCAAAGAGTGAGAAAAGTTCTGAAGAAGAGGGAGATTTGTTTGTTGGAGCAGGATTTTTCACTGACTCATCATTTACTAGTGCACCTGCATATACAATTCAGTCTCATTCTCAATCTCCTCCTAAACCACAGTCACAATCATCAAATATTCAGACAGAGACTTCTTCATCATCTAACTCTGCTAAATCTAGCAAAGTTAAAGATATGATTAACATCCTATTAGAGGATGAAGAGTCCAAAACTGCATTCACTGCATTTATGGCCAGCTTTCAAGCATATCAAGGTAGCCATTTAACTCAACTAGATTTGTTTTGCAGGATTTATTTGAGATGGATCCTGAAGATGTTGAAGAGATGGACCTGAACTGGCAGATGGTAATGATTGCCTATAGGACTCAAAAACATTCTTATGTCAACAAGAAATACAAGCCTAGTGCAAACAAGACTGTTGGATTTGACAAGTCAAAAGCTAGATGTTTTAACTGCAACAGTTATGGACACTTCTCAAGAGATGTAAAGCTCCAAGGAATAATGGAGGAAGTGCTCAATCAAGCTCAAATAATCAAAGGTTTCAACAAGCTCAGAAGACTTTTCAAAAGCCTTATCAAAGTCTTCCTATGCCAAGCTTAAAGATGAAACCAAATCATCTGATGAAACAAAGAAAGCACTAGTAGTCAGCATAAAAATGGATATGGTTAGAGTGCATATGCAGATCAATTTACAAATGAATTAACATCAAGTTTATCTCTTATTGCAGAAATTCAAGAAGAAGATTGGTCAGAAAACAATGACCCAAAAGTGGAAAGTGATGAAGAGGAAGATGACTATGATTGGAGTGACAAGTCTGATCCTAAAGAGGATACAGAGGAAGTAGCTCTAATGGTTCAGTCTGATCAACCAAAGGTTCTCTTCTACTTCAACACCTGAGACCACAGTTCCAAAATTCCTGAAATACCATCAGAAGTAAGAGAAAAGCTTTGCATCAAATCATGCTATGAACATGTTAAACACTACAGAAACTATTCATTCAAAATCTGTGAAAAGCTAAAACAAGAGGAATCTATGCATAACCAACTTAAATCTGATCATAAAACTACAGATCAAAAGATTATCTCTCTTCAAACTTCATGGAACAAAACAATCAAAGAATTAGAAATTGTTACAAAACAACTAGAAGATATGACCAAGAATCTTGAACAAGAGAAAATAGCACATGCTGCTACTCAAGTTGATCTGGCAAAAGTAAAGAGTTCAAAAATGATAGTAGAAAAACTAATCAGTGAAAGGAAAGATAAACAAAAAGCAGGGTTAGGTTTCACTCATGAACCTATGCCTGAATCTATCACAAACACACTACTAGAGAATTTCAATACTCATGATCATTCACCTGAAAATAAAGCAAAGCTTAAATCCTTCCAGATCAAAAACAAGAATGCAGAAGAAGAAAAAGAAAATGTTCAAGTGTTTGTTGAAAAAGGTTAAGAAAAAATCTAAAATGGTCATCCAATCAAGATAAAATCATATGAACCAAAACAACCAAAACAAAATATCTCTTCTGATCAAATTCATAATGTAATAGAAGAAGTCAGAGTTCAAAACAAGGACAAACAACAGATAGGAACATCAGAAGATTCAAACACCATCAATATGAAACAATTTCAATCAGAAAAGGAATCTTCTTCTGATGATGTTCAATCTGAAAATAAACCAAGTTCTTCTAAATCAAAGAATCAAAGAAGAAGAAAGAAATCTGCAAAAGCATCTGAACAAAACAAAAGTTCAGAAAATTTGATTAAAGCAACAAATCAAACATCAAAACTAAAACCACTTAAATTTGTGTCAGCAGGTATGTTAAATATGAATTCTCTTCCAAATAATAAAGCAAATATTATGAACAAATCAAACTCTGATCTGAAATCTAGTTCAGATTCAAAGACTTCCGTTGTAGCAAAAAGATTTGTTTCTAATACATTCAAGAAGGAGGTTCATGTTAAACAAATGAACAATAATCTGACACAAAATCAAACTATGAAAAATGAAAGACAATGGTTTAACTATTTGACACCAACATCAAACATTATGTCATTGTCAAAAGTTAACAAAAAAATTGTTTTAACTCCACAAAAGTACTGTGAAATTTGTGATATGAAAAATCACAATACTGCTGAGTGCTACTTAACAAGTACTGTCACATATGTGACATGAGAAATCATTCGACAGGATTGTTATTATAACAAATATTGTACTTATTGTGATGAAAAGACTCACAACACTGCAAATTGTTACTTTAGAAATAGATCTCTCACTAGTAACTTTGCAAAATCAAACATGAGCAAAGGATTTGCTAATCCACAGTATTTGAAAATCAAACTAATGGATTTCAAAGAGACATTAATCAACCTAATGTAGGTTTGAGATCTTTTCCTAAGAACAATTATATGAGCTCAAAAACATAACATGCAAGAACACTTCATACCAAGATCTGTAAGGATGAATAATAAAAATATTAGTCATCAATACATTTCAAAAGATAATCAATCAAATGGTATGAATGTTCACAAAAATAAATCAAACAATTTTCAAAATAAAATTGGTAAATTCATCAAAAATAAACCTGATTTGAATAATCTCCATTATAAACAATTTACAATTGGTGATAAATTTGGAAAGCCCAAGACCATTTCGGCTTGGGTAGATATTTCAACTTAACTTTCTTGTAGTGCAGGTACGCCCAAAAAGACCAATCAATACATGGTATGTGGATAGTGGGTGTAGTCGGCACATGACAGGCAATACTGCCTTGTTACAAGACTTTAAGTCAAAAGATGGAACTCACGTCGCCTTTGGTGGTGATGCTGGAGGAAAAATAACGGAGAAGGAACAGTATCCAATGGGATAATAAGCTTTGATAAAATCAACTTTTGTTCACAGTTGGACTTTAATCTTTTAAGCGTATCTCAAATATGTGACAAATCTTATTCTGTTCTGTTTGATGATTCATTCTGTTATGTTTTGAAGCTAGGTTTCAAGATAAGCAAAGATTGGGTGATTGTTACAGCTGAGAGAGACAGAGATGTATACAAATTGGATATGTCTTAAGTTGATCCTTCAACTGAAACAACATGTCTAATTGCAAAGGCATCAAATGATGAAAGCCAGCTTTGGCATAGATGTCTCGATCATTCAAAGTTCAAGAACATGAACAAGCTTGTAGCAGGAAATCATGTCATTGGACTTCCATCTAAGAAGTTTGCGATAAATGATCACTGCTCAGCATGTTTGAAGGGAAAACAACACAGAGCGTCTTATAAGTCCAAGCCTATAAACTCAACATCCAAACCTCTCCAGATGTTACATATGGACTTTTTGGACCAACAAACGTCAAGAGTATTGGACGAAAATCATATTGTTTAGTTATCATTGATGACTTCACAAGATTTTCATGGGTTTTCTTTCTTTATGCCAAAACTGAAACAGCTGAATTACTAAAAGAATTTATCATTAAAGTTGAAAAAGAATTTATCATTAAAGTTGAAAATCAATTAGACAACAAAGTGAAAATAATAAGAAGTGATAATGGAACGGAATTCAAAAATGCTGACATTGAAATGTTTTGTGCACAGAAAGGGATAGCTCATCAGTTCAGTGCTCCCAGAACTCCTCAACAAAATGGAGTTACTGAAAGGAAGAATAGAACACTGATTGAAGCTGCTCGTTCTATGTTAGCTGATGCACAAATCCCTATCACTTTTTGGATGAAGCAATATCAACTGCGTGTTTCGTTCAGAATCGAATCTTAATCGTCAAAGATAAACTGAAAACTCCATATGAGTTAATGTTTGGCAGAAAACCGAACATAAACTTTTTAAAATCATTTGGTTGTCCTGTTATTATTTTTAATTCAAGTGATCAATTAGGAAAATTTGAAGCAAAATCTGATAATGGATTTTTCTTTGGATATTCATCGGTTTCAAAAGCCTATAGAGTCTACAACTCTAGGACAAATGTAATCCTTGAAACATTCAACGTTAAATTTCTGGAAAATTCTTTTCCATCAGTTTCAAATGGTCCTGCATGGTTATTTGACTTAGATTCATTATCAAACAATTTTCAATCTAATTTGTTTGATCAACCAAATTGTCTTAATTCTTCAGATAAGAAGAACTCAGGAGGAGATCTTGGATCTTTCAGTGAAGATTCAGATTTTGATGACCCAGATGATTCAAGCTCAGACTACCCATTTTTGTCATTTGTCAAGGATTCAACAATACAAAACCATGAAAATACAGTTTCAGATCATCCAAAGTCAATTAATCAGGAAGAATCACAAAATATTCCTAATGATGGTAATGAGTTTGTGATACCTGAGTCTGGAACATCATCCATTTTAGGTGATGTAGTTGATATAGGTAACTTTGATTATTTTGTCAATTCACTACTCAAGTTCCAAACTTCAATCCACATCTTCTACTTTGATACACGAGTTTTCCAACTTGAATCAAAAAATCTGGATGTTATGTTCAATGTGCTGAGATTTACTAACTCGTATTCACAAGAATCATCAATTTCTCAGATTATTGGTTCATTGAATGAGAGAACAACAAGGAGTGAATCAGAACAAGCAAACGTGTTAGGATCAGTGATCTATGTTTGATTGATTGAAGAGTATAGCAGCGGAATTCAAACAATGAATTAGTCGATTCACAAGAACAAAACGATATTCAATGAAGAACAAAGACGGTTATAGAGAGAGAATTTCTGCAAATATATTTCATTCAATATTCGCTTTCGTGGTAACAGAATGTCACACCTACAATTAGGTCGACACCTCTTATATAGAGATGATGTGACGTCTGCTGATGTCACTTGATAGTGACATCTAACAGATTTATTACAACTGAAACACAACTACTGAAGATGTCAAAACAGCTGACATCTCCTTACAAAAATGCTAAGTGTTATCAGTTGTTATAACTACTGAAAAACATAAAACTACTGAAACTACAACGACTGAAGAACAAGCTCTTCAGTCATTTTACAAAACTACTGAAAGTAAAAATATAAAACTACTGATATCACAACTACTGAAGAAGTACTCTTCAGCAGTTGTGACAAACTACTGAAACTTCAGTACTTGATCTTCAGACTTGAACTTCAGACGTTTCATCAGCTGATGACTTCAGTAGATATCATCAGCTGATGTCTTCAGTCTTTGTCTTCAGACTTTGTACATCAGTTGTTGATCTTCAGCACTTGTAAACTCTTCAGCTGTTGTACTTCAGTACTTTGAACTTCAGCTTCAGCACTTGTGTTCTTCAGCTGTTAGCTTCAGTACTTGTGTTCTTCAGCTGTTGTACTTCAGCACTTTAGTTCTTCAACTGTTGAAGTCTTCAGCACTTGATCTTCAGCTATTGAAGTCTTCAGCACTTTGTCAAACTGCTGATGAAGCTTTCAGCAGTTGTTGTGATACCATGTGGGACTTAGAGGTTTTCTGATCTTGGCTCATTGGTTCTTTTGGTCCAACAAACTCCCCCTGAACCAATGCAGCCAAAACCTCTAATTTATTTATTATCCCACTTATTGTTGGCAAAAGGTTGGTCTTTTTCCTTCTTGATCAGTAGAGAAGATGACCCATATAAGCTCCGGCCTGGGAAGAAGTCTCTGATATTTGTTTGGCAAGATATGAATGGGAACTCTGTTTTGGGGAACTGGACACAGAGTGTTATCTCATTCATGAGATCTACTTCCTGTGTATGAGCCTATAGGATTCTGGTGTAGGCTTTGAGAAACATGATTTGTTCTTCCATGGTCAGGTTCTCGGCTTCACCATCAAACAATCCTTCTCGCCCATACAGCTCTGAGATGTACTTGGCCTGTTTGCCGTTTTTGAGCTCAACTGTTGTAATTTGTCTATATGCAAACTCGTCAGGATGATTCCCTTCGAGTAGCAGACTGAGCTCATTCTGTTTGAAGTTCTCAAGCCTCTTGTAGACTAACCCCTTTTTGATAATTCTGTTCTCTAGCATCTTCTGGGGTGGTTGTTTAGTCTCGTAGGCTTTCTTGAAATCTTCGACAATCTCCCAGGGTGATACTACAAGGGCCACTGTGATCTCTTCATCTACGATCCTCTTGACTTGACCCTTGTATCTCGAAGGAATGTCTTTCTTTACAATCCTGTGAGCCACCCTCGGATCAGGCCATACTCTCACCCTTTCCTTCTGATATTGAAATGTGTTGGTGAGAGTGTACAATCTCAGAGCTTCTTTCTTCATGCTGATAATTGATGAGGAGGCAGTATAGGTTTTGTCAATGCTTTTCAGCATTTCATCATCATGAAGCTTTTGCTGTTCCTCTTCTTCAATTTTTACTCTCACAACATCCATCTGTGAGGTGGGAGTGATGGGCATAGGTTTGGCTTTCGCCAGTGTTAGGACTGCAGACAGAGGCATCCTATCTTCTTCCACATCATCCTCTTCTTCTTCTTCTTCTAGCCTCAACACCCTTCTCTTCTTCTTCTTGGGTGCATCATCGGCTGTTGGTTTAGATGGTGAGGGAGTTGGTTTTGTGGGTTGCGATTGTGTTGTTTGGATTTGGGCTTTGAGATTGGTTTGGAGATTTGAGGGGTAGGCTGGTTTTGAGTGGGTGGAAGGGAAGGTTGTTCCAGCATTTTGGTTTTGAGTTTAGCCTTTGTAAGTTTTGCCATTTCAAAACCTTGCCTGAAGAGTTGCTCAATGATTTTATCCATGGATTGGCTGTGTGTATCATCAGCATCTTTTACCAGCTCTTCCAAGGATTTTTCTTCAGCAGTAGGTTGATCATCAGCACTTTTCTTTCGTTTATAGGTGATCAGTTGTTGCTTTTCTTTTTCCACCTCTTGGGCTTGCTCTTGGGCCTTCTCATCCTCTGTTCTTTTCCTCTTCTTTTCTTTCACTGCAGTACTCTCCCCCTTTTTGGATGCATTGGTGGTAGGGGTTGGTACCACAGAAAGTGTCTTTTGCACAGCAGCATCAATCAGTGGTTGTAAAGTTGTGGAAAGCCTCTCATCAATGGCTTTAGTCACAATGTCAGTGATTATGGGTGTGATGAGAGGGAGGGAATTTTGAAGGATAGCAACTATTTGCTCAGGAGGGTTCTGTTCCTGAGAAATAGTGCCAGAAGCAGAGGCAGGTGGCTGAGTTGTTGGGAGTGGCTCAGTGTTTGGGGAACCTTCAACTGAAGGTGCCATCTGTGGGTTGGTGGAGGCAGATGGTCTTTCTCCTTGAGAGAGTTGGTCAAGTAGGTTTCGCAGCCTACTGACTTCCGCCTCAAGGATTGTGTTCTGGGCAAGAACATCGTAGAAAAAGCCCAGGTCATCATCAGCAGAAGCTGAATCACCTGACCTCCTACTTGGAGCAGGATGTACATGCACTGGGTGTAGACCAGTTGTAGCATGTGCCCCTTTGTCTTGGTACTGGGGACTTCCAGCCTCAGGACTATGTCCATCATCAGCTGTTGCCTCTAGTGAGGTCTTAGCAATGTTACCAGCCTCAGTCTGATCATGTGCTGATGCAGAAGAGGTGGCAGCCTCACTAGATATTCTAATCTCCCTATCTACATCAGGAGATAGAAGTGGTAAACCCCTATGCTGTGGGTTCTCAATTGCACTTTGGTCCTCCCCCTCAATGGTAGAGGTGTTCCCAGTAGTAAGTGGTATCTGGGGAGGGGGTGAGGAGCGCAATTGAGTCAGCACTTGTGCAATGATCAATGTTGGGCTGTGGGGGGCGGTTGCATGGGGTGAAGGGATAGAAGCAGTGTGCACCTGGGGAGGATGGTGCTCTTCAATGGCAATCCCCTCAAGTGAGGAAGATCCCAGATGTGTGGGTACCCCTTGTGTGGTTGCTTCAGGCTCCTGTTGAGAGGAATCCTGAGCGGCTATGGCTGGAAGAGTCCTGATATCCACTAGGGGGTTATAACCAGTGGATATATCCTGCGTTTGTGTTGCAGGGGCATCCTCAGGGGACTCATTTCCCTGAGTAGCCATTTTGGGTTTCTTTTTGGTGGGTTTGGGGGGGACTTTTGATTTGGAGGTGGTGGCTGTGGGTTCCAGCTGCGTGGGTTTGCGCAGCTTGGCAGCCAATTTGAGTGTGTGGTCAAGTTGTGCCGGGAGTATACTTCAGGCAAAACAGTCGTAGCAGGGACTCCCAGGCCAACAAGTCCCTCAGCTTGAAGCTGGTTTGTAATGATGGCCATTATGAACCGTGGATATAATATCCAACGGTTAGCAGTTAGTTTTTGAGCCATATCCTTGAGCTCGGAAAATATTTTTCTGAAAAATTTAACGGCTGTTGCTCAAGAATAGAATACATTACCTGCTGCCACTTTGTCGACATTTGATCCCAAGACGATGTCTTAGGGGCCAAACATACATTCACCATGTGAAAAATTAGGCGTTCAGCGTCATGGAAATGTTTCTTCATTATAGTGGAGGCACTAAGATTGCCCTGATATCCATGATGGGCAAAGGATAGATCAGTTGTGCCCTTGGGATATCCAGCAGGAGAAGTGACATCATCGAGATGTAGAGTTTGGCGAAGTATTTCGGGAGTGATGACCACTTCTTTGTGTTGACGACCGACCGGAGAGATGTTGTGTTGTTCACCCCAGTGGTGATGGTGACGTTCAACCAAAACTGTTGGAGGGATTCGGCATGTAGAATGGGATTGAGAAGAAATGCGTTTTGTATTGTGACTGAATCATAAGATTGATAGCAGTATCGAACTTAGCCCAGACAGGCGATTTAGTAAGGTAGGCTACAGAGTTGTGTCGCGGTTTGATTTGCATTGACGCCATTTAGAAGAGAGAAGTTTTGGAGAGGAACGTTAGGTTTGAAGAAGATGAAGCTTTGAAGGATTAGGTCAGGGATATTTATAGGGTACGGGTTAGAAAACGACTGAAGGATTTGGTGTTAGTCATCAGTAGTTTTAAACGACATTGACATGGTATTATCCTTTCAGACGTGGAAACAGCTGAAGTCGTGGTGTTAGGCATCAGTAGTTAGAAAACTACTGAAAGCCGTGGTTTTGACTTCAGATGATGAAACAACTGAGGACTTGGTATTGTCATCAGTAGTTGTGAAACTACTGAAGACAGTGGTTTTGTCATCAGTTGTTGTAAACAGCTGAAGACTTGGTATTAGTCATCAGTAGTTATAAAACTACTGAAGACATGGTTTTGCTTCAGTTGTTTAGAATGAAACAGCAGTTGTTGAAACAACTGAAGAGAAAGTTCTCTTCAGTAGTTTTCGTCAATTCATAGCCTTTCAGCTGTTTCATACTGTCCTCAACACTTACTCATCAGACTTTGCATCTGATTTTCAGGTGTTTCATAGGATGTCAGTACTTATCTGTTTATACTGATTTCAGTAGTTGTAACTACATCAGTAGTTTGGAACAGATAAAGTACTTCAGTACTTGTGAGGCATTTAGCCATCAGTAGTTATAAAAACTACTGAAGGTGAAAGGACTCATCAGTACTTATATGTGACATGAGTACCAATGATCACCAGTATTGCTACTGAAATCATCAGTAGTTGTCACTTATTCTAGCTGCAGCATACCAAGCCTTAACACAAGGTTTTGGAAAGTAGAACTATCCAAAGGCTTAGTAAAAATATCTGCAAGCTCATCAGCACTAGGCACAAACTTAGGATCAATCAGACCTTTTTCAAAGCAATCCCGAATAAAATGATGTCTGATCTCTATATGTTTGGTCCTAGAGTGCTGGACTGGATTTTTGATAATACACAGAGCTGAAGCACTATCCATTAATAATGGAGTCTTAGTCTCTGTAATGCCATAATCCAGAAGTTGGTTCTGAAGCCAGAGTACCTGAGAGGTGCAACTTGCACAGCAGCAATGTACTCGGCCTCAGCAGTTGATGTAGCAACAGATGTTTGTTTTCTTACTCTGCCAAGAATCAAACAGTTCCTAGGAATTGACAACCACCAGAAGTTGACTTTCTAGTTAACTTGCACCCTGCATAGTCACTATCTGAAACAACTAATGTGCAAGAGTGTCCAGTGGAATACCATAAACCCAGAGATTGTGTACCTTGCATATATCTAAAGATTCTCTTGACTGCAATCAAATGAGACTCTTTAGGGCAGCCTGAAATCTAGCACAAACACATGTAGCAAACATAATATCTGGTCTAGAAGCTGTTAAATACATCAAGGACCCAATCATACATTTGTAAAGCGTTTCATCAACAGCTTTACCTTTCTGATCACATCCAGTTGTGTGGTGTTGCACATGGGAGTAGAACAGGGCTTACAGTTTTGTAAATCAAACTTATTCAAAAGATCTTTTGTATATTTTGACTGATGAATAAAAGTTCCATCAGCCTTTTGTTTGATTTGCAAGCCTAGAAAGAACTGTAATTCTCCCATTGCACTCATTTCAAACCTCTTTTTTTCATTAATGTTGTAAAATCATCACACAACTGGGGATCAGAGGATGCAAAAATAATATCATCAACATAAATCTGAACAAGTAGCTTATGCTGATCCACCTTCTAATAAACAAAGTTTTATCAATGGAGCCTCTAGTGAAATTATTCTTAAGAAGAAAAGTAGAGAGTGTCTCATACCAGGCTCTAGGAGTTTGTTTCAACCCATAAGAGCCTTATCAAGTTTATACACCCATTCAGGATGTTTATTATCCTCAAATCCTGGTGGTTGACACACATAAACTTCTTCCTTTATTTTACCATATAAAATGCACTTTTGACATCCATTTGAAAAACTTTAAGATTGTGGAATGCAGCATAGGCTAAGAACAATCTGATTGCCTCTAGTCTGGCTACAGGGGCAAAGGTTTCATCATAGTCAATACCATACCTTCTTCTTGTGAAAACCCCTGTACAACAAGTCTAGCCTTGTTCTTAACAATAACCCATTTTCATCAGTTTTATTCCTAAACACCCATTTAGTGCCTATTGCACACTTACCTGGGGAAGAGGAACAAGTTCCCATACTTGCTGTTTCTTGAACTGAAGTAGCTCAAGCTGCATAGCTTCAACCCATCCATTGTCTCTCAAAGCAACATGGTAGTTCTTTGGCTCTAGCTGACTGATGAAAGAGCATAGAAGCAGAAGTTAGACAATTGACTTCTGGTTGAAACACCAGCATTGATATCACCAATAATCTGAGACATGGGTGATTCTTCAGTTCTTGATAAACAATGAGATCTGTGCAAGTGTTTGTAGAACCTTCAGCAGCAGCAGATGTTGATGTAGACTCTTGAAACCAAGAATTAGATGGTAACTCAAAAGATGTAGAGGAAACAGAGATCTCATCAGCATTTGTTGTGGATGGAACTGCTGAAGCTACAAGAACATCAAGTTTAGCAGACACAGGCAGTTGGTCACTAAACTTGAATAGGTGAGTATTGATATTATCATCATCATCATCAATACCACCAGGTGGAAGACATGCTGCAGAAGATGATTTAGCCACAGGATCTACAACAGCTGGAGGTTGATAAGGAACATATTGCAGTATGTCCAAATCAAACAACTCCATAGGGTTTTGTGGAATCTTGTCCAAAGGAGATTCATTAAACTTCACATACAAAGTCTCTTTAACTATCTTTGTTCTGCAGTTGAAGACCTGTATGCCTTGCAAGTAGATGAATAACCAACAAAATACCCTGCATCCACCTTAGGATCAAATTTATGGAGTTGATCCTTTGTGTTGAGAATAAAACAGGGACACCCAAATGCTTTGAAAAATGAAATTAGAGGAGCCATGATGGAGAACTTCATATGGAGTCTTCATCAACCTCTGATTTACTAAAACTCTATTTGCACATAGCAAGCTGTGTTAACAGTCCCCAAAAGGTCAGTGGCAAACCAGAGTCAGCCAGCATAGACCTTGCAGCTTCAATAGGTCCTGTTCTTTCTCTCCACTACTCCATTTTGTTCTGGAGTCCTTGGGAAGCTAAACTGCCTTTTGATTCCCTTTGAGAGATAGAAATCATCAAGTGTATGGTTTCTGAATTCAGTTCCATTGTCACTCCTAATACACTTGACTGGAAGGGAATACTGCTTCTCAATATACAACACAAAGTGAATAATCTTCTGAGCAACCTCATCCTTTGAATGTAGAAAGAAAGTCCATACAAATCTGGAGTAATCATCCCAATTACCAGACAGTATTTCTTCTTTGCCATGCTCATCACTCTCACAGGACCAAATAGATCCATATGCAGTAATTGCAAGCAGGCAGTGGACTTAGGCTCTTCAATAGGAGGGAATGAGACTTTGTGCTGTTTTCCTTTTAAACAAGCAGTGCAGGTTTCATCTCACAGTGGAACTCCTTTATTGGTAAGCCTCTGACTAAACTATTGTGGATAAGCTGATTCATGTTTTTGAAATTAACATGACCCAGCCTTCTGTGCCACAGTTTAGATTCTTGAGAAGAGGCTTTGGAAAATAGGCAAGGATTGCCTCTGAGATCTATTTTCTTGGAAAGATCTAAGCATACACTCTTCCTGTCCTGTTGGCTCTCAGGAGAGTGTGATCATCCAACACCTTGTCAATCAAATGCAGAACTTTGGATGACAGAATCCTATAGTTCTGACTGGTGAAAAGAGCAACATGGCCTTTATCACACATTTGACTGACCTCAAGAGATTGTACTTGAGATTCTCCACATGATTAACATCATCAAACTTGATTTCTCCATTGGAGACAAAGCCATTTCCAATGATGTAACCTCTAGCATCATTGCCAAAAGAAACAAAACCCTTCTTTCCTTGAGAGTAGTCATGAAGAAGAGAGCTGTTCCCAGTCATGTGCATAGATCCCCCACTGTCTACATACCAGATGCTACTTTGGCATGTTGGAGAACCCTGCAATAATAAACAATCAGTTATTTTTGGAGACCCAAACCTTTTTGGTTTTGGGCCTGGTCTCATCAATAGATGGTAACTAACAGGTTTATTAGAAACAACAGCTTGAGAGAAGAAGATGGTGAAGAAGAGAATCCTTTGGCTTGGATCTCCTTTTCTGTGGTTTCAACATAGGAGCATCTAGTTGGTTAACTCTACCCAACAGATGTTGAACCATCATAACCAGTTGTGTCTGATTTTGTGATAAAGCTTTCAGCTCATCAGACACATTGCCAGTGGATTTGATAAGTTCCTATGTTGCACCTTCTTCTTCTGAGCACTCTCAGCTGTCACCTGTTTAACCCCTTCCTTTTTGGATTTCTTTGAGGACTTAAGGGTTACAGGATTTGATGTTGCTGATACAAATGTGGTCTCAAACTCAGTTTTCATTTTTACCATTTTCTCTTTAATTTCTTCTTTTTTGTGAGTTTGGAACCTCTTTTGTACCAGCAATCATCTGTAAGATGATTGAACAAAACCACATACTTCACATGGTTTCTCTTCATCTTAGGTTGATCATCAACTAAAGAGGTTGAAGCGACTGAATACTTGTTCTTCAGTGCTTTGGAAGCATTGTTTGCTTTCTTGACTGCCTCTTTAGTAGTTTCAAACTCTTTCTACTGACAGTTTTCTTCTCTTCAGTACTGGCAGTAGTTGGAGTTTGAACTTCAGGGTTAATCCTGCTCTCTAGTCCTTTCAGGACTTTCAGAATTAACTCCTGAGTTGATCAACTCATTGATCATGTGAGTGTTAGCATTTGAACCATCAACATCAGCTGATAGGTTCTGAGAGGGCTTGATGCTAACTTCTACTTCTGGTTGTGCTGTATCAGAAAGTATATCACATGATGAGATGGATTGGTTATTACTCTCTCCATCAGATTCTACCTCTACGCTTGTAAAATCTGTAGGTGGAGCAGTGTGATTGTAACCAATGCCAAACTTCACATTAGAAGCATATTGCTTACTAAGAAGCATTTCAAAACCTTTGCATGATTGTACCCATCTATCACACTCTACCTGGGTAACTGCAAGGGTTTCTTTGAGATCTTTATACTTCTCTAGAAGTATCTCTTCCCTAGCCTTATCATCAGTTATTTGACATTTCAGTTTGTAAATCTCATCATTTTTATCATTAAGCACAGACTCAAATTCAGCTTTGCTTTTGGAAATTATTTGTTCTAGTTCAATGTTCTTGTTGATTAAAGCTACATTTGCTTCTCTAATAGATGCAAATGCTGCTATGCATGTTTCTGAACATAATTTGGCTTTTGCCTCAGAGGATACCTGTGATACCTTTGGTGTAGAGGCATTAGAGGATGAAGTATCAGCAGAATCCAAAGCCATAAAGCTAGATTTCCAAATGGACTTTCACCACCATGTTGACCAGCACCTGAGAACAGTTGTTCATGACCAGACAAATCATCTGGTAAACTGCTCCAGTCAACAACTCCTGGGGTGAAGAAGCTGTGTTGTTGAGGTTGAGTTTGTTGAGAGATTGGAAGGCTGTGGTTCAGGCAATGCTTGTGGTTGTTGTGCAATTGGAGCTTGAACAGGATTTGGTTGAGGCACATAATAGCAGGGATAAGGATATGACATTTGACCCTGGGGAACAAAGTATGCAGGAGATCTAGGATGTGAATAATGACCAGAACCAACAGGATGTTTCCCTCTGTTTTATGGACTAGTACTAGGAAAAGTCACAAAGGGTGCAGAAGAGTTAGATCCAGTTGATCTACACTCTCTTGCAAAGTGTCCCAGCCTTTGGCATTTGTGACACCTCAACTTACTCTTGTCAAAACCAACTTTGATTTTGCCAGAGAGTCTAGGAAATTTCCTGCCAGTTCTCTTAAGAACTTCTGAGATCTGATATTAATCAATGCCATTTGGCTCAGAATATCCATCTCTTCTAGGTCTCATCAGCTATTCCTTTCAGATCATCCATGATGAAGCATAAATTGTCACTATTACTGCCAGAATGACTCTCAATACCAACAAATGCATGATCAGAACTATTTGAAGAGAAATCTATATGCTCATCATAATTGCTCTCAGATGCAGCATATTCTAACTCATGACCAACCAAGGCAGTATTCCCTGGTACAAAGTCATCAGTGAGCTTCCTGATGAGGACAGTTTCCTCTTCTGCTCTATCTCTCTTTCAAATGTAAGCAGTTTCCCATGAAGTTGGGTGAGAGATAGACCATCCAGATTTGCACTGGAGCGTAGAACAATAGTGTATGTGTCCCATCTCTCAGGCAGTGATCTGAGGAATCTGTTGTTCATCTGGCTATTGGTGTATTCCTGTTTCACCATTTTCAGCTCAGATATCAAGCAGGAAAAGCGCTCAAACTGTTGAGTCAGTGTCTCACCCTTTCTATGAGAGAATGTCTCATATTGTTGGGCAAGGATCTCTCTATTGTTTGCTAAGACCTCATCTGTGCCACCGAATTGTTCCTTCAGGGCATTCCAGAGATCATGAGCAGTTTCATGATGCATAAGCCCTGAATAGATTTCATTAGGCAGTGCCATGGCCAGAATTCCATGGGCTTTAGCATCAATCTCAAACAGTTTCCGATCTTCATCAGAGTATTGTTCCTTCTTCTTCGGAACCATTTGATTGGTTATCGGATTGTTCACCATAGGCTTATGTGGTCCATCTACCATAGATGTCCAACAACCTGAACTGTTAACAGACAGGTGATGAAGCATTCTTCGTTGCCATATGTTATACTCGGTCCTAACCAGCATCGGAGGCTTGGTTGAGGAACCGGTATTGTGAGGATCATTAGAAGGAGTTGTCATCTCAGATTCAATCAAATTCGGTTAAGCTAAAACAGATTTAGAACAAACGCAACAACCAATTGAACTAGAAGATCTCAAAATAAATGAACGAAAGCGGCAGAAATTCAATAATCTATAACCAGTTCTTGCAAATATGCTAATTCAATCAAACCAGATACCAATTAGCAGTTTCAATGATCAATTGTTAATCGATCAATGATTAACCATGCTCTGATACACTTGTTAGGATCAGTGATCTATGTTTGATTGATTAAGAGTATAGCAGCGGAATTCAACAATGAATTAGTCGATTCACAAGAACAAAACGATATTCAATGAAGAACAAAGACGGTTATAGAGAGAGATTTCTGCAAATATATTTCATTCAATATTCGCTTTCGTGGTAACAGAATGTCACACCTACAATTAGGTCGACATCTCTTATATAAGAGATGTGACGTCTGCTGATGTCACTTGATAGTGACATCTAACAGATTTATTACAACTGAAACACAACTACTGAAGATGTCAACAGCTGACATCTCCTTACAAAAATGCTAAGTGTTATCAGTTGTTTATAACTACTGAAAAAACATAAAACTACTGAAACTACAACGACTGAAGAACAAGCTCTTCAGTCGTTTTAAAAAACTACTGAAAGTAAAAATATAAAACTACTGATATCACACACTACTGAAGAAGTACTCTCTTCAGCAGTTGTGACAAACTACTGAAACTTCAGTACTTGATCTTCAGACTTGAACTTCAGACTTTCATCAGCTGATGACTTCAGTAGATATCATCAGCTGATGTCTTCAGTCTTTGTCTTCAGACTTTGTACATCAGTTGTTGATCTTCAGCACTTGTAAACTCTTCAGCTGTTGTACTTCAGTACTTTGACTTCAGCTTCAGCACTTGTGTTCTTCAGCTGTTCAGCTTCAGTACTTGTGTTCTTCAGCTGTTGTACTTCAGCACTTTAGTTCTTCAGCTGTTGAAGTCTTCAGCACTTGATCTTTAGCTGTTGAAGTCTTCAGCACTTTGTCAAACTGCTGATGAAGCTTTCAGCAGTTGTTGTGATACCGTGTAGGACTTAGAGGTTTTCTGATCTTGGCTCATTGGTTCTTTTGGTCCAACAAAACGTATGCTTATACTCTTGTTTTCTTTCTCAAATTGTTCCTAAAATGTTACCGAAGCATTAAAGGACAATGGTTGGATAGAAGCCATGCAAGAAGAATTACTTCAATTCCGCAAACAAGAAGTGTGGAATTTGGTGGATCTACCTGAAGGAGAAAATGCAATTAGCACGAAATGGTTATTTAGAAATAGACTGATGATCGTGTGTTGTAATAAGGAATAAAGCGAGACTGTTGCACAGGGATACACACAGGAAGAAGGAATAGATTATGATGAGTGTTTGCACCAGTTGCAAGACTTGAATCAATTTGAGTTTTTCTGGCTTATGCTTCATTCATGAAATTCAAGGTGTATCAAATGGATGTAAAGGGTGCATTTCTATATGGCCCAATCACTGACGATGTGTTTGTGAAACCTCCAGGCTTTGAGGATGCACAATTTCCACATCGAGTATAAAAACCGAGTAAAGCTTTATATGGACTTCATCAAGCCCCTAGAACTTGGTATGAGACGTTATCACAACACTTAATCCAACATGGATACACACGAGGAAAATTAATCCAACTTTATTCATAAAGAAGGATAATAATGATCTTTTATGTGTACAAGTGTATGTTGATGACATCATATTTGGTTCTACCTGTCCAAATTGTCCAATGAATTTGAAGAAATCATGAAATCTCGATTCCAAATGAGTTCTATGGGAGAGATTAACTTCTTTCTTGGACTTCAAATCAAGCAAACTACAGATGGAATCTTCATCAATCAAGAAAAGTTTGTTGACAAGCTCTTAAGAAATTTAAGTTGCAAGACTGTCAGTCCATACAAACTCCAGCAGATGTTAACACCAAGATTGAACCTGATCCAAAAGGAAAATCTATTGACCAAACGTTATACAGATCAATGATTGGTTCTTTGATGTATGCCATAAAGCATCTGATATCTTGCAAAATGCAAGAAGGCTCGTCTGTTGGTGCTCATGTGCTTAAAATGAAATGGTATATCGACCAAATGGTCAAACTTGGTTATCCCATGCAAGATGAAATGGCAGCGGACTTCATTTTGAACTCACTCCCAAGCTCTTACGATCAGTTTGTAATGAACTTCAATATGAGTGCATGGAACTTCATGGTATTCTCAAAACTGCTGAGCAAAATATTCTAGGTAAGACTAAGCAACTACTAATGGTCATATTACTGGTGTTAAATAGCATAATCCCAAGAAAAGAGTTTATAACAAAAAAGGTAAAGAAAAGGTTGTTGTTGCCAAGCCTGCCACCACCAACAAACAGCTTGCTACTAAAAACAAAGCGACACCCCCTCCTAAGAAGCACCACTGCTTTGAATGCAATAAGATGGGGCACCGGAGACGTAACTGCCCTGACTATCTAACTAAGCTGAGGGCGAAGAAGGCCAATGATGAAGGCACTTCTGCAAGTATTCTCATTTATGTTAAAGAACTTTTCACTGCTTCCAGCAACACATGGGTATTTGATACTGGATATGGTTTCCACATCATTAATGTCTTGCAGGAGCCTGAAAAGTGGAAGAAACTGAAACAAAGCGACATGGAGCTCATCATTGGTGATGGGAAAAAGTACAAGTTCTAGCAACTGGAACAATTCATCTTTCTTGTCCACCTGGTCTTGTAGTTACTTTAGATAATTTTTTATTTGCTTCAGGTTTAACCAAAAACATTATTTCAGTTTTTTATTGGTTGAACAAGGATACAAGTACGTTGTTAATGATGCTTTCATTTCTGCTTACTTGAATGATGTCTTTTTATTTGGAGGCTAAACCTCGAAATGGGATTTATGAGATTGATGTTCAAACAAACAATAACATATCATAATCTTTCGAAGCATATCAAATCTAGAATTAATGATACATTTCTATGGCATTGTAGACTTGGCCACATAAGCAAGACCCATGTGAAAAGGCTTCAGTCTGAAGGGATTCTTGAATCCACTAGACAGGAATTCTTTGATGAATGTGAATCTTGCATAGTTGGTAAAATCACAAAGGATCCTTTCACCCATGTTGGTGAATGGGCCAAGGATCTTTTAGCACTCATACATTCGGATATATGTGGTCCTTTCAGAACCATGTCTAGAAATCATGAAGATTCTTCGTTGGTTTATTGACGCATATAGTCGATATGCCTATGTATACCTTATGATGCATAGATATTAAACTTTTGACAAGTTCAAAGAGTTTCAAAATGAAGTAGAATACAAACTTTATAAGACTATAAATGTACTTCTATCAGATCGAGGTGGAGAATACCTAAGCCAAGAGTTCACTAATCATCTAAAGGAACGTGGAATTGTTTCATAATTCACTCCACTTGGCAAACCCCAACTTAATAGTGTGAGTGAGAGGAGAAATGAACCCTACTTAATATGGTTCGATTGATGATGTATAGAACTAACTTACCTCACTCCTTTTGGAGTTATGCTCTTATGACCCCCACCCGCCTTGTCAATCTAACATCGACTAAGAAGGTAGACAAAACCCCATATGAGATATGGCATGGGTCTAAACCCAATTTGTCTTAACTTAGAATATGGGGATGTGATGCTTATGTCACCAGCGAGTCTAATGACAAGCTAGATTCTCGAGGCGAAAAAGTTATTTTCATCGAATATTATAACAGAAGCGGATATTACTTTTTCCATCCTGATGCAAATATGAATTCCATCAAAAGGAAGGCACATTTCCTCGAAAAAGAGTTTCTTGTTCGAGGAACCGGAAGTAATATTTTGGATCTTGAAGAAATTCGAGAACCACAAACAATCGCTGGAGAAGTCTGTAACATCCGCCCATATTCAAACTATAAACCCGAACCCGAAGCCATTTGAGTCAATATTGGAAACGAAATTCATTATGAGGTTTGTTGGATCAAGAAGAAGGCTGGTGCAACTAAAACCAAACACTTAGACTATTTTTGGTACAATGATCCGAAGCTAAGTGTGGAACTTCCAAAGGAAATGAAGTTCTTCCAAAGACAAAGTGAAATATCAACTTCCGAAGGAAAAGCTCCAAATTCCGAAGACAAAGTCCTCTCTTCCAAAGCTCAAGACTTAAAATAATTCACAAACTATGACTTCCGAAGTAGAAGTTCCCAAGCCACGGAAGAAGCATCCTCTTCCGAGGTATAAAAGGCTTCGGAAGAACAAGTTCTTCCAAAGCCAGTTAACCTTCGGAATATGCTGCTATGAACCAGTGGACATAAGTATGATCTCTGACACTCCGCTGCAGACCTCTGATACTACATGGCGTTTTCCCAAAAGGCCATGTAGTTGACCATACTTTATTCTACTGTTCACCTTTATATGTTAGTACAAGTTGCTAACTTTAGTTGGTGAAAAAAGGTAAGTCATGGACATCTCATGACTACCATATCTTAGATAAGACATTATCTAAGATACCTTAACTATAGCTTTGTAGTATCTGCTTTAGTTAGAGGATTCCACTTGGTATCAAAGTATATCCGGCTGTAGATAGTAGTATATATAGTTTCTCATTATAACTCTTGTTGTAAGCTTGTAAGAGTCTTGTAAACTTTAAGTTGAGAAGTAATATATACAAGTATCTTGAAAATTATTCTCTTGTGTTTTCCTTGTGTTACTTAGTATATTATAATCAACTCTTAGAAGAACTTTGCTTCTTGAGTGTTTGTTAGTGAGTTTGAGAAATGCTTGTGTTGAGTATAAAAAACCAATCATGAAATTGGTATCAGAGCTTTTTAGTCTCTTGATTATGTGATCTAACCATCCTCATCAAATCCTTGTTCATTCACTCTTTTACTACATTCAAAACATGGCCCTTAACTAGAAATCTGAATGTGAAATGGGGACGATGACTAAAGCTCCCATCATCACCCTAGAAAACTTCAGACAACAAAGCAGATGTATAGAAGGGTTCATTAGTTATCAAGACATCCGCATGTGGAAATCCATTGCCCAAGGTCCTTACAAGCCAAAGGTGGCTTCACCTGCTGGTGATGGTGCCATGATAGAGAAGGTAGTGGAGGATTACTCTGAAGAAGACCTCAAGCGGATAGACATTGATGAAAAGTCAATGACTGTTCTAATGACAGCAATTCCCAACTCCATTATGGTGGGGTTTGAGAATTGCAAGACAGCTAAAGGATTGTTTGATGCTTTAACCTTGATGTAATCCAACTCCAATGATTCAAAGAAAGATTTCCTGAAGCAACAATTTGAGAACTTTACTCATATTGCTGGAGAGACCTTACACCACCAATACTTTAGGTACATGGATCTTATCTCTTCCCTTCAGTCTGTGGGAATAGCTCCTGAATTGAGAGATCTCTTAAGGAAATTCATGAGTGCACTTTCCAATGAGTGGACGTTCTATTGTGTTTCCATCAAGAGAACAGAGAACCTAAACACACTCATAATGACTGAGCTATATGTATTTTAGATGGATACCGTGTAAAGATGGAAAACAAGAGTGGCCATTAAGGAGGCAGACCTTCAAGCCTTTCTGATGGAAACACTCTCATGGTTGCTGAAGGCTCAAGACCCTATCCACCTCAGCAGTACCTAGGATAATCCCAACATCATCAACCTCTTCTAGGCCTTACATCACATTCCCTGAGACCCTAAGGTCTCAACAGGCTCAGCCTAGTCCCTTCAGGATAGCTATGCTTTTGTCTCAGGGAGTGGACACTCTAATGATTTTCAGTTTTGTTTTGAAGATCTGGAGTGTCTCAGCCTAAATGATATGGAATACATGGGCATAGTCCAACAAATGGCTCTGTTAACCTACAGGGCAAAAAGTTCTTCAAAAGAACTGGAAGTCAGTTCCCTTAAAACCTAACAAGCAGCAAGTTAAGGTTTGACAAAGCAAAGACCAAATGTTACAACTGTAACCAATTGGGCCATTTTGTAAGGGAATGCAAAGCTTCCAAATCAACCAGGGATCTGCTCATGCCTCCTCACATCCTGCAATAGTAGAAGCTACTGGAAAATCAATTGAAGCTGATGCTATGGCACAAGAAGTTGATTGGAGCTTTATGGTACAAGATGTCACCCCTGCTAAGGCACTCATAGCTGGAACAAACAACTCTAAGGTATATGATCATCTTTGTACTCTAGCTTGTATTGCTAAGGTTAAAATGTACTAGGACTATAACATGGAAATTAAATTTGATATTGAGTCCTTAAACATCTTAAAAGCTGATTTTAAAAAGGCTGAATCTGACTATCAACATAAAATTGAGGAGTTAGAGAAATCAGTATCTTCTTTAAAGCATGAGCACACCAATTACAGGACTCAAATCAAGGATTTAATATCTAAGTTAACTGAGTCTCAAGCCAAGCTAGTAATAGTTATGGCTCAATGTTAGGATCTCAGCATCTAGTTTGATCAATTAGATTGGATTTGCAGCGGAATGAGCCCACGAATTAACAAATTTAAACAAGAACACATGAAATTTATCAATGAAACAGTGTTTGTTATAGAGAGAGAATATCTGCCAAAAGGAATATATTCATTCAATACACGCTTCGGCTGGCTTCCACTACGTTACAATTAGGTCATCTTTCCTTTTATAAGGGAAGCTGACGTCAGCTGATGTCACTTGACAGTGACATCTAACTGTTATTTAACTACTGAAAGTTAACACAACTACTGAAGATGTCAAACAGCTGACATCTTCTTACAAAAATACCAAGTGTTAACTATCACTACAACTACTGAAAAGAAACTACTGAAACAACAACGACTGAAGAACATGCTCTTCAGTCGTTTTACAAGTACTGAAATAGAAAGAAAAATACTGAAAGGAAACCATCACAACAACTGAAGAATGCTTCTTCAGCAGTTGTGACAAACTCTGAACGCTTCAGTACTTGGACTTCTTGAACTTCAGTTGTAGTCATCAGCTAATGTCTTCAGATGTTGTCTTCAGTCTTTGTACTTCAGCTGTTGATCTTCAGTACTTTAGTCCTCAGCTGTTGATCTTCAGACTTTGGTCTTCAGCTGTTGAAGTCTTCAATACTTTAGTCTTCAGCTGTTGATCTTCAGACTTTGTCAAACAGCTGATCAAGTCTTCAGCAGTTGTTGTGATGTCTTGTGGGACTTAAAGGTTTTTCTGATCTGTCTCATTGGTTCTTTTGGTCCAACAAACTCCCCCTGAACCAATGCAGCCAAAACCTTTAAGCTTATTGAAGATGTCCCACTTATTATGGCAGAAAGATTGGTCTTTTTGTCTTCTAGATCAGCTCAGAAGTGACCCTTGTAAGCACAGGCCTGGGAAGAAGTCTCAATGATCTGTTTGACAAAGGATGGATGGAACTTTGTCTTGGGGAACTGGACACAGAGCTGTTACCCCATCCATGAGATCTACTTCCCACTATGAGTCTGTAAGACTCCCTTGTATAGGCCTCAAGGAAGGTTACTTGTTCCTCCATGGTAAGCTCTTCTGCTTCTCCTTCAAAAGTGACTCTGGCCCATAATACTCAGAGAGGTATTTGACCTGCTTCCCATTTTTTAGTTCCACAGTTGTTATGACTCTATATGCGAATTCATCTGGGTGAATACCCTCTAAGAACAACCGGAGCTCATTCTTTCTAACTTCCTCAAGCCTCCTATACACTAACCCCTTTTTCACCACTTTATTCTCCAGCATCTTTTGTGGGGTCAGTTTAGCTTTATAGGCTTTCTTGAAGTCATCTAAGATCTCCCAAGGTGATACTACAAAGGCCAGTGAGATCACTTCATCTACAATCTTCTTTGCTTGGCCAATGTATCTCTGTGGAATATTTTTCTTTTGAATCCTATGAGACACCCTGGGATCAGGCCAAATCCTCACTCTCTCTTTTTGATATTGAAAGGTATGTCTGAGAGTGTATAATCTCTGAGCATGTTTCTTCATATTGATGATTGAAGATGTGGCAGCGTATGCTTTGTCGACTCTTCTCAACAGTTCCTCATCATGTTGTTTGTGAATCTCTTCTTCTTCTAACTTCACTTTCACAATTTGCCTTTGAGATTCAGGAGTAATTGTTGGAGGGTGACTTATGGCCTTAGGCAACTGTATAACAGCTGAGATTTGCAGCCTGTCTTCATCTTCATCATCATCATCTTCTTCCTCTTCTAGCCTCAGTACCCTTCTCTTCCTCTTCTGGGGTACATCATCAACTATTGGTTTTATGGGTAAGGGATTGGTTTAGTGGTTTGTGGTTGTGGTGGTTTTGGTGTGGAATTTTGACAGGCTGTTCTAGCATTTTGGATGTAAGTGAGGCTTTAGATTGTTTGACCAGTTCAGTCCTGCTCCCACACCAGCTTCATTCAAGGCTTCAATGACCAGCCCTTTGGTATATACTTCAGATGAACAGATCTTTGTGGTTATTGCCAAGATGCTGTCCCTGGACCATGACTTGATTTCAATCAATGATCTTCCAAGATGCTTAGCTATGAACCTGATCATGATTTCTAGCCTTTCCCTTTCCAACACACTGTAACTTGCCCATCTTGCTTGGATTTCTTCAATCTCCAATCTTTTAATTTCTGAGTCAAGTTTTTCAGTGTCATGACCTTGCCTAAACAGCTGATGAATGATGTTATCCATTGATCGGCTGTGTTGGGCATCAGCCTCCTTCACCATTTTCTCCAACTCCTTCTCCTTCTTTCCACTCTTCCTTTTCTTGTATGTGACATGAAGTCTTTAGTACTTTCAGTCACTTTCTCCATTTCAGCTTCCTTCTCCTTCTCCTTCTCAGTCTCTACACACCCAACTCCTTCTCATTTTCCACCTCTATCTCTTTTTCTTTCTCTTTCCCATCTTCAATCCTCTTTCGTTTTGCTTTCACTGACTGAATCTCCCCCTTTTGGTTGCATTGGTTGCAAGGGTTTGATTGTCAGAAAGCCTTTTGCTCACAACTTCCTCTATCAAGGGTTGGATAACCGAGGGAAGCCTCTCATCAAGGGTTTTAATCACTATATCAGTGATAATTGGTGTGATGAGAGTAATGAATTTTGAAAGATAGCAGCTATTTGCTCAGGGGGGTTCTGTCCCTGAGAGATAGTGCCAGAAGTAGAGGCAGGTGGCTGAGTGTTTTGGAGTGGCTCTGTGTATAAGAGACCTTCAGAGGAAGGTGCCATCTGTTGTGTATTGGGGCAGATGGACTTAGATCCTGAGACGTTTTGGCTAGAAGCTCTTTGAGTCTGCTCACCTCAGCCTCTAGGATTGTGTTGTGGGCTAAGACATCATAGAAGAAGCCCAGGTCATCATCAGTTTGTGCTGAATCATCTGACCTCCTGATAGAATCAGGATGTGCATGCACTGTGTGTAGATCAGTATAAGCATGTGCCCCTTGGTCTTGGTTCCGGGGACTTCCAGCCTCAGGACTTTGTCCTTTATTGGCTGTTGCCTCTGGTGAGGTCTTATAGATGTTACCCTCTTCATCCTGGTCATTTGCTGAAACAGGAGAAATGGCAGCCTTACCAGATGTTCTAACCTCCTCTGCTACACTAGGAGATTGAACAATATAACCCTGTGTTGTGGGTTAGCAGCAACATTTGGATCCTCCCCCTCAATTGTTGAGGCTATCCTAGTTTTGATTGGTATCTGGGGAGGGGTTGAGGAATGCAACTGACTCAGCACTTTTGCAACTATTATGGTAGGACTTTGGGGGGCGGTTGTAGTGGGAGATGGTGTAGAAGCAGTATGCACCCAGGGAGACTGGTGCGTTTCAATGGCAACCTCCTCAAATGAGGAAGGTTCCAGATGTATAGGTGCCCCAAATGTGGTTGCTGCAGGCTCCTGTTGAGAGGAAACCTGAGTGGTTGAGGTTGGGTGAGTACTTGTAGTTACTGGGGGATTATGGCCAGTAGATATCCTGCGTTTGTGTTGCAGGACATCCTCAGGGGACTCATTTCCCTGAGTAGTCGTTTTGGGATTCTTGTGTTTGGGTTTGGTGGGGACTTTGGATTTGGAGGTGGTGGCTGTGGTTTCAGCTGCGTGGGTTTTCGCAGCTTGGCACCCTGTTTGAGTGACTGGTCTGAGTTGTGCCTGGAGTATACCTCAGGCAATACAGTCATGGCAGGGACTCCAAGGCCAACAAGTCCCTCAGCTTTCAGCTGGTTCTCTATAATGGCCATTATGAATCGTGGATATATATCCATCGGTTAGCAATAGGTTTTGAGACCATATCCTTAAGTTCAAGAATATTATTGCAGAAAAATTTAAGTTTTGTTGCTCAAGGATAGAGAAGAATACCTGCTGCCACCTGGTTGACATTTGATCCCAAGAAGAAGTCTTAGGGGCTAGGCAGACATTTACCATATGAAAAATAAGGCGTTCCGCGTCATGGAAATGCTTCTTTAGGATGGTAGAAGCGCTGAAGTTACCCTGGTATCCATGGTGGGCAAAGGATAGATCCTTTGAATATCCAGCGGGGAAGGTGGCATCATCCAGTTGTAGGGTTTGGCGAAGGATTGCTGGAGTGATGACCATCTTACGGTAGTTGACGAACACTGGAGAGACTCGGTGTCATTCTCCCCAGTGGTAAGGGTGACGTTCGTCCAGAACTGATTTAGGGATTCGGCATAAATGGTAGGATTGATAAGGAAGGCCGTTTTGTATGGAGAATGGACCGTTAGATCAATGGCAGTATCAAACTTCGTCCAGAAGGGTGATTTGTAAGGTAGGCAACCCAGTTGTGTCTTGGTTTAAGCTGCATGGTCGCCATTAATGTGAGAGAAGGTTTGGAGTTTTTGAACGTTAGGTTTGAGATAATGAAGCTCTGTAGGATTAGGTATTTATAGGGTATGGGTTATAAAACAACTGAAGGTTTGGTGTTAATCATCAGTAGTTTTAAATGACTGATGACATGGTATTAACCTTCAGAGGTTGAAACAACTGAAGTCTTGGTTTTAGGCATCAACAGTTATAAAACTACTAAAAACCATGGTTTTGGCTTCAGATGTTGGAAACAACTAAGGACTTGGTGTTAGTCATCAATAGTTATGAAACTACATGGTTTTGTCATCAGTTGTTGTAAACGACTAAAGACTTGGTGTTAGTCATCAGTAGTTGTGAAACTACTGAAGACATGGTTTTGTCATCAGTTGTTGTAAATGACTGAAGACTTGGTGTTAGTCATCAGTAGTTGTGAAACTACTGAAGACATTGTTTGCTTCAGTTGTTTAAGATGAAATAGCAGTTGTAAAACGACTGAAGAGAAAACTCCCATCAGTAGTTTTTGTCAATTCTTAGCTTTTCAGCTGTTTCATACTGTCCTCAACACTTACTCATTAGACTTTTAGCTGTTTTCAGTATTTCATAGGACATCAGTACTTATCTATTTTTACTGACATAAGTAGTTATAACTACATCAGTTTCTTTTAACAGAATCAGTACATATTTGTGAGATGTTTACTAATGATCATCAGTACTTGTTTACTGAGATCATCAGTAGTTGTCACTTATTCTAGCTGCAGCATACCAAGCCTTAACACTAGGTTTTGGAAAGTTGAACTATCCAAAGGCTTAGTAAAAATGTCTGCAAGCTCATCAGTACTAGGCACAAACTTTGGATCAATCAAACCTTTTTCAAAACAGTCCCTAATAAAATGGTGTCTGATCTCTATATGTTTGGTGCTAGAATGCTGGACAGGATTCTTGACAATGCAAAGAGCTGAAGCACTGTCCATTAATAATGGAGTCTTAGTCTCTATAATGCCATAATCCAAAAGTTGGTTCTGAAGCCAGAGTACCTGAGATGTACAACTTGCAGTAGCAATGTACTCTGCTTCAGCAGTGGATGTAGCAACAGATGTTTGTTTCTTACTCTGCCAAGAAATCAAACAGTTGCCTAGGAATTGACATCCACTAGAAGTTGACTTTCTGGTTAACTTACACCCTGCATAGTCACTATCAGAAAAAGCAACTAATTTGCAAGAGTGTCCGTGGAATACCATAAACCTAGAGATTGTGTACCTTGCAGATATCTAAAGATCCTCTTGACTGCAATCAAATGAGACTCTTTAGGAGCAGGCTGAAATCTAGCACAAACACAAGTTGCAAACATGATATCTGGTCTAGAAGCTGTTAAGTACATCAAGGACCCAATCATAATAAATTAGTTAGTTTTTGAGACCAAACCTTTTTGGTTTTGGGTCTGTTCACATCAACAGATTGTAAACTAACAAATTTGCTATGAAGAACAGCCTGAGGGGATGGAGATGGAGAAGAAGAGAATCCTTTGGCATGGATTTTCTTCTCTGTGGTTTCAGCACAGGAGCATCTAATTGGTTGACTCTCCCCAATAGATGTTGAACCATCATAACAAGTTGTGTCTGATTCTGTGATAAAGCCTTCAGCTCATCAGACACATTAGTGCTTGAGATTGATGGATTCTTGTGTTGTACCATCTCCCTTTGAGCAACCTCAGCTGTTTCCTGATTAAACCCTTCCTTTTTGGATTTCTTTTTGGATTTTGGGGTTACAGGTTTTGATGTTGCTGGTACAAACTTGGTTTCAAACTCAGTTTTCATTTTATCCATTTTCTTTTTAATGTTCTTATTGTGTTTGAGTTTGGAGCCCTTTTTATACCAGCACTCATCAGTAAGATGATTGAATAAGCCACATATTTCACATGGCTTTTTCTTCATCTTAAGTTGATCATCTGCTGAAGAAGATGAAACTACTGAAGACTTATTCTTCAGCAGTTTGCGACTAGTACTAGCAGTTTTCTTCTTTGCAGTACTTGCTTTCTTGATATCTTCTTCAGTAGTTTTCCCACCCTTTCTACTGGCAGTTTTCTTTCCTTTAGTACATGCAGTAGTTTGGGTTTGTTCTCCAGGTGTTATGACTTGCTCTTTAGTACTTTCAATACTTTATGAAATACCACCTGGAGTGATCAACCTTTTGATCATGTGACTGTCAGCATTTGAACCATCAACATCAGCTGATAGGTTTTGGGAGGAATTAATGCTGACTCAACCTCTGATGGTGTTGTATCAGATAGTAGATCACATGATGAAAAGGATTGGTTATTGCTTTCTCCATCATTCTACCTCTGCTCTGGGAGTAAAATCTGTAGGAGGAGCAGTGTGATTATAACCAATGCCAAACTTCACATTGGAAGCAGACTGCTTACTGAGAAGCATTTCAAAACCCTTGCAGGAATGTACCCATCGATCACACTCTACCTGGGTAGCTGCAAGTGTTTCTTTGAGGTCTCTGTACTTCTCTAGAAGTACCTCTTCCCTAGCCTTATCATCAGTGATTTGGCATTTAAGTTTGTAAATCTCATCATTCTTATCATTAAGCACAGACTCAAATTCAGCTTTTCTTTGGATATTATTTGTTCTAGCTCAATGTTCTTGTTAATTAAAGCTACATTTGCTTCTCTAATAGATGCAAATGCAGCTATGCATGTTTCAGAACATAGCTTGGCTTTGGCCTCAGAGGATACCTGTGATACTTGTGGTGTGGAGGCATTAGAGGATAAGGTATCAACAGACTCTAGGGCCATAAGAGCAAGGTTTCCAAAAGGATTGTCACCACCATGTTGACCACACCAGAAAACAGTTGTTCATGACCAGACATATCATCTGGTAAACTCTCCAGTCAACAACTCCTGGGGTGAAAAAGTTGTGTTGTTGAGGTTGAGATTGTTGATGAGATTGGGAAGGTTGAGGCTTAGGAAGAGCAGGTGGTTGTTGAGCAATGGGTACTTGAACTTGACTAGTTTGTGGCATGTAATAGCAGGGATATGGATATGGCATTGGACCCTGAGGGACAAAATATGCAGGAGATAGAGGTTGTGATTGATGACCAGAACTAGCAGGATGTTGCCCTTTATTTTGTTGAATATTACTTGGAAAAGTCACAAAGGGTGCAAAGGAGTTAGATCCAGATGATCTACACTCTCTTGCAAAGTGCCCAAGCATGTGGCATTTGTGACCTCAACTTACTCTTGTCAAAACCAACTTTGGTTTTGCCAGAGAGTCCAGGAATTTCCTATCCTTACTTCTGTAGAACTCTGAGATCTGATATTATCAAGGCCATTTGGCTCAGAATATCCATCTCTTCTAAGTCATCATCAGCTATACCTTTCAAATCATCCATAATGAAACACAAATTGTCACTATTACAGCCTGACTGACTATCAACACTCACAAATGCGTGATCAAAACTGTTTGAAGAGAATCTATATGCACATCATAATTACTTTCTGATGCAGCATATTCTGACTCATGACCGACCAAGGCAGTGTTCCCTGGTACAAAGTCTTCAATGAGCTTTCCTGATGATGCCAGTTTCCTTTTCTGCTCTATCTCTCTTTCAAATGTAAGCAATTTCCCATGAAGTTGTGTGAGAGATAGGCTATCCAGATTTGCATTGGAGCGTAGGACAATTGTATATGTGTCCCATCTCTCAGGCAGTGATCTGAGGAATCTGTGGTTCATCTGGCTATTAGTGTATTCATGTTTGACCATTTTCAGCTCAGAGATCAAACATGAAAAACACTCAAACTGTTGAGTCAGAGTCTCACCCTTCCTATGAGCAAATGTCTCATATTGTTGGGCAAGTATTTCCCTATTGTTTGCTAAGACCTCATCAGTACTACCAAATTGTTCTTTCAGTGCCTTCCAGAGGTCATGAGCAGTTTCGTGATGCATAAGCCCAAAATAGATTTCATTAGGCAGTGCCATGGCCAGAATTCCATGAGCTTTAGCATCAATCTCAAACAGTTTTCGATCCTCATCAGAGTATTGTTCCTTCTTCTTCGGAACCATTTGGTTGGTTTCTGGATTTTTCACCATAGGCTTATGTGGACCATGTACCACAGATGTCCAACAACCTGAACTGTTAATAGACAGGTGATGAAGCATTCTTCAGTTGTTGTGATGGTTCCTTTCAGTAGTTTTCTTTTCTATTTCAGTACTTGTAAAACGACTGAAGAGCATGTTCTTCAGTCGTTGTTGTTTCAGTAGGTGTAGTGATAGTTAACACTTGGTATTTTTGTAAGAAGATGTCAGCTGTTTGACATCTTCAGTAGTTGTGTTAACTTTCAGTAGTTAAATAACAGTTAGATGTCACTGTCAAGTGACATCAGCTGACGTCAGCTTCCCTTATAAAAGGAAAGATGACCTAATTGTAACGTAGTGGAAGCCAGCCAAAGCGTGTATTGAATGAATATATTCCTTTTGGCAGAAATTCTCTCCCCATAACAAACACTGTTTCATTGATAAATTTCGTGTGTTCTTGTTTAAATTTGTTAATTCGTGGGCTCATTCCGCTGCAAATCCAATCTAATTGATCAAACTAGATGCTGAGATCCTGACAAATGGTATCAGAGCAGGTTAATCATTGATCGATTTAACAATTGATCATTGAAACTGTTCTTTTGCTATCTACGTTTGATCGAATTAGCAAATTTGCAAGAATCGGTTATAGAGATTGAGTTTCTGTTGCTTCTGGCTTCGGCTGGCTTCCGCTACATTACAATTAGGTCATCTTTCCTTTTATAAGGGAAGCTGACGTCAACTGATGTCACTTGACAATGACATCTAACTGTTATTTAACTACTGAAAGTTAACACAACTACTGAAGATGTCAAACAGCTGACATCTTCTTACAAAAATACCAAGTGTTAACTATCACTACAACTACTGAAAAGAAACTACTGAAACAACAACGACTGAAGAACATGCTCTTCAGTCGTTGTACAAGTACTGAAATAGAAAAGAAAAATACTGAAAGGAAACCATCACAACAACTGAAGAATGCTTCTTCAGCAGTTGTGACAAACTCTGAACGCTTCAGTACTTGGACTTCTTGAACTTCAGTTGTAGTCATCAGCTAATGTATTCAGATGTTGTCTTCAGTCTTTGTACTTCAGCTGTTGATCTTCAGTACTTTAGTCTTCAACTGTTGATCTTCAGACTTTGGTCTTCAGCTGTTGAAGTCTTCAGTACTTTAGTCTTCAGCTGTTGATCTTCAGACTTTGTCAAACAGCTGATCAAGTCTTCAGCAATTGTTGTGATGTCTTGTGGGACTTAAAGGTTTTTCTGATCTGGCTCATTGGTTCTTTGGTCCAACACTCAAGCAAGGAAGCATGCTATTTCTGAGCAAAACTTCCAAGCCTTTCTTGCATCATCCTCCCACTTTGAAATTTGTTATCAAAACAAAGGTGGGTTAGGGATCAATGAGATTGCTCCACCACACTCTTATGAGTCTATTAGATTGTAACACCCGGTTATTTTTTTAGTCAAAGAAAGAAAGAATAAAGTGAAGAAAAGAAAGAAATATATTTTACCCAAGTTGAGGGGTAAAAAGTGTCAAAAGGACCAAAGGTTTGAAAAAGTGGGTGTAAAAGGTGATGGCCACCCATCACTCTTTCTACACCCACACAATTCTCGGATGTTAGAGAGAGATAGTAGCAAAGCAGAAGTTTCGGATTTTTGAAGAACAAGCTGAAAATTCGAATTCAAGGTAAGAATTCATGGTTTTAAGTGTTCTTAACTGGCCTTGCCTTGGTTGTATGCTTATGTGTTTTTGTATGTTTATTTGTGTGTTTTTTTGTGGGTTTCTAGGTGGTTGAACTCAATTACAAATGAGTTTGGAAGAAGCCATACTCAAGAGCTACAAAGGTGAGTTCTAGAACCCCTCTTTTTACATGTTTTAACTGATTTTGGGGTTGGGAATGCTTGAATGTATGTTTTCATAAAATTGGGTTGTATACCCGTATGTTTGAATGTGTGCATGAAGATGTTATGGTGTGATTCTGGACTATGTTCATGATTTGATTATGTTATGGTTGTGTTTCTAAGGTTTAGAATGTAAGATTTAAGCTTAGAACAGGAAAGATGACATTTGGGGACTGAATCTAATGAATAGTGTCCTTGGCTGCTTATATGCCCAAATAGTGGTTCATACGCCTAAGTTTAGAAAACTACTTAAGTGTTGACAAATGCGGATGGAAGGTCAATGCGGATGGAAAGTCAATGCGGATGAACAGTTAATGTGGATGAGCATTGACCACTAAGTAAGTCAATTGGAATGAGTATTAGAGAAATGCGGATGAACAAATAATGCGAATGAGCATTGACCACTAAGTAAGTCAATGCGATGAGTATTGGAGAAATGCGGATGAATAGTTAATGCAGATGAGCATTGACCACTAAGTAAGTCAATGCGGATGAGTATTGGAGAAATGCGGATGAACAGTTAATGTGGATGAGCATGGACCATTAAGTAAGTCAATGCGGATGAGTATTGGGGGAAATGCGGATGAACTAAAACAAATGCGAATGAACAAAAAGGGCAAATGCGGATGAACACTTAGAATAGTTTTTGACTTTCTGGAGAAAAAGTGAAATTTAGGATTTGACTTGGGATGTTCCTGGGGGCTATGTAAGTTGACTTTTTGAGGTCATAGATGTTATCATGGGCATGTTATGATGTATGATTGATGCATATGCATGATGGTATGTATGATGTCATGTATGATGATGTTGACTGTTTATGTATATGTTCCTTGTTGTATGATTATTTTCCCATGGCTTTACGTTGAGTGTTAATGAATGAAAAGAAAGTATTATGTAACGTAAAGTGGAAGATAATTGAAATAGGAACGTAATGAAAGAATGAATGCATTAACGAATGAATGAAACTAAGAAAGGCTTGCAAGCAAATGTATGGAGGTTCACACCCAATGAAAGGTGTTAGCTCAACTGTGTGCGGGTTAGCTACCCTAGAAGGATGCACACTGGGGTCCAATCTTGGTGATTGACCATATGTATGGGATCCTTGCCGCTTGCCCTAGGTACTGGAGTCAGCTTCGTGCACAATATTCAAGGTCTATGAAAGACCTCAGGCCCAGTAACCAGCTTCGTGCATAATGTTCGTGGTATAGCGTATGGAATTGATCCAGAATGAAAGAGAAAAGATAAGTGGTGAATGTACTTGCCCTAGGTATTGTAGTCAGCTTCGTGCACAATGTTCGAGGTGTATGGAAGACCTCAAACCCAGTAACCAGCTTCATGCAAAGTGTTCGAGGTATTGTACATGTCATCGAATGAAATGAACATACGAAGAAAGTAAGAAAGTATGAATGAATGTGAATGATAATGACGTACGATGAATGAAAGTTAATGAATGAATGATAAAGATTATAATGATATTATTCTATGTGTACGTATGATGTGTGATCACATGCAAAGGTAAAGAACGGTTTTTAATGAAAGTAAAGTATGTTTTATTATAAAACTAGAACTCACTCAGCAACGCTGACATTTTATGCATTTTCCAGTTGGTAGGTGAGCATTGCTGAGGATGGCGGGGGCAACTACTTGGCATTTTGGACGGCATTCTTTTGTTCAATGTTTTTGCATTGTAATGCGAACGAATGATGTTTTGAAATGAATGATTGTATTAACTTGCAAAAGCATTTATAATGAAAAGAAAAGTTATTTTAATATTTCTGTTGCGATGTTTTATTAAAGTTAATATAAATGTATGTTTTATGTGCAATGATTGACCAACTGTGGGTGTCCCGGGAACAGGGCCTTACATAGACAACCAAGGTGTTGTACTGAAGAGCAAGAGGTCCCATCTACTGACCTATCTTCACTTGATTTGAAGAATGGTGCAACAATGGAGACCACCATAGGGAAGGAATAGGTAAATCAACCCATTTCTACTTGTGATAATCAACCCTTATCCACCAAAGCTAGAAGAAACTAGGCAAAGGCTGCCACAAAAACTACCAAGAAAGTAGTTGAATCTAAGCTGAAGATTGACCCAAAGCAAAAGGGTGTTTTCATTTCAGCTGGATTCCAGGTTGTAAGGATTCCTTAAGACTGATGCAACCCAAAACATCCAAAGTGTCTCAGCAACATGCACTAAGTACTGAAGTGAAGAATGCTTCCGAAGTTTTACACAATACATTAGAAAACATTCTAAGTGTAAAATCTTCCGAAGTCAAGACCAATATCTTCCGAAGCCAAACATGAAGTCTTCCGAAGCTTCAAGAGACAAAGTCTTCCGAAGCTTCACCCTATGAAGACAGATTTCTTCCGAAGACTTTTAGTACACATGCTTTATCTGATGTACTGTTCCATAAAGCACCTTTTCTGCTGCGTCTCTGATAAGTCACCAACTTACAAGAGTTGGTGAAAAGGTCCATGCTTTTGGTAACTGTACATTGAGGTCTTGAGTCTGAAACTTTCCACTTTATGTACTTTATCCTTTTTGTAATGTATAAGGATGTGAGCTATGGCATGTCATAGTCACAAGGTCAAAAGGCAGATATGCCTTTTGATTCTACAATTGATTTTGTTAGTGTCTAGTCAATTGTATCCAGCTGGCTTTCATAGTATAGCCGGCTGTAGGTTGTAGTATAAGTATTTCAAGTTTCTTGTATCTTTAACATACTTTGTAACACTTGTAAAAGAACTTGAGAAAGCAATATACTGCATCCTTGAAAACCATATTCTCCTATTCTGTCTCTTGCTTTACTTGTGTTCTTTGTATCACTTTTGGTTAACCCAGTTTACTGTTTGATTAGAGTTTAGATAATCTCCTCATTGTGTTGTTGTGTTGTAATTGTGTTCAAACCCTTAAATGATCCTGCAATTGGTATCAGAGCTTTCAGGCTCTTGATATAAGATCTAACCATCTTAAGATCCCTCACACACACAAAAACTAAACTCTTCAAATGGCTTCCATCTCAAAGATGATATGGAGATTGGAACCATGAACAAATCCCCACTGATCACTCTTGATGATTTTGACACCTGGTGCATGAGGATGGAAGGCTTCATCAGGTCTCTTGACTCAAGAATGTGGGAATCTATTGAAAATGGACCTTTCATACCCAACACCCCCTCTGCTACTGGTGCTGGTATGATTCCTAAAGATATGGCCAACTACTCAGATGAAGATAGAAAAAGAGTAGAGATTGACAGGAAGGCCATGACTGCTCTTCAGACTGCTCTCCCAAACTCTGTATATAGAGGTTTTAAGAAGTGCAAAACAGCTAAACAGCTGTGGGATGCACTGAAGCTGATGTATGAAGGCTCCTCTGAAGTCAAGGAGAACAAGAAAGATCTTCTGAAGCAGCAGTTTGAAAATTTCACCTTTAAAGTAGGTGAAACCATGACCCAACAATACTTCAGGTATGTTAAGATTGTGGATACCCTAGTGGATGGAGGAGTTCCTCTTGAGAACAGAGACATTGTAAGGAAGTTCATGTCCTCACTTCCTAGGCAATGGACACACTATTGTGTGGTGATCAAGAGGGCTGAGAACCTTAAAACTCTTACTCTGACAAAGTTATATGGGATTCTTAGTGGATACCAGATGGAGATGAACATACAAGGTTCATCTGACAACTCCAACAATCAAATGGGTTCAGCCCTTCATGTGGTTGAAAGGGACATCATAGAACCCCAACATCATCTCATATGCTACCCTGACAACTCACAAAAGGGTCCTTTCATCACCTTCCCGGAGACACCAAGGGAAAACTTTACTCAAGGAAGTCCATTCCAAGAGACAAGTTCTTCTCAAGCCTTTGTGTCTACTGATGAAAGCTGTGGGAATTATCTCTTCACTCTTGAAGACCTGGACTGTATTCATCCAGATGACCTGGAATGCATGGAGATAGTTCAGCAGATGGCTCTCCTCACTCACAGAGCCAAGAAGTTCTACAAGAGAAAAGGAAGAAGATTTCCAAGCAATGCTACCAGTGGAAAGTTTGGGCTGGATAAAAGCAAAGTTAAGTGTTACAACTGTAACCTTATGGGTCACTTTGCTAGGGAGTGTAAGGCATCTAAAGCAAATAGGGGCCAAACACCACCCAGACCAAACTACACTGACAAAGCTCCTTAATCTGAGAAGCCTAAGCAACATGCTGCTGTTGCTGTTGAAGAAGGAGGCTTTGACTGGAGTTTTCAGGTGGAAGATGCTTCTCCAAACCAAGCACTGATGGCTGACCATGATGAAGCCAAGGTATTGGAACATCTCTGTACTCCTGAATGCATTGCTAAAGTGAATAGATACAGGTCCTACAACTTAGAGATGAGATCCGATCTTGAGTCATTAAACATATTAAAATCTGATTTTAGAAATTCTGAAAATGATTACAAGTTAAAAATAGAAGATTAAAAGTGGTGAATTGATTGACTTGCACTCTCTTCCAAGTCAAGTCCCACCTGAAGTGGAGGTCAAGTTTGAACAACCAGAGACACTTGAACCAAAACCTCCAGCTGAGCCTTAGCAAACTTCATCTTCTGATCCAAGACAGGGTCAAACTCCCTCTCCTTCTGAACCTATGAGGGAGGAACACCCAACTGAGAAAGACATTGATGATCAACATGGTGCTGCAGACCAGTCTTCTCAGTTAAAGACATTAAAGAGGAAGAAGAAAATGGCTTCTAAACCAAAGACTAAAAAGAAGAAGCCAAAGTCATCTACCTCTACACCCCAGGCTGAATCAAATCAACCTGAGGAAGTGCATGATGAGGCAACCCAATCAATTCCTATGCAAGTGGCTCCTCTAGCAACTGAGACACCTATATTGTCCTGGACTTATTCTACCAATCTAGAAAGATGGCATGTTGTCAGAGATCAAGGTGTTGAGAATGTCTACTCCTGGCAAGACATAATCAACTTACCTCTGCATGATCTCTTTGAAATGAGAAGATACTATGAGAGTCTTGATGATCCTGACCACCAAATGAAGAAAGGAATGGTCTTGATTGTACTGAAGACTACCAACATCTGAATATCTTCTAAGTGTTTTGGTAGCATCAGCCTAGGGGAGTTTGTAAGGATTCCTTAAGGCTGATGCAACCCAAAACATCCAAAGTGTCTCAGCAACATGCACTAAGTACTGAAGTGAAGAATGCTTTGGAAGTTTTACACAATACATTAGAAAACATTCTAAGTGTAAAATCTTCCGAAGTCAAGACCAATATCTTCCGAAGCCAAACATGAAGTCTTCCGAAGCTTCAAGAGACAAAGTCTTCCGAAGCTTCACCCTATGAAGACAGATTTCTTCCGAAGACTTTTAGTACACATGCTTTATCTGATGTACTGTTCCATAAAGCACCTTTTCCGCTGCGTCTCTGATAAGTCACCAACTTACAAGAGTTGGTGAAAAGGTCCATGCTTTTGGTAACTGTACATTGAGGTCTTGAGTCTGAAACTTTCCACTTTATGTACTTTATCCTTTTTGTAATGTATAAGGATGTGAGCTATGGCATGTCATAGTCACAAGGTCAAAAGGCAGATATGCCTTTTGATTCTACAATTGATTTTGTTAGTGTCTAGTCAATTGTATCCAGCTGGCTTTCATAGTATAGCCGGCTGTAGGTTGTAGTATAAGTATTTCAAGTTTCTTGTATCTTTAACATACTTTGTAACACTTGTAAAAGAACTTGAGAAAGCAATATACTGCATCCTTGAAAACATATTCTCCTGTTCTGTCTCTTGCTTTACTTGTGTTCTTTGTATCACTTTTGGTTAACCCAGTTTACTATTTGATTAGAGTTTAGATAATCTCCTCATTGTGTTGTTGTGTTGTAATTGTGTTCAAACCCTTAAACGATCCTGCACAGGTGGTAGGCACTTCTGATTCAAGAAAATAGTGTAGTACCAACACTCCTGTCCTACCAAAGGATCAAAAGTCAAAAGGGAAGGCTGCAATGGAAGACAAGAAGATTAAGAAACCTCAACTCTTAAAATCCCCAAAGATTAACATTATATGCATAATGTGTGGTCTGCAAAACCACTTGACTAAAGATTGTTATTACAATCCAGCAAGCACACATTATGGAAATAATGTTAAAAGGGAAGCAACCAAGGAAGGATTCATATTTGGACCTTATCACATGGTTCAAGTGATGAGAAAAGGAAATTTGGTTTCCGAAGCTAAGTTGCTTTTAGAAGAAACTCATCTTCCGAAGGGAAAATGGCTTCAGAAGTTAAGCCAAGGAAAGCTCAAAAGAACAAAAGAGCCCCCTCAAAACCTTCTGAGAAGAAGGTTGCTTCAAAAGAGAAGGAAGTGAATGCTTCTTCTAAAAACAAAGAAGCTTCGAAGAAAGTCATGCTGCTCAAGCTTCAACAAGCTCATCTAAACTGGCCAACCATGGGATGGAATGGAAGATCCGACAAGATGTTGCAGACATCAATTGAATCCACTACCATTCATTTTGGTTCAATTATGTCATCATCAATGGAAAAACTCAAGACCAGCCAGGCTTGGGTTTCCAATCAAAACTAACTTTTCACCTTATGTGCAAGGACATTCACAAGAGAAGAACAATAATGTCTGGATAGTGGATGCTCCAGGCACATGACCGGGAACGAATCTCTACTTTAATAATTTTAACATTTTGATGGATGTCTTGTTCAATTTGGAGGTGAGACCGGAGGATACATTTCAGGCAGAGGAAGTGTATCCAATGGCTTGTTAAGAGTCGAGAAAGTGAACTTTGTCAAGCAGCTTGAACACAATCTCCTAAGTGTTTCTCAATTCTGTGATAAAAAACATCAAATGCTCTTCATAGAACATAAGTGCATCATCCTTAAACCTGGGATGACAATTCCTCGGAATTGGTGCTTCTTAGATATCCCAGGAAAGGGGATATGTACAAGCTGGATATCAACATTGCTTCCCCATTAGGTGAAGTATCATGCTTTCTTTCCAAAGCTGATGGTGATTAGTCTGCTTTATGGCATAAACATATGTGTCATGTAAATTTTAAAACCATGAATAAATTGGTTAAAAATAATTTGGTACATGGTGTGCCTAAAAAGAAACTTTTCGGTAGAGATAACTATGTAGCTTGCCTGAAAGGAAAGCAACATAGAGTCTCTCACAAATCCAAAGAGGTTAACTCTATCACCACCCCATTACACTTATTGCACATGGATTTATTTGGTCCAACAAGTGTAATGAACATTGGAAGGAACTCATATTGCCTTGTGATAGTTGATGATTTTACAAGATTTACATGTGTATTATTTTTAAGAACTACGGATGAAACTGCTGAAACTTTAAAATCTTTTATTCTTAAAATTGAAAGCCAAAGTAATCACAAGTTAAAGATAATTAGGATTGATCAAGAGACTAAGTTTAAGAATCAAGTTATTGACTCATAAGGTAACTTAAAAGGGATTACCAGACAATTCAGTGCTCTTAGAATTCCTCAACAAAATGGTGTTGCTGAGAGGAGGAACATGACACTGATTGAGGCTGCTAGGACCAGGTTATCTGATTCAAAGCTGCCTCTAACATTTTGGCAGAGGCAGTCAGCATTGCATGCTATGTGTAGAACAGGATCCTTATCGTCAAGCCACATGAAAAATCCCTTATGAGCTATAGAACAAGAGGCCACCGTTCATTGGCTTTCTAAGGTCCTTTGACAGCAGGTGTACCATACTTAACACAAAGGACAACTTGGCAAAATTTGCTGAGAAGTTGGATGATGCTATCTTTGTTGGATATTCCTCCACCTCTATTACTTATAGAGTTTATAACATCAAAAATCAATAATTTTGTGGAATCATCCAGCATTGTTGTTAATGAGCACACTCTTTGTGTTAGGGGGAATGGCCTTGATCATGTTTTTGATTTAGAATTGTTTCCAAACTATTCTAAACCATATTGTGAGAATGTTTCAGCTGGAATAGGTACTCATGTGATTCTGTTGAAGACCAGATATTTGAGTTACCCAGACCTCTTTCATGTTCTCCAAGAGCCTCTGAACCCCATGCTTCCATCATTGTAGATCTGATAACATAACCATTTCAGGAATCGGTGGAGCTTCAACAAGTTACCAAAAAAGTGAGCCTAATAACTCATCAGCTGATAACATACAACACCAAGCTGATGGAAGTAGTATTCTAAAGGAACATGCAACTGTTAATACTACTTCTTAGTCAACCGATGTTGATGATGTTTCTTTTTCATTCAATCAGTCCTCATTGAATGACATTGAAATAGCAGTTGGACCAAGTGTTCATGTTCTTAAGCAAAATATGTCCAACTTGCATCTATCTTTGCAACTAGAAGTGATTTCCAGACTAAGGATTCACAACACTCATCCAGCTGAGAACATTATAGGAGAAGTCTCTGAAGGCGTGAGAATAAAGGGACAAACTCATCATGGGAATGTCTGCCTGTACTCATGCTTCTTGTCTCAGATGGGACCCAGAAAATAGAAGAAGCCTTAAAAGATAGTAGTTGGGTTGAGTCAATGCAAGAAGAGTTTCTTCAATTCAAAAGACAAAAGGTTTGGAACCTTTGCCCGCGACCATCTGGTCAAGTACCTATAGGAACCAAATGGTTTTTCAGGAACAAGAGAGATGATAGAGGCTTGATCATCAAGAACAAAGCTAGATTGGTTGTTCAAGGATACACCCAAGAGGAAGGAATTGATTGTATTAATGTCTTTGCACCTGTTGCAAGACTTGAGGAAGTTAGAATCTTCTTGCTTATGCTGCATCCAAGAATTTTACTGTCTATCAACTTGTTGTCAAGTGTGCCTTTCTATATGGAAATATAGATAGGGAAGTCTATAGGTGCCAATCTCTAGGATTTAAAGACCCACAGCACCCCAACTATTGTGCAAATTGGATAAAGCTCTTTGTGGGCTGAACTAGGCACCTAGGCTGTGGTATGAGACTTTGTCTCAATTTCTCTTGAAGAATGTTACACTAGAGGAACCATTGATAAGACCTGTTTTATTAAGAAGTCTGAGAAAGACATATTGCTCGTTCAGGTCTTTGTCGATGATACCATATTTGGTTCTTCAAATGACCAAATGTGTAAAGACTTTGAGAGTATTATGAAGAAGAAGTTTGAAATGAGTTCCATGGGAAAACTGAACTTTTCCCTTGGAATTCAGGTGAAACAAATGAATGTATGGTTCTTTATCAATCAATCTAAGTGTGTCTCTGATATCTTAGAAAACTTTTATAAGAATGATTGTAAGCCAGCCAAGATACCCATACCCAGAAACCATGACCTTTGTCCTGACTCTGAGGGGAAGGATACTGATCAACATCAGTATAGGGCAATCATCGGTTCTCTGATGTATCTCACAGCAAGTAGACCTGATATCATGTTTACAACATACATATGTGCAAGATATTAGACTGCTCTAAAGGTGTCTCATCTAGTTGCTGCCAAGAGAATTCTTAGATACCTCAAAGGAGTACCAAAGCTTGGTCTCTGGTATCCTAGAGACTCCAACTTCAACCTCTATGGCTACTCAGATAAGTGACTAGGTGGCTGCAACATTAACAAGAAATCCACATTAGGAGGATGTCCATTTCTTGGTGGAAGGATCATCTCATGGCGATGAAAGAAGCAATCCTGTGTCTCTACATCTACTGCTGAAGCTGAATACATTGCTACTGCAAGTTGTTGTGCTTAGCTGCTATGGATTCAAAACCAGATGCTAGACTATAGATTCAACTTCATGAACACCATTATCCACATTGATAACAACAGTGCTATCTCCATCACTGAAAATCCTATGAAGCACTCCAAGACAAAGCACATTGATATCAATTACCATTTCATTAAAGATATTCATGAGAAAAACCTGATTAAATTAGTCAAAGTTAACTCAAATGAACAATATGCTGATGTGCTCACCAAAGCCTTTGATGAACAAGATTCAAGTATCTTATTACGGCTATTGGGATGATAAACATTGACTAATATATCTCATTTGAAAACCTTTTAAAATGTGTCTTTTCTTTTGTCAATACAATCTAAGCCCTGTCACATAAGTTTATTCTTCCAATTGATTAAGTGTGAGTATTTCCGAAGAGAAAATTACCCTCGGAAGAACTCTTCATTATCTTCCGAAGGAAATTTTCTCAATTCAAGTTTTATCTTCCGAAGAGTTTTTAGTCTCGGAAGAATATCTTCACTACTTCCGAAGCTTGAAAACTTCTTCATTCAGAAGACATTCTTATTCTCGGAAGTAAATTCATTTACCTTCGAAAATCAGTTTTGGCTTCGAAAGAGAAAATCATTCGGAAATACTTTTACCTTTGGAAGAAGACTTCACTCTGTAATGGAAACCTCTGGGCCTCACACAATTATTAATGATGTCGAAATCTTTTGAATGGTTTTTCAAATTGCTGCCACTGTCACATCTAACCCTAAACTATCTTTTCACCTTATCCACCCAACACTGCCATTTCACCCATTTAAATAATCCCCACTCGTCACTTTAATCTTTTTACCAAATTACTGTCCAAAGCCTCCTTCACCCTAAACTCACCCTGCTCAAACTTGTTTCATCATCTCCTTTCTTACCATGACACTTAACCCTTAGCACAACCAAGTCGCATTCCTTGACTCTACCAAGGATACTGATTTCTCAGATATCATCTCTTTCCTTACCCAATCTACCTACTTCACTGCTCTGACTATAAACCCTACTATTTACTTGAACCACATGGAAGATTTCTGGAGTAACAGTCAGAGAGTACTCCTAAATGGAGTTAGGGTTAGTTGAACGAGCATTTATGGCCAAGAGTTGGTCATTACTGAACAGGTCATGCGGGAGCATCTGGAGCTCCATAATGAAGGCACTCCTACTGAGTTCCCCAAATCAAACCTTGATGACACCTATCTTCAAATGGGATACGGTGGAGATATGAATAGGTCTACAGTCTATAAGTTCAATTTTTCTTATAACTAGAAGTTCCTACTTCATGTTGTTCTTCATTGTTTGTCAAACAAGTCTGGGGGATGGGATCAAATCCCATATGAACTAGGCTACCTAGTTCAAGGCTTGGTGAAGAACCTCCGCTTCAACTACTCAAGGTTTGTGCTGACTAACCTTCTAGGAAATCTCCAAAAGGACACATTATTTATGTATCCTAGGTTTCTTCAGCACATAATCAACTGTGAGCTAGACTAGAGTAAGCTTGTCTGTGCAGCTACTCTGCATGTCCCTCAAATGACCATCTTCAAGATCTTGAAGAAAATATCCACCAACTTCACTAGAAGACACACTAACCCTTCTTCAAGTATGATTGAGCCAATGGCTCCTAGTGACATCCTGTTCAGCCAACAGGTGATGAACCCGCACCAGCAACTACCCTTGTTTTGCCTACTCACCCCATCAAACACACATATCAGAGATGCAAACAAACCGTTGCTCAGTCTAATCTGATTAAGCAAGCCCCTCCTATGCAAACCAAAAAGACTAGAGTGGAACCATTTGCCCCCACTCAGTCAGAGGTCTCCCCATCCTTTTTCTTTCGACCTCAATATGAGATTTGAGCCTCCTCAGTCTCAATTCCCTAAGCCCCAACCCAGGCTGCAAGGCCTCAGGAAGAGTCCCAACACTCTCCTGAGAATCCAAAGAGGGATAGCCCCACCAAAGGCTCAATGCCACTAGACAATGGCCAATGCCTGGGTCACTAGGCTTCCCTTCCCTATCTTTTACTAACCTCTTATTCAAAACTGATGAGGAGATTACGTCTCTTCATGGAAATGAAGTTGATCCACAACACCCTCTAATGGATCAACAGAGCCTAGAGGGAACTCTTATCTCTAGCCCACATCAGTTAAAACCAACTAAGGTGAGTCTCACGAATATGGAGGGGACTCATGTAGATTCAGCTGCCACTACTAAAGGAAACTCATTGGATCCTTAGGCCAGTGGTACCATCTTTGAGACTGAATCTACGGCAACCATGCCTTTTGATGACTCTGAAAGTGACATCCTTAGGCAAGGGAAACTAGGGTGCCAAGAAACCACATCTGCTGGTGAAGGTGAACATACAAGGTATGTTACCTCATTTCCCTTTGATTCTTCAAAAGAGATGAGGGAAGTATGCAACTCATCATTCAGGACCTACTTTCTAAAGTCTCAAATCTTGAATCAAAGGTTAAGACTTTAGAGGATAGGTCTGCCACCCAGAAACTTGAGATTGAAAATCTCAAGGCTTAACTAGTTGAGAAACGGATTGAGAGATCTGTTAGGCATGTACCAACTCAGGTTTCATTGACCTCTTCCTCTAGCTCATCTAGCTCTCAATATGATACTACCAAAAAGGGGGAGAGTGTTCAGAGACAAACAACAGAGGAACCACTAAGCCAAGCTTTAACTTCCCTATCTGCGATATTCGGCTCCCAATGCAACTATCTTTCTTGAGCCTCCCCAAATTATCCTGCAAATGGACCTAAGGATGCTTAGAGATCTCAACAGGATTTCTACAAGTTCCCATTGAGATCTTCTTTAGATCAGCCCAGCCCTGATGCGGCTATGATATACTTTGGAGCTGAAGAGCTGAAGAGCTTCAGAGGTTAAGTGCACCTTCTACCACTGTGGATGAAGTTGGTCAACCTAAGGTCCAAATGGAACTTGAGATTATTTCGAGGGGAAATAAGGACTGATGGCCCACAACTGAAACAGTTGGGACAGATAGTGCATTCCCTCAAACTTCTGAAGCTGAAGTCAAAGCCTCGGAAGAACAAGTTAAATCTTCCAAAGCTGAGATGGAAGCTGCGGAAAGTCTGTTCTCCTTGTCCGAGGATCTAATCATCACAAATGCAATTCTAGAGCTGGCATCTGAGGTGAATAGTGAGGACTTTATCAACCAATCCCTAGCTTAGACAACTTCATTATCTCCATCCACCATATCTCAACCTGAACCCTCCATCCAAGAACCACCAAAGTCTAGCACTTCCAAAGATGATAAAGGCAAAAAGATGATGACTGCGGAAGAGCTTCAGGAGGAGGAGAGGATTGAGAAACTCAAAGAAAAGGTAGACTCCCAACTGGGAAGTTGCTAGCTGCCAGTTCCAAAGCAGTTGCAGCCAACCAGGAGGCAGTCAATAAGAAAAAAGGGCGGAGATCATTGATAGGCTCATCAAGCTTGGAGCTGTTGGTAAAGATATATTCCTGCTACCACTAGAGGAGTTAGTAGAGTAGAAAAGGCAACCATGCTGCAGATTGAACAAAGGGAGGAAGCAGCAAGGTTGGCCTTAAAGGAGGAAAAAGAAAGGGAAAAGAGGGAAGCTGATTTGCAGCTCAAGAAGGAAAGGATATCTTTCCTAACCTCCAGGGGTTTCTCTCTTCAAAAACTATCTCCGTATGATAATGAAACGATCCTATGGCTCTTCAACAAAGAGCAGGATCAACTGGAGAAAGAAGGGAAGAAAGTTGTGAGAGAGAAGATGAGGTAGAAGAAGAAAAAGGAAGAAGAAGCTGGGGTCATACCGCCAAGACCATAGGTGAGAAATCCTAGATGAAGGGTTATCTTTGGGCTTATGGCTTCTCTAGTAGGCAGGTCAGACCTATGTCTAAAAAGACACTCCAGCAACATGTCAGTGACATCAAGGCTGACATTTGCTTGCGAAAGAAGAAGTAATGTATAGAAGGGTACATGGGATGATCTTCAAACTAACACCTCAACCCCAGCCTACAACCCAAACTCAACCCCAACCCCAACCTCAATCTAAACCTTTCCCATTTCCTTTCCCTATCAAAACTGAGCCCATTTCTAAACCTTTCACCCCTGAACCTACACCAACCACCATACCTATCTCATCACCACAACCACCTTAACTAATCATCCGTCACCTAAAAACTTACCTAGAACCAAACACCGCCACCTACCTAACAACCATCCAGACCATTTCTCAGCCTTCTAGACATCTCTCCTTAGAAGAGTTTAAGGAGATCAAGATGAAACTCAACAAATGCACAACCTTGAGTGACATCTCCTGTGAGGAGGATTATACAAGCTGACTTATACTAATGGATCCTTATGTTCCCTCACAAGAGATCAATTCCTTGATCTGCCAAGAGGAACAATGGACCAGGCTATTAAACTCCTTGGCCTCAACTCTAACTCACTGAATGATTAAAAGAAGAAGCTAAGAAGAAATATGGTGACTCTACTGGATACAAAGAAAGGGGACAAGGTTCCTAGTCAGCCCCTTGGCCTAGAAAGAAAATTATCCAATGGAGGTTCGATGAAGCCACTTATAACTTTGTTATGGAAAGAGAGAATGGAGAGAGCAACAGGCTGAATGCCTCTTCCCTGCTACACTCTAGCAGATTCGATATCGTTGAGTTAGCAAAGAAGCCATTCTCCAATCCCTCCAACTCCGAAACAGTTGCTCACATCAGAAATAATCTAAGCAGCCTTTATCGTGCTGAGCTAACTACAAAAGCCAAGATTGAAGAGGAGTTGAAGTTGAGAGAGAAGGAAAACAAGAAAAGGTCAACCACCAAAGGCAAGGCCTTTCTACAAATGGTGGAAGGCCCTAAATTAGAACCAATAGTTAGATGGGAGTATGACTATAACTTCGTCAACTAACTCTCTTCAGAGGGACTCAGCAGAGGGTACATATCATTCAAAGTGACAGACTGGATCTCCTGTCTATGAATGATTTGTACAATCTTCTCAGCACCACTTTTGGGAAGAACAAAGAAACATATAAGTATCTGCTTTCTCTGGTGTTGAAAGTTTTGAGAAGCAGAAACAAGTGAGGTTTTGGTAGCATCAGCCTAGGGGGAGTTTGTTGGATCAAGAAGAAGGCTGGTGCAACCAAAACCAAACACTTAGACTATTTTCGGTACAACTTGTAAAAGACTTCCGAAGCTAAGTGTGGAACTTCCGAAGGAAATGGAATTCTTCCAAAGACAGTGCAATATCAACTTTCGAAGGAAAAGCTCCAACTTCCAAAGACAAAGTGCTCTCTTCCAAAGCTCAAGACTTAGAAGAATTCACAGACTGTGACTTCCGAAGTAGAAGTTCCCAAGCCACAGAAGAAGCAGCCTCTTCCGAGGTATAAAAGGCTTCGGAAAAACAAGTTCTTCAGAAGCCAGTTAACCTTCGGAAGATGTTGCTATGAACCAATAGACATAATTATGGTATATGACACTTTGCTGTAGACCTCTGATACTATGGAGTTTTCCCAAAAGGCCATGTAGCTGACTGTACTTTACTCCACTATTCACCTTTATATGTTGGTACAAGTTGCCAACTTATTTGGTGACAAAAGGTAAGTCATGGACATGTCATGACTACCATCTCTTAGATAAGACATTATCTAAGATACCTTAACTATAGCTTTGTAGTATCTGCTTTAGTTAGAGGATTCCAGCTAGTATCAATGTATATCCGACTATAGATAGTAGTATATATAGTTTCTCATTATAACTATGTTGTAAGCTTGTAAGAGTCTTGTAAACTTTGAGTTGAGAAGTAATATATACAAGTATCTTGAAAATTATTCTCTTGTGTTTTCCTTGTGTTACTTAGTATATTATAATTAACTCTTAGAAGAACTCTGCTTCTTAAGTGTTTGTTAGTGAGTTTGAGAAATACTAGTGTTAAGTATAAAAACCGATCCTGCAAGGTTATTTAATTTACTTTAATGTTTCAAATACAATAATTATGTCATTTTAAATTTTATTAGTGAACTCTCTTCATAATCTTATAAGGTTTCATAAAGAATTATGAAACTTAAGCCATTTAATTTACAAGAATTAAATTTTTATGTTTTACGAAGAGTTATAGAGTTTATTACTAATTATGGGCTTTGATTTAAAGTTATAATACATATTTAAATTGTAAAGTTTTTATAAAGATTTAAAAGATTTATAAATACATTATAAAATAATTAGATTTATTTTAAAACTAAGTTTATCAAATTTCAGGGTTCAATTTGAAATTTGAAAACTTAATCTAGAAGTTTTACACTTAAAATAACAATAATAAATATTACAAGGACCAAAACTGTAAATTCTATTATAAATCAACCCGACCCCTTCCCATTTTCCCCCGTCGTTGACCTTCCCCCTCCGGCTATCATTTCTAGCCAAGCTCCGGCGAGTGTCAAACATTCTAACCGATTAATTAACACCTAATTAAACTGACCCAACTCATTCACGAACATCATTCGAAACCGCAACCATGTATTAATTCCATTATCAACACAGTTATGATTATTAAAACCGAAAACCGAAACTTGAACCAAAACTCCATCTATTATAACTCGAATCTTGACCAAATAAATGATTTGTTCAACCTAAAATGCGTTATTAAGAAAATCTAATTCAAACACACACATAATTACAATTGAATAAGGGTAACAATCATCAAAATGGAATTGAAACTTCCGAATTCAACAATAAACACGATTGACATGAAACAATTAAATTGAGACTTTATAATAAGGGGTAAATGTTCTAATCGACCCCTTAAAGCTTCCCGAGCAATCAATTTCACTTAACAATCACACTCTCAAAGCAATCGATCAACACTTCCATCTCGTTTCTACGCAACTATTTATGTTCTTAAATCCCATCCAGTTCAACATCAAACAAGTAAGTTGCACACATTGATATACTCGATTTCATATAGAGATCCAAAGCCCTAACCTTTCGATCATTTACAATATTGATTTGGGGTCCAATTTGATTGAAAATAATACTAGGGTTCATGTCAATTTGGGGGCTATTTAAGAAAACAATTCTTATTAATTTCTTTGTATTTTCAAACAAGATTCGGGCTAGCCCAACTAGTTAACTCTTAGAACATTCACAGGGAAACCCGGGTTCAAATCCAGGCAACCCCATTTCTTTTTAAACACATTTTAAAAGAATTTTATTAATTACATAATTACTTTAATAGTAATATAATAATTTAAATTATTTATATTAATTCATATATCTATTCTAATATTTAAAAATTATGTAAAAGAATATAATTCCTATTTTCTTTATTTTAAAGGATTAAATGTTTTACAAAACATTATAAATCTATTTACAAGTTTTAAACTACAAGTTATTCAAAATTAAACGTATAATATTTTAAACCTATTTTTGAATAAAGACCAAATACAAATACAATCTATATAATAATAATATAATAATAATAATAATAATAATAATAATAATAATTATTATTATTATTATTATATTATTATTATTATTATTATTATTATTATTATTATTATCATACAATCACCTAATCAAGCTATTATAAATTATCTAATCAAGGTATATAGATTAAATTAAAATATTTTATGTAAAACTACTTTTCAAGCCCCAAGTCCCAATTGAAACCCTAATCCATATTTAACTTTCAATCCATCATTATTCTAACCATAAGACACCAACCCTTAGGTTGGAATATGCAGAATTATTGTTGTCCAATCTAGCCTTCTATCATTTTCAAATCGCTTATATTTATCAAGTGAGTATTCATTACCTATTTTTATGTATTATCTTTTGGAAAAATCATGTGGTTCAATATTCAATTATTGTTATTCTATTTTATTTTAAATTCAATTTAATGCATGCTATGTTATTACTTGCAACTATGGGTTCATAGTTAGATAAACTTGATGATAACACAATCATTAATTCATGCAACCACGGTAACAATGATAGATCTATTGGTTTGACAAACCCACCCATTTGTTTAGCCGCGTGGTGATTACAACCGGAATCATTCATTCTATAAGGTTTCGTTTGTGGACCGAGTCAATTCAATCATTAGGTTTGATTGTGTTTGTCTTTTATGTTGCACTATTGCATTATAGGTTTTGACATTGTCATGTGAATGGAATTGTTTTCAATCTATTTAATCAATCTATATATGATTGTAAGGCCCTGTTCCCGGGACACTCACAACTGCTCAATCATCGCACAAAAATATATATTTGTATTAACTTACCAAAAACATGTAGTGGAAACATTTAAACATCCATTTCATTTCATTATAATAGCTTTTGTAAAATAATACATCGTTATCAGATTACAAAATACTTGTTCCATTACATCACTAAAACATTATAAAACGGATGCCATCCAAAACGAGCCAAGTAGCCGCCCCGTGCCATCCTCAGCAACTATTACCTGCCAACTGAAGACACATAAAAGTCAGCGTTGGTGAGTGAGTTCTAGTTTTAAAATAAAACATACTTTACATTTGTTTAAAACCGTTATTTTCATTTGTACACGATCACACATCATACATACACAGATAATATTATTATTATCTTCATCATTTGTTTGCTAACTTTCGTTCATTCAACGTACATCATTACCATTCACTTTCATTTAATTCATTCACTTTCATACATAGCTTTCTTACTTTCATTCGTACATTCATTACTTTCGATGACATGAACAATACCCCGAACATTATGCACGAAGCTAGTTATTGGGCCTGAGGTCTTTCATAGACCTTGAACATTATGCACGAAGTTAACTCCAGTACCTAGGGCAAGTACATTCACCACTTATCTTTTCTCTTTCATTCCGGACCAATGCCATTGCTATACCCCGAACATTGTGCACGAAGCTGGTTACTAGGCCTGAGGTCTTTCATAGACCTCGAACATTGTGCATGAAGCTGACTCCAGTGCCTGGGGCAAGCGGCAAGGATCCTATGTATATGGTCAATCACAAGGATTAGACCCCAGTATGCATCCTTCTGAGGTAGCTAACCCGCACACAATTGAGCTAACACCCTTCATTGGGTGTGAACCTCCATACATTGCTTGAAGACTTTCTTACTTTCATTCATTCACTCATTAATGCATGCGTTCTTTCTTATGTTCCTCTTTTCATCATCTTTCCACTTTACGTTACATAATACTTTTCATTTCATTCATTAACATTCAACGTAAAGCCACGGGAAAATAACATATATAATCAGGAACACAAACATACATAAACATACAAGGCATCACTATACAAGGCGCCATCACACATACATAGCAATCATCGTACATACCATCATGCATAAGCATCAATCATACATCCTCATCATGCCACATCATGCAACGCTCATCACATCATCTATGACTTCAAAAAGTCAACTTATGTAGCCCCCGGAAACCTCCCAAGTCAAAGCCTACATTTTACATTTTTCCTAAAAATCTAAAAAATATTCTATGTCTTTAGGCGCATGGGCAATATTCAGGCGCATGGGAAACACTTAGGCCCATGGGAAATTTTCAGGCGCATGGGCAACACTTAGTCATTCAGGGCAATTCTAGGCACATGGGCACTATGCAGGCGCATAGAAATCCTGGGCGCATGACCACTTAGTGAATTTTAGCCTATTTCTAGGCGCATGGGTACTATTTGGGTGCATGAGGTTTTAGGCTTATGGGAACACTTAGGCAGTTATTTTTGTTGGGCGCATGGGCAATCTAAATCTCACTTAAACATCATAATTCAGTCCCCAATCATCATATAACCTGTTGTATGCTTAAATCATACATCCTAAGCCTTAGAAACATAATCATAAAATCATCAAGCATATACATAGCCCTAAATCAAACCCCGCCTGTAAACACACACACATAAAGCATACGGATGAAAAACCCATTTTTTATAAAAAGTTTCATACATGCATTTTCAGCCCCAAAGCAATTCAAAACAAGTAAAAAGGGGTCCTAGAACTCACCTTAACAACCTTTGGTTTTGACTTCTTCAAAACCCGTTTGTAATTGAGTTCAACCGCCTAGAAACCCACCAAAAACACACCCGAACACAAAAAACACACATAAGCATATAACCAAGACTACGGCCAGTTAAGAACATCTTAAAACCGTGAATTCTTACCTTGTATTCGATCCTTTCTAGTTCTTCTTCAAAAGACCCGAATGCTTTCTACTCTTGCTTTCTCTCTCTCTAAAATCCGAATGAAAGGATGTGTGTAAAGAGAGGGTGATGGACGGTCATTACCTTTATTCATCAACGTTTTATAGAATTTGTCCTTTTGACACATTTAGTCCCTATATCTGGGTCTTATTATGTTTCTTTCTTTTTCTTCACCTTAATTCTTCCTTTTTCTTCCATAACTTAAAAAAATAACCAGGTGTTACAAGTCCACCCCCCTAATATAGTTTCATCCCCGAAACCTGTTTTCCTCAAACAATCGTGGGTAATGTTGTCTCATTTCCTCCTTCGTTCCCATGTAGACTTGGATCCTTTCCTGTGCTTCCACTGTACACGCACAAGAGGAACCACTTTATTCCTTAACCTCTTCTCTTTATGATCAATGATCGCCAGTAGTTGCTCCACATAATTGAGTCGTTCATCTACCTCGATATCTTCTAGTGGTACAATCATGCCCTCGTCTGCGATATACTTTCTCAAATAAGATACATGGAATGTTGGGTGAATTCCATTTAACTCGTCTTGTAATTCTAGTTTGTAGGCCACCTCTCCTACTCGAGCAATGATTCAGTAAGGCCTTATGTACCTCGGGATCAACTTGCCTCGCTTTCAAAACCGAATGATACCTTTCCAAGGTGAGACTTTCAACATAACTCTATCACCCACCTGGAACTCAATTGGTCTATGTCTCTTATCGGCATACGACTTCTGCCTATCATTAGCTACCTTCATGAAGGCTTTGATCTTTTCCAGCTTCTCAGTCGTAGCCTCGACCACCTTGACGCTCCCTAACTCTTTATGGCCAATATCACCCCAACACATAGGAGTTCTGTATCTCCTAGCATATAGCATCTCATAAGGAGGCATACCAATGATGGCATGGTAGCTATTGTTATATGAGAACTCAGCTAACGGTAAGTGGTCATCCCAACTTCCTCCAAAATCAATGATGCATGCCCGAAGCATATCTTCCAACGTCTGAATCGTTCTCTTCGCCTGACCATCCGTCTAAGGATGATAAGCCGTACTAATATGTAACCGTGTCCCCATCGCATCGTGGAATTTCTTCCGAATTTAGATGTAAACCGGGTGTCACGATTAGACACAATAGACACCGGCACACCATGATGAGTTACAATCTCTTTGAATAAAAGATCCACCAACCTCTTGGATGAATACGTCTCGCGAATTGGTAGGAAGTGAGCACTCTTCATCAAACGATCAATTATCACCCATATAGCATCATACCCTTGCGCGGTACGCGGTAGCTTCATAATAAAGTCCATGGTGATATGCTCCCACTTCCACTCCGGTATATCCAATGGTTGGATCTTCCCATACGGCTTCTAATGCTCCGCCTTCACTTGCAAGCAAGTAAGACACTTACTCACGTACTCCACTACGTCACGCTTCATACTCGGCCACCAATAATCTTTCTTCATATCTTGATACATCTTCGTAGCACAGGGATGAATGGAGTACCGAGTTTTATGAGCTTCATCCATAATCTTTCCACGTAGATCCCCAAAATGAGGAATCCACATTCATTCGAATCGGGTTCTAACACCAAGTGTGTTTTCACCCAACTCCGCGACTAGACCTCTCATTCTTTTAAAGTTAAGATGATCTTCTTTCAATGCCTCATCTTGAAACTCTTTGACTTGCTTCATCACATTATAGGTCATGATCAACTGTTAAGCCTTCACCCAAATCGGCTCGGGTCTCTCCTTTCGGCTGAGGGCATCCGCCACCACGTTGGCTTTGCCTGGATGGTAATGTATCTCGCAATCATAATCTTTTATGAGCTCCAACCGTCTCCTCTACCTCATGTTCAGGTCTTTCTACTCGAATAAGTATTTCAAGCTCTTATGGTTAGTGAATAGGGTGCATTTAGTGTCGATAGGTAGTGCCTCCAAATTTTTAACGCGAAGACCACAGCTACTAGCTCCTAGTCATGAGTAGGTAATTAACCTCATGGACCTTTAGCTGTTGGGATGCATAAGCTATAACATTTCCCCTCTACATCAGCACACATTCCAACACCGAGTAAGAAGCATCTGAATAAACCACCAAATCTTTGCTTCCATTAGGTAACGACAAGACATGAGCTTGAGTTAACCTTGCCTTTAGCTCCTCAAACGCCTCCTCCTGAGTTTGACCCGATACAAACTTCACATCTTTCCAGGTCAGCTTAGTCAACGGAGAAGCTATCTTAGAGAAGTCTTGGATAAACCTTCTATAATAGCCTGCCAAACCCAAGAAACTATGAATCTCGGATGGCGTCTTTGGTGACTTCCATTGCATTACTGCCTCCACCTTTGCCAGGTCCACCATAATCCCCTCAGGATTCACCATGTGACCAAAGAACTAAACGTCACGCAACCAGAACTTGCACTTGGAGAACTTAGCATACAACTTCTCTTTTCTCAATGTCTCCAACACATCCCGAATGTGATCGGCATGCTCCTCCTCGCTCTTCGAATAAATCAGGATATCATCAATAAACACACTCACTGATTTATCTAACATCGGCCAACACACTCGATTCATCAAGTCTATAAAAGCAGCTAGCGCATTGGTCAATCCAAAGGACATAACAAGAAATTCGTAATGTCCATAGCGTGTGCGAAAAGCTATTTTAGGAATATCCTGCTCTTTCACCTTTAGCTGATGGTAGCCAGATCGAAGGTCTATCCTCGAGAACCAACTGGCACCCTGGAGCTGATCAAATAGATTATCAATTCATGGTAAGGGGTACCGATTCTTCACTGTCAGTTTATTCAGCTCACGGTAGTCTATGCATATTCTCATGCTACCGTCTTTCTTCTTCACAAATAAGACTAGAGCACCCAAAGTAGAGATACTCGGTCTAATGAACCCCTTATCAAGCAGCTCATGTAATTGCTCCATCAACTCCTTCATCTCAGTCGGAGCCAACCAATACGGTGCCTTAGCAACAGGTTAGGCACCGGGTATCAAGTCAATATGGAATTCGATCTCTCGGTCAGGTGGCACTCCTGGTAAGTCTTCGGGAAACACATCTGGAAAGTCACACATCACCGGCACGTCGGTCAGTTGTGGTGTTGGCGTATCCATATCCTTTACGTAGGCCAAGTAGGCACTACATACATGCCTCATGAACTTTCCCGCCACCGCCATTGAAATCACTTTCGGAATCATAATGGCTCAATCACCATAAACCGTCACCGAACTCCCGTCAAGCACAGTCAACTAGATCATCTTCTTGAGACATATAATATTCGCCTCGTAGTCTGCTAACCAATCCATTCCTAGGACTACGTCAAACCCAGCTAAAGTCATCATAAAGGGTCTAAGAGGAAACTTGTGACCTTCTAATTGTATGTCACAACCCTCTATCATCTTAGAAATCCTGGTAGACTTACCTATGGCAGTTTCTACATCAAATGGCGCATTTATACTCCTACTACTACAGGAAATTTAGCACATAAAGAAGCAGAAATAAACTTTTACTAGCACCAGAATCAAATAACACAGAAGCTAGAGTTTGGTTTACTAGAAACGTACCTGACACAACATCGAGGTCCATCCTAGCCTCCTCCTGCATCATTGTGAACGCTCTAGCACTCGCCCTTTGCCCTTCTCCTCCAGCCTTCTTCACTCTCGAACCTTCAGCCCTCGGCTTCTTGCAGTCCCTGCTCATGTGGCCCTCCCCGCCACAGTTAAAACACCTTCCCGCCTTGCATTCCCTCACCATATGACCTAGCTTCCCACACTTGAAGCACACATTCAATCCCCACATACATTCTCCGGTGTGCTCCTTTCCACACTTACCACACCTTCTCATTCCCGCACCGGATGTGACCATGCATCGGTCATCCACCCACGCACCTTTGTTGCTTGGAGTGGCCCCACCACGTCTAACCTATTTCCCATTCCAATTCCAGTCTCCACTGCCTTTCTTGCTGACTTCAGCCACCACCATGGTCCTTTCATAATACAATCTTCCTACCAAGTCAACCGCCAACCTAAACGTGCTCGGCCGGCAGCGATCAGGTGCCTACGGATATCCGCCGGCAAGCCCTGGATGTACCTCTTAATCTTTTGTGACAAGGTGTTACTTGATCTGGCACCAGCTGTGCCATCTCGTTAAACTTCATGGTGTATTACTGATGTGTCATTGTTCCCGCCTCCAGCTGCAGGAACTCCCTTTCTACCTTATCCATCTCTCTATGAGGACAGAACTCTGCAATCACAAGCTTCTTCAACTCAGACCACCTCATTCTTCCAATAGCCTAGCTACCCTCGGCTTGGGCAATGTTGTCCCACCAACACAAAGCCGAGTCCACAATGAATGGGTAGCGAACTTCACCTTCTGGTCTTCCTGACACTCACTAATGTCGATTACCGCCTCCATCTCTCTCACCCATCGGTGAGCAGCAGCAGCGGTTCCATTACCGACGAAGGTAGGGGGCTTGCACCTTTGGAATGGCCCATAGTTACAGCCACATGTCATCTCCTGCATAGGCTCTTCCTCCTCATCATCATCATCCGAAAGAACCCTCTCAGTATCCGGTTGCTCTCGTCCTCCCGAGGACCGGTTCCTCTCCCTTCTTTCTCCTTTCCACACTGCCTTTATCACCTCTGTCACTATAGATGGTAAGATTGTCTGCATGACCTGATGCACCTCTTCAACAACAACCTCCTTCACTAAGGCTCTGAGGTTAGCACTCTGATCCCCAGCCTCCGGACGAGGGGTCTCGGGTTCTTCATGAACCACCTCTTCGACTCTAGGCCTTCCTCTCATGACCCATGGTTCAGCACCATGTCCACCACGACCTCCACCACGTGAAGCCTTCGATGATCTACCGCCGGCCATCCTCTAAACACACTATAATTCAAACACTAACATGGTCATTCAAGGGAATATCTTAGTTTATGTCAAGTACAGTAAGTCCCTAATTACAGTGGCTAGTTATGATTAGCCACTTACTTTACTCTTCATTCCCCAAGCATTTCCAATCCTGACTACAGTATCTAAATCTACTAAAGCACACAGATCAAATCACATAATATGCGCACATAATGTCAGTTATCATTAAGAAAATACCTGATGGCACGCAGCTACTCGGACTGGCATCCTTTCCCTTTTGTCCCTTTCTCAGTTTAAGTTAAGGTTTCCTTTGAAAATTTTACCCGTTTCACTTAAACTTGGCTCTGATACTAACTTGTAAGGCCCCGTTTCCAGGACAGTCACAACTGGTCAATCATCGCACATAAAACATATATTTGTATTAACTTACTAAAAACATGCAGCGGAAACATTTAAACATCCATTTCATTTCATTATAATAGCTTTTGCAAAATAATGCATCGCTATTAGATTACAAAATACTTATTGAATTACATCACAAAAACCTTATAAAACGGATGACATCCAAAACGAGCCAAGTAGCCGCCCCGTGCCATCCTCAGCAACTATTACTTGCCAACTGGAAACACATAAAAGTCAACGTTTCTGAATGAGTTCTAGTTTTAAACTAAAACATACTTTACTTTCATTTATAACCATTATTTTCATTAGTGCACGATCACACATCATACGTATACATAGATAATATCATTATTATCTTCATCATTCATTGGTTAACATTCGTTCATTCACCGTACATCATTTCTATTCAGTTTTGTTTACTTTCATTCACTTTCATACATAACTTTCTTACTTTCATTCGTACGTTCATTACTTTCGATGACATGTACAATACCCTGAATATTGTGCATGAAGCTGGTTACCGGGCCTGAGGTCTTTCATAGACCTCGAACATGGTGCACGAAGCTGACTCCAGTACCTAGCGCAAGTACATTCACCACTTATCTTTTCTCTTTCATTCCGGACCAATGCCATATGCTATACCACCCGAACATTGTGCACGAAGCTGTTACTAGGCTGAGGTCTTTCATAGACCTCGAACATTATGCACGAAGCTGACTCTAGTACCTGGGGCAAGCGGCAAGGATTAGGTAGATATTGTCAATCACAAGGATTAGACCCCAGTGTGCATCCTTCTGGGGTAGCTAACCCGCACACAGTTGAGCTAACACCCTTCATTGAGTGTGAACCTCCATACATTGCTTGCAAGACTTTCTTACTTTCATTCATTCATTCATTAATGCATGCATTCTTTCATTATGTTCCTCTTTTCATCATCTTTCCACTTTACGTTACATAATACTTTTCATTTCATTTATAAACATTCAACATAAAGCCACGGGAAAATAACATACATAATCAGGATCATAAACATACATAAACATACAAGGCAATACCATACAAGGCACCATCATACATACATAGCAATCATCATACATACCATCATGCATGAGCATCAATCATACATCCTCATCATGCCACATCATGCATCGCCCATCACATCATCTATGACTTCGTAAAGTCAACTTATGTAGCCTCCGGGAACCTCCCAAGTCAAAGCCTATATTTTACATTTTCCCCAAAAATCTGAAAAATATTCTAAGTCTTTAGGCGCATGGGCACTATTCAGGCGCATGGCCTCATGGGCGCATGGGTAACACTTAGGCACATGGGAAATTTTCGAGCACATGGACACTATTGGGGCGCATGGGCAACACTTACTCATATCAGGGCAATTCTAGGCGCATGGGCAATATGCGGTTGCATGAGTGCCTAGGTGCATATGAATCCTGGGCGCGTGAACACTTCGTAAATTTTAGCCTATTTCGAGACGCATGGGTACTGTTTGGGCGCATGGGTACTGTTTGGGCGGATAAGGTTTTGGGCGCATGTGAACACTTAGGCAGTTATTTCTGTTGGGCGCATGGGCCACTATTGGGGCGCATGGGCAATCTAAATCTCACTTAAACATCTTAATTTAGTCCATAATCATCATATAATCTGTTCTAAGCTTAAATCATACATCCTATGCCTTAGAAACATAATCATAACATCATCAACATATACATAGCCTAAAATCAAACCCCACCCGTAAACACACACACATTAAGCATACGGGTGAAAAACCCATTTTTTATAAAAAGTTTCATACATGCATTTCCAGCCCTAAAGCAGTTAAAAACAAGTAAAAAGGGGTCCTAGAACTCACCTTAACAACCTTTGGTTTTGACTTCTTCAAAACCCGTTCACAATTGAGTTCAACCACCTAGAAACCCACCAAAAACACACCTGAACACACAAAAACACACAAAAACACACATAAGCATATAACCGAGACTACGGCCAATTAAGAACATCTTAAAACCGTGAATTCTTACCTTGAATTCGATCCTTTCTAGTTCTTCTTCAAAAGACCCGAATGCTTTCTACTCTTGCTTTCTCTCTATCTAAAATCCGAATGATAGGATGTGTGTGAAGAGAGGGTGATGGGCGGCCATCACCTTTATTCACCAACTTTTAAAGATTTTGTCCTATTGACACATTTAGTCCCTCTACTTGGGTTTTATTGTGTTTCTTTCTTTTTCTTCACCTTAATTCTTCTTTTTTCTTCCATAACTTTAAAAAAAATAACCAGGTGTTACATGTATTCAAACCTGCATTTACTCACCGGCTAATTTGTTAGCTGACCCTTACTTTTCACATGATTTTAGAATTAAAGATTAGTGGACTTCTAAATGCACATTTAGGATTTGGACTTAGTCAAAGTTAAATACAAACTACAAATTATGTTATTAATTGATTGTATTGTATTAATTGATTAATATTATTCAATGAAAATGATATTTAATATTATTTCAAGTTATTTATGTGAAGTCGTTGGATCGGTAGACATCCGAGCATGTTCTTGACGGAAGGAAACAAAACCAAAAACCAAGAGACAAACAATAAACACGAACTATAATAAAATGGTTTCATTGATAAAACTTAATGATTACAAGCTCGTTACAACATAAGAATCAAGACTCTTGGCAAGGGGAGATCGAGCATGATCTCCCCTCTCATCCGGCAACCCTAGGCCCCGGGCAGACTCCCTCACTTTTTACATAATGAAACTGGTATTTATAGGCCTCAACCCATATCAGATGCGACTAGGCCCATTTGTACGATTGGGCCATGTGTATGGTTCAGTCTTACGAATTGCCCAATCGCATCTCTCAGTCGCACGACTAGTCCTTAGTATGGCTCAGTCGTACGATTGAGTCTCATTCGCATATGATCCTATGAATGACCCAGTTTCATATGTTCAGAACATATCAGGTGTATTACATAAGTCTAGACTATTCGACAAGCGACGAACACACTATATATGACAATATATGTTCCAACAAATTCCCCCTTGGACGTTGCTTGTGAATAGTAGATAACACCTCTTGCAATCTTTAGTCAATCTTTGCTCTGGTTTCCAATAGAATCAAATGAAACCCACATTAGCCAACGTTGCCAATCCGTCAGGTTGCTACAGTATCCCTGAAAATGAATTTAGGCACAATAGCTTTCGTTTACTTTGAAGAACACCATCATAGCAACAAGATTCCTCATATGACTGATTTTTCCAAATAATGACATGAACAATTTTCCATTGCTTCAATCTTCACACACGCTAACCTGATTAACATTAACACCTGCAGAAATTCCCCCTCTAATTCAGCATATCCCAATATATAAACGTTGTGCTCTCCTGACGTCTTCATACGGTGTATTGGGCAAAAAGTAGAAGGTTCAAATCCATAGCTGGAAATCTCAAACAAATCAGTATGCACTCAGATTCATCATCAGAAACCAGCTCACATCATCACTTTCTGATTGCGTCTTCAATTTCTCTATACCTGGATTCCCCCTAAGAATGAGAATCCTCTTTGTGCGGATAGATATAACTTGATTGGCCCATAAATAGTCATATGCTCCTGACTACCCCATAAAATCAGCACCGACTGCTGACATCTTCTCTTCTCTCTTTCGTGTTCTAACTACATTCATCTATTTTGGAAGTCCAACAAATAATGGGGTATCCATCGAACTTATTTTACAAATGAACCTCAGGATGAATGTGCTTTGCTCATCCTTAAATCTATGCAAGAGGCAGTTCCAAACTCTTTTTTTTGGTCGGGAACACCGTTCATTCGTATGACATGGAGTACAACTATCACATTCGTGTGAGTGGATAATACGAATGACATCTTCGTGAGACTGGTCATAAGACTAGTCCAGTAGCATGATTGGTCATAAGACTGGTCCAGTAGCATGACTGGACATAAGACTGGTCCAGTAGCATGACTGGTCATAAGACTGGTCCAGTAGCATGACTGGTCATAAGACTGGTCCAGTCGCATTCCAGTCGCATTCCAGTCGTACGAATGGTCCAGTCGCATGGTCCAGTCGTACGAATGGTCCATTAGCATGATCCAGTCGTATGAATGGTCAATTAGCATGGTCCAGTCATATGAATGGTCCATTAGCATGGTCCAGTCGTACGAATGGTCCATTAGCATGGTCCAGTCGTACGAATGGTCCATTAGCATGGTCCAGTCGCACGAACGAGTCTGTTCTGCACGTAGATTTTTCAGATCTGCAGCCGCAATGGCTACCAAAAACCCTAATCTGATGAATTTTACATGAACCAAACCATAATAGACATCATCAGATTCACAAGGGTGATAAGAACGTGTTTCCGAGTTCGATTTTAACCAAGAACCAACACATAACAAGATCTGAGCAAAACACGAAGAACACGAAGTAGGTTTAACGTCAAAGAACCTGAAATAGATCCAGAAATCAAGAGATCGGGTTGCTAGAATGATTGTTAGATCATTCCAGCAGTAAACGGCTCTGATACCAATTATGAAGTCGCTGGATCGGTAGACATCCGAGCATGTTCTTGACGGAAGGAAACAAAACCAAAAACCTAGAGACAAATAATAAACACGAACTATAATAAAATGGTTTCATTGATAAAACCTAATGATTACAAGTTTGTTACAACATAAGAATCAAGACTCTTGGTAAGGGGAGATCAAGCATGATCTCCCTTCTCATCTGGCAGCCCTAGGCCCCGGGCAAACTCCCTCACTTTTTACACAATGAAACTGGTATTTATAGGCCTCATCCCATATCAGATGTGACTGGGCCCATTTGTACTTAGGCCATACGTATGGTTCAATCGTACGACTGGACCATACTTATGGTTCAGTCTTACGAATGGCCCAATCGCATCTCTCAGTCACACGACTGGTCCATTAGCATGGCTCAGTCATACGACTGAGTCTCATTCGCATATGCTCATACGAATGGCCCAATTTCATGTGTTCACAACATATTAGGTGTATTACATTAAGCCTAGACTATTCGACAAGCGACAGACACACTATATATGACAATATATGCTCCAACAATTTAATTCCATGGGCTATGAACAATCGATTCATATTTGTCTGCCCCGATGATTCCACCGTTGGTCGGGGTGTGACAAATTGGTATCAGACACATCGTACGTGTGATTCAACATTGTTAAGCCTTTTTTCTTTAAAGGCAATGTCGCAATGTTCGCGTCCTAGATCGACTTAATTATTGTTTTTAATCTTTTATGTTTCACAAGCGTGGTTTAACGTTTTTACGTCTACTTTTCGTTCAGTTTTATTTTTCATTTTTATTCTTTGAATACATGTTTTTCTAGTATTGGTGGTCGCTGACGTTGGTGTGACATTTGTGATATTTGGTATGGTTTTACGCATCCACTACAGCACGGGGGCTTGATACTATTTATATATAACTACAAAGAACAACTATATTAATAGTAATTTACCACTACTTAACTAGGTTGTACAAGTATATGATGTATGTACACTATGTGAAGCTTTTAGTACAAGTTGTGGGTTACAAGGAGTACAAGTGTGGGTTACAAACAGTTTGTAAAAATCAGCTTAATCTGCATCGGTGATTAACTGTTAGTCAGCCAATGACCATGGCGATTTCAAGTAATCAGTCATTAAAATCAAAAATCGGTCATAACCGGTCAAATCAGACCAAATGGGTTCTAATCGAACCAAATCAGTCCTAGTTGGACCAAATAGGTTCCTAATCAGCAGTCAGATTCCGGCTTGATTTCAGGCACATTTTGGCCTGATTCCGGCCACATTTTGGCCTGATTCCGGCCACATTTTGGCCTAATTCTGACCAAATGTTGGAAATTCTAGTCAAAACCTTTAAAATTTTGGTCAAATGTGAGAAAATTTTGGTAAAACATGTGTGTGTATATATATAAATATGAACATTTTTATATAATTAGATATAAAAATGTATGTATATATATACTGAAAATTAATTACATTTGGTGTTTGAAGATTTTAATGCCTTCTATTCCTGTCAATGAACCAATATATAAAAATTCCAATAATCCCGATTAATCGCTAGTGTTATCCCACCGCCTAGAGATTTTTACAACCATGGTTACATGTGCTAAGTTTTGAGTTACAGGTGTTGTATTCTTGCACCAAATATCACGGGAGACTGTAACACCCAAACCGGCTAGGGCTGACATGCTAGTATTACAGATAATCAGAGACATCATAAATTATAAAATTAAAGTCTTAACAAAATAATAAATCCTTACAACTATTCAAAACTGAAAGACTAAATGTTTTAAACAAACACAATTAAATCTTTTTATTAATTTCTTGGCTTCCAATAAATAGTAATCACTCTTCACACTTTTTCACAAGATTCTCGAGTATCTGCTGTGAGAACAAAGAAAACACGAAATGCTTAGTAACAGAAAGAACAATAAGAGTAATTATGAATTATGCCAAGGTTAACAAATAATAATGAAATGAAAAGGAAAGCATACAAATGTAATTACTACCAACATATATATATATATATATATATATATATATATATATATATATATCCCAAACATATCATACATAAAAAAATTTAAGAGATACAATCATATGACAAACATAATCAACATGTTGATATATATAAGTGTAGAATATAAAGTATCATGAGGATGTACCTGGAGCCAAATAAGAAACATATAATCAACTGTTGGCATAGTTAATGTAGGTATTGAGTTTCGGGCTTTAGTAACATAATCATTCTATCAAATTGTTGTTGATGCATGCGTTTACCAAACCCTTATTATATTAATTTTGTTTTATCAAATTTTTGTCTATGTATGTGTTGATTTGGGTTAAGGATTTCAATTTCAATTTTCTTTTACCTAGTTCATGTTATCATAGTTTGATTTATTTGCTAGTAGGAATACATACTTGGAAATCAGTGGATGATCATTATCCTTAACCTGCGTGTTTCTCAAACTATCTTTTTTTCAAATGTGATTCCATAAAATTATGTAGTTGGTTATGTGCTACTCTTTTTATCAAGTATTTTTTAGTTGTAACACCCAATGATTTTTTAGTCAAAGAAAGAAAGAATAAAGTGAAGAAAAGAAATAAAAGATCTTTTATCCAAGTTAGGGGGTAAAAAGTGTCAAAAGAACAAAAGGTTGAAAAAGTGGGTGTAATAGGTGATGGTCACCCATCACTCTTTCTACACCCACACAAGGATGTTAGAGAGAGTAGCAGAGCAGAAGTATCGGATTTTTGAAGAAGAACAAGCTGAAAATTCGAATTCAAGGTAAGAATTCATAGTTTTAAGTGTTCTTAACTAGCCTTGCCTCGGTTGTATGCTTATGTGTGTTTGTATGTTCGGTTGTGTGTGTTTTTGGTGGGTTTCTAGACGGTTGAACTCAATTACAGACGAGTTTGGAAGAAGCCATACTCAAGAGCCAAAAAAGTGAGTTCTAGAACCCCTCTCTTATTGGTTTTTAACTGATTTTGGTGCTAGAAATACATGAATGTATGTTATTATAAATCTGGGTTTTATACCCGTATGTTTGAATGTGTGTATGTTACAAGTATGATGTGATTGTGGGTTATGTTCATGCTTGACGAAGTTATGGTTGTGTTTCTAAGGCATAGAATGCATGATTTAAGCTTAGAACATGATAGATGGTCTTTGGGGAACTGAAATCTGATGTTTAGGGCTCATATGTCTAAGTTTTAGAATATGCCCAAGTGTTCAAAACAAATGCAGATGAACAGTTAATGCGGATGAGCATTGACGACTAAGTAAGTCAATGCGGATGAGTATTGGAGAAATGCGTATGAACAGTTAATGCGGATGAGCATTGACCACTAAGTAAGTCAATGCGGATGAGTATTGGAGAAATGCGGATGAATAGTTAATGCGGATGAGCATTGACCACTAAGTAAGTCAATGCGGATGAGTATTGAAGAAATGCGGATGAACAGTTAATGTGGATGAGCATTGACCACTAAGTAAGTCAATGCGGATGAGTATTGGGGAAATGCAGATGAACTAAAACAAATGCGGATGAACAAAAAGACAAATGCGGATGAACAAAAAGGCAAATGCAGATGAACACTTAGAATAGTTTTTGACTTTCTGGAGAAAAAGTGAAATTTAGGATTTGACTTGGGTGGTCCCCGGGGGCTTTGTAAGTTGACTTTTGAGGTCATAGATATTATGATAGGCAAGTTATGATGTATGATTGATGCTTATGCATGATGGTAGGTATGATGTATGTTATGTATGTATGATGCCGTGTATGATGATGATGATTGCTTATGTATATGTTCCTTTTTGTATGATTATTTTCCCGTGGGTTTACGTTGAATGTTAATGAACGAAATGAAAGTATTATGTAACGCAAAGTGGAAGATAATGACAAGAGAAATGTAATGAAAGAATGCATGCATTAATGAATGAATGAAAGTATGAAAGGCTTGCAAGCAAATGTATGGAGGTTCACACCCAATGAAGGGTGTTAGCTCAACTGTGTGCGGGTTAGCTACCCCAGAAGGATGCACACTGTGGTCCAATCATTGTGATTGACCATATGTATGGGATCCTTACCGCTTGCCCTAGGTATTAGAGTCAGCTTCGTGCATAATGTTCGAGGTCTATGAAAGACCTCAGGCCCGGTAACTAGCTTCGTGCATAATGTTCGGGGTATAGCGTATGGCATTGATCCAGAATAAAAGAGAAAAGATAAGTGGTGAATGTACTTGCCCTAGGTACTGGAGTCAGCTTCGTGCATAATGTTCGAGGTCTATGAAAGACCTCAGGCCCAGTAACCAGCTTCGTGCAAAATGTTCGGGGTATTGTACATGTCATCGAATGAAATGAACGTATGAAAGAAAGTAAGAATAGAAGTTATGTGTACGCATGAAATGAAATGAACGTACGATGAATAGAAGTTAATGAATGAATGATGAAGATAATAATGATATTATCTATGTGTACGTATGATGTGTGATCACATGCAAAGGTAAGAATGGCTTTTAATGAAAGTAAAGTATGTTTTTTTTAAAACTAGAACTCACTCAGCAACGCTGACCTTTTATGCATTTTCCAATTGGCAAGTGAGCATTGCTGAGGATGGCACGGGGCAACTACTTGGCATTTTTGGATGGCATTCTTTTGTATAACGTTTTTGCATTGTAATATGAACGAACTATATTTTGTAATGAACAATGTAATATTTTTCAACAGTGTTTATTTAAAGAAAATGAAACGTTTGTTTAAAATGTTTCTGCTGCATGATTTTAGTAAAGTTAATGTAATTATATGTTTATGTGCGATGATTAACCAGCTGTGAGTGTCACGGGAACGGGGCCTTACAAGTTGGTATCAGAGCAAAAGTTTAAGTGAAATGGGTAAATTTTCAAAATAAACCTAAACTTAAACTAAAAATGGGACGGAAAGGCAAGGGATGCCAGTCCGAGTAGTTGCGTGCCATCAGGTATTTTCTTAATGATAACCGGTATTACGTGCGCATGATTATGTGGTTATGTGTGCTGGTAGATTTAAATACTGATGTAGTCAGGACAGGTAATGCTTGAGGTATGAAGAGTAAAGTAAGTGGCTAATCACAACTGGCCACTGTAATTAGGGACTTACTATACTTGACATAAACTAAGTTGTTCCCTTGAATGACCATGTTGGTGTTTGAATCTTTCAGTGTGTGTGTTAGAGGATGGTCGGTGGTAGATCATCTAAAGCTTCACATGGTGGAGGTCATGGTGCTGAACCACAGGCTACGAGAGGAAGGCCTAGAGCCGAAAAGGTGGTTCATGAAGAACCCGAGACCCCTCATCCGGAGGGCGGTGATGAGAGCGCCAATCTGTGAGCCTTAGTAAAGGAGGCTGTTGTGGAAGAAGTTCATCAGGTCATGTAGACAATCTTACCCTCTGTAGTGATTGAAGTGATTAAAGCCGTACGGGAAGGGGAGAGGAAGGAAAGAAGTAGACCTAAGGGCGAAGAAGACAGCCCGAGACTGAGACGGTTCTATCTGATGACAAAGAAGAAAGGAAGAAGAAGAGCCTATGCCGGAGGCGGCATGAGGCTGTAACTACGGGGCATTTCAAAGGTGTAAGCCCCCTACCTTTGATGGTAATGGCAATGTTGCTGCTCACCGATGGGTGAGAGAAATGGAAGCTGTTCTGAACATCAGCGAGTGTCGAGAGGATCAAAAAGTGAAGTTTGCTGCCCACTCTTTAGTGGACTCAGCTTTATGTTGGTGGGACAATATTGTCTAGGCTAAGGGTAGTCGGGCTATTGGGAGGATGAGATGGTCTGAGCTGAAAAGGTTGGTCATTAAGGAGTTTTGTCCTCATAGGGAAATGGACAAGGTTGAGAGAGGGTTCCTGCAGTTGGAGGCAGGGACGATGACACATCAGCAGTACACCACCAAGTTTAATGAGATGGCACGTCTGGTGCCGGACCAAGTAACACCCTTATCACGAAAAATCAAGAGGTATATTCAGGGCTTGCTGATGGATATCCGTAGGCACATGATCGCTGCCCGACTGAGCACATTTAGGTCGGCGGTTGATTTGGCTGGGAGACTGTATGATGAAAGGACTATAGTGGTGACCAAAGGTAGCAAGAAAGGTGGTAGTGATCGGAATTGGAATGGAAAAAGGTTTGGTCGGGGTGGTGCCCCGACGGGTAACAAGAAGGCACGGGTAGATGACCGTCGTGTGGTCACATCCGGGGCGGAAGTAAAGAGATGTAGCAAATATGGGAAGGAGCACAATGGCGAGTGTAGGTGGGGATTGAACGTGTGCTTCAAATGTGGGAAGCTTGGTCATATGGCAGGGAATGCAAAGTAGGGAAATGTTTCAACTGTGGCACGGAGGGCCACATGAGTAAAGACTGTAAGAAGCCGAGGGCTGAGGGTTTGGGGTGAAGAAAACTGGGGGTGAAGGACCGAGGGCGAGCACCATAGCGTTTACGATGACGCAGGAGGAGGCTAGGACGGACCCTGATGTTGTGTTAGGTACGTTTCTAGTAAACAAAACTTTAGCCTTCATGTTGTTTGATTCTGGTACCAGTAAAAGTTTTGCTTCTGCTGCTTTCTGTGCTAAATTGCCTCTTAGTAGTAAGAATATAGATGCGCCCTTTGATGTAGAAACTACCATAGGTAAGTCTACCTAGATTTCTGAGGTGATAGAAGGTTGTGACATGGAACTAGAAGGACAGAGATTTCCTGTTAGACCATTCGTGATGACCTTAGGTGGGTTTGATGTAGTTCTTGAGATGGATTGGTTAGCAGACTACGAGGCGAACATTGTGTGTCGCAAGTGAAGGAGATTATTGGTGGCTGGGTATGAAGCGTGACGTAGTGGAGTATGTGAGTAAGTGCCTTACTTGCTTGCAAGTGAAGGCGGAGCATCAAAAGCCATATGGAAAGATCCAACCTTTGGATATACCGGAGTGGAAATAAGAGCACATCACCATGGACTTTATTACGAAGCTACCGCGTACCGCGCGAGGATATGATGCCATATGGGTGATAGTTGATCGTTTGACGAAGAGTGCTCACTTCCTACCGATTTGCGAGACATATTCATCTGAGAGGTTGGCTGATCTTTTCATTAAGGAGATTGTAACTCGTCATGGTGTGCCAGTGTCTATTGTGTCTGATCGTGACACCCGGTTTACATCAAAATCTTGGAAGAAATTCCACGATGCAATGGGGACGAGGTTACATATTAGCACGACTTATCATCCTCAGATAGATGGTTAGTCAGATTGGACCATTCAGACGCTGGAGGATATGCTTCGTGCATGTGTTATCGATTTTGGAGGAAGTTAGGATGACCACCTACCGTTAGTTGAGTTCTCATATAACACAGTTATCATGCCAGCATTGGCATGCCCCCTTATGAGATACTATACGGTAAGAGATGCAGGACACTCGTCTGTTGGGGTGATATTGGTCAGAAAGAGTTAGGAAGCGTCGAGGTGATCGAGCCTACGACTAAGAAGCTTAAAAAGATCAAGGCCTTCATGAAGGCAGCCAAAGATAGACAGAAGTCGTATGCTGATAACGACGCAGACCGGTTGAGTTCCAGTGGGTGACAAGGTCATGGTGAAAGGCTAACCTTGGAAGGGCATCATTCGGTTCGGAAAGCGGGGCAAATTGAGTCCGAGATATATAGGGCCTTTCTGAATCATTGCTAGAGTAGGAGAGGTGGCCTATAGGTTGGAGTTACGAGATGAGTTAAGTGGAATTCACCTGACATTCCATGTATCTCATCGGAGGAAATGTTTAGCAGACGAGGATATGATTGTTCCACTGGAAGATATCAAGGTAGATGAACGGCTCAATTATATGGAGTAGCCAGTGGCGATCATTGATCATAAAGAAAAGAAGTTGATAAATAAAATGGTTCCCCTTGTGCGTCTACAGTGGAAGCATAGAAAGGGATCCGAGTCTATGTGGGAGACTGGAAGAGATGAGACAGCATTACCCATAATTGTTTGAGGAATAACAGGTTTCGGGGACGAAAACTATATAAGGGGGATGGATTTGTAACACCCGGATATTTTTTTTAGTCAAAGAAAGAAAGAATAAAGTGAAGAAAAAGAAAGAAAAGATATTTTACCCAAGTTGAGGGGTAAAAAGTGTCAAAAGAACAAAAGGTTTGAAAAAGTGGGTGTAAAAGGTGATGGCCGTCCATCACTCTTTCTACACCCACACAATTCTCGGATGTTAGAGAGAGAGTAGTAGAGCAGAAGTTTCGGATTTTTGAAGAAGAACAAGCTGAAATTTGAATTCAACGTAAGAAATCATGGTTTTAAGTGTTCTTAACTGGCCTTGCCTCGTTGTATGCTTATGGGTGTTTTTTGGTGGGTTTCTAGGTGGTTGAACTCAATTACAGACGAGTTTGGAAGAAGCCCTACTCAAGAGCCGAAAAGGTGAGTTCTAGAACCTCTCTTTTACTGGTTTTTAACTGATTTTGGTGCTAGAAATGCATGAATGTATGTTTTTATAAATCTGGGTTTTATACCTGTATGTTTGAATGTGTGTATGTTACGGGTATGGTGTGATTGTGGGCTATGTTCATGCTTGACGATGTTATGGTTGTGTTTCTAATGCTTAGAATGCATGATTTAGCTTAGAACATGATAGATGGTCTTTGGGAAACTAAAATCTGATGTTTAGGGCTCATATGTCTAAGTTTTAGAATCTGCCCAAGTGTTCAAAAGAAATGCGGATGAACAGTTAATGCTGATGAGCATTGACCACTAAGTAAGACAATGTGGATGGGTATTGGAGAAATGCGTATGAATAGTTAATGCGGATGAGCATTGACCACTAAGTAAGTCAATGCAGATGAGTATTGGAGAAATGTGGATGAATAGTTAACGCGGATGAGCATTAACCACTAAGTAAGTCAATACGGATGAGTATTGGAGAAATTCGGATGAACAGTTAATGCGGATGAGCATTGACCACTAAGTAAGTCAATGCGAATGAGTATTGGGGAAATGCGGATGAACTAAAACAAATGCAGATGAACAAAAAGGCAAATGCGGATGAACACTTAGAATAGTTTTCCCAGGGGCTATGTAAGTTGACTTTGAAGTCATAGATGTTATGATGGGCATGTTATGATGTATGATTGATGTTATGCATGATGGTAGGTATGATGTATGTTATGTATGTATGATGCCCTGTATGATGATGTTGACTGCTTATGTATATGTTCCTTATTGTATGATTATTTTCCCGTGGCTTTACATTGAATGTTAATGAACGAAATGAAAGCATTATGTAATGTAAAGTGGAAGATAATGAAAAGAGGAACGTAATGAAAGAATGCATGCATTAATAAATGAATGAAAGTATGAAAGGCTTGCAAGCAAATGTATGGAGGTTCACACCCAATGAAGGGTGTTAGCTCAACAATGTACGGGTTAGCTAACCTAGAAGGATGCACACTGGTGTCCAATCTTTATGATTGACCATATGTATGGGATCCTTGTTATTTGCCCTAGGTACTGGAGTCAGCTTCGTGCACAATGTTTGAGGTCTATGAAAGACCTCAAGCCCAATAACCAGCTTCGTGCATAATGTTCGGGGTATAGCATACGGCATTGATCCAGAATGAAAGAGAAAAGATAAGTGGTAAATGTACTTGCCCTAGGTACTGGAGTTAGCTTCGTGCATAATGTTCGAGGTCTATGAAAGAACTTAGGCCCAGTAACCAGCTTCGTGCAAAATGTTCGGGGTATTGTACATGTCATCGAATGAAATAACGTATGAAAGAAAGTAGGAAAGTATGAATGAATGTGAATAATAATGACGTATGATGAATGGAAGTTAATGAATGAACGATGAAGATAATATGATATTATCTATGTGTACGTATGATGTGTGATCACATGCAAATGTAAAGAATGGCTTTTAATGAAAGTAAAGTATGTTTTATTATAAAACTAGAACTCACTCAGCAACACTGACCTTTTATGCATTTTCCAGTTGGTAGGTGAGCATTGCTGAGGATGGAACGGGGTAGCTACTTGGCATTTTCGGATGGCATTGTTTTGTATAACGTTTTTGGATTGTAATATGAACGAACTATATTTTGTAATGAATGATGTAATATATTGCAAATGTGTTTATTTAAAGGAAATGAAACGTTTGTTTAAAATGTTTCCGCTACACGATTTTAGTAAAGTTATGTAATTATGTTTTATGTGCGATGATTGACCAGCTGTGAGTGTCCCGAGAACGGGGCCTTACATTAGTATCGTTGGCTTTAGGTGTCACAGCCCCGCTAAGAGCGGAAACACGGGGTTGCGACGAGACGGGAATCGTCATAACACATGGTAAGCGATAGAGATGCAATAATAATAATGATGACATGCGTGTCATGACGACACCCGACAACAAGGGGACTTGTGTCTTATTTAGTCAGTATTCACGACAACATAGCCATAAGCATAAACATGATATAAGATAAACATAGGGAATAACATTGTATGCAATTCCCACAACCCGGGAACAAGTTACAAAGTATAATGTTGTTTGAAACAGTTACAACAATTGTTTTCAAAAAGACAAGTTTGGCCCGAAAAATGCATCCTAGGGTCTCCACTAAGGCAGCACACCTAGAACCTCAGCTAGCATGATCACCTGAAAAGATATGCTCAAAATGGTCAACAAAATTGTTGGTGAGCTCGCAGGTTTAAGTAATAAAAGTGTAAGTGATGCTGTATAAAGTAAATGATATGGAATACCGTGAATACAGTTATATACACAAGTAAAATCACATGACATGAGCTTTGCAACCAAACCTAGCGACGTACACAAAGAAATTGTCGGCATATATTCACCCAAGGCCCGTACCTGGCTATTGTTGGTACTAACTAGTATACCAACACGAGGGTGGGGGTGTCAACCCAGTAGTACTACCAATACCTAACCGTCGGTTCCCACACTAGAATTAAATAGTTGCAAAGATAGAACCACACAGCAGACCCAAGCATGTATCAGATAAGTACTTGCAACACAGTATCACGTTGATTCCTTGTATGAAAATTGTATGTATGTTGTACAGCATAGAAAACGGGCGAGCATACTTTTCCCCCATGTTTGTAAATGTTTGTAAAATAGTATAAGCATAAAAAGGGGCCACGAAACTCACATGTTAAGTGGTAAGTATGAAAGGTCGAGATTCCAACAGTGGAATGCAACGATCGGTCAAACACCTATTGACAGTTATTGTTAAGCATTAATGACATGTATAAAGCGTATAGTAGTGTTTGGTCGGTTCGGGTTGTATCGGTTCGGTCGTGGTGGCACACACACACAAGCGGACACACGTATCAGATCTTATGTAGATCCAAGTACTACGAGTAGTCGCCATTGCTTATGACATCCTTGTAAAGATCTCATTGTTATGAAAAATGACACTTGTTAAGTATTTGTAGTTTCAAATGGGTTGTCGGTAATTGTAAAATGTTAGGTTTATTTCAATTGAAATAGTATGTGCATGTTGATAGCGTTGACTTTAATCATTGGGGTCAAGCAATGATACTTTTACTGATGTTGCCTTATCATCATCAGACGTTCAAGGGAAATTCACACTCATCATCAGTCACACAACAGGACTAGACGCTCGACCCACATTCCATTCGTACGAATCAACCTTCAATCGTGCGAATTAGCTACTTTCGTGCGATTGAACCTTCATTCGTGCGATTGGACTCAGTCGCACCACACAACACACACATTCGCACGACCCAACCTCCATGCGCACGAATCAACCCTCAATCGTGCGAATTAGCTACTTTCGTGCGATTGGACTCCAGTCGTGCGAAACACGCACAATCGCATACATTCAGTCGGTCACCTGACTCAATCGCACACAAACACACAGTCGCACGACTCAGTGCACGACATGCCTAGTCGCACAACTCAGTCGCACGATTGACTCAATCGCATACAAACACCCAGTCGCACGACTCAGTCGCACGACATGCCTAGTCGCACAACTCAGTCGCACGATTGACTTAGACGCATGATCAGTCGCACGACTCAATCGCATACAAACATCCAGTCGCACGACTCAGTCGCACGACATGCCTAGTTGCACAACTCAGTCGCACGATTGACTAAGACGCATGATTCAGTCGCACGACTCACTCAGTCGCACGGCTCAATCGCATGACAGACCCAGTCGCCTGAACTGCAGAATCGCGACTGTGGTCGGGCTGAGCAACCCCCGAGCTGCTCTAACGCGAGTTTTATACCACGAGGACTTCCAGAAACACTCAACAAACATACACAAACATGAAACACAAGCAGAAAGACCTCACATGCACCCACACGACCTCATGTGCTCGGATGAACCCAAGCACCCGAAACCCTAGAAATCACAGCAGTAAAAAGACAAGAAAAGAGACAACCAAAGTCGTCTACCTGCTAGAAATGAGTAGATGAGGCTGTAGATGAAGACTAGACGACGAAAACGAGACCACACGGGTAGATTTTGGTGCTAGAATGAAGAAAATGTGTGTGTAGGGAGTGAAGAGGTGAAGAAGATGAAGTGAGTGAGGAATGTGGCTAGGAATGGGGTATATATACCCAGCCCAAGTTTGCAAAATTACAAGTTTAGTCCCTGCACTTAACCCTCGAGTTTCCCAAAAATTTGTTTCGGTTGATTACGACCTTAAAATGTTCGTTATATTAAGGTTAAAAGCGTGTTTAATGGCATTTGATAGTCTAAAATGGTTTTATTAATGACAATGGTCGAAATAAAAGAAAAAAAATGATATATTTGGTGGTAATGGTGATGAAATTTATAAAAGTTTTATGCTTAACACACGTTCTCGAAGGAAGTACAGGCACAAAGGAAAATAAGCAGACATGATTCCTTAAAGCAGGAGTTCATGAAGAAAAGGAAGAATAATTAAAATATTTCTATGTTTATTTATGTCGTTCGACGGACCTTAAGGCGACGGATGTCACAGTATCCCCCAGTTGAGAGAATTTCGTCCCGAAATTCAGCTGGAGTTAGGTCCAAGAGTGTCATCCACGAATAGGTGTGGGTATTTGAGTTTCATTTGATCTTCCCGTTCCCATGTAAACTCTGGTCCTCGTTTTGAATTCCACCTTACGCGAACAATTGGTATTCTACTGCGCTTCAACTGTTTGACCTTACGATCCATGACCTCAATGGGTTCCTCAATAAAATGAAGCTTTTCATTGATTTTGATATCATCAATGGGTACGTGAAGTGATTTGTCAGCCAAACACTTCTTGAGGTTCGACACATGGAAAGTATCATGCACACCATAAGTTCTTGTGGTAACCTTAATCGGTAAGCCACTGGACCAATTCTTTCTGTAATCTCGAATGGTCCAACGTATCTTGGGGCTAACTTCCCTTTCTTTCCAAACCTAACAAATCCTTTCCAAGGAGAGACTTTGAGTAGCACTCGGTCCCCAACGTTGAATTCTAGAGGCTTTCGACGATTGTCGGTGTAGCTCTTTTGGCGATCTCTAGCGGCTTTCAGTCTATCTTTGATTTGGAAGATCTTGTTGGTTGTTTCCTGAATGATCTCTGGGCCTGTTAGCTGACTTTCACCAATCTCGGCCCAACAAACGGGTGATCTACACTTCCTTCCGTACAACGCTTCGAACGGAGCACACCCAATGCTGGTGTGGTAGCTGTTATTGTAAGAGAACTCAATCAATGGCAAATGAGTATCCCAACTACCACCAAAATCGATTACACACGCTTTAGCATGTCTTCTAGCGTTTGTATGGTTCGTTCACTTTGGCCATCTGTTTGAGGGTGATAGGCGGTACTCATGTCTAATCGAGTGCCCATTGCTTTCTGTAGTGTTTGCCAAAATCGTGAAGTGAATCGGCCGTCACGGTCGGATATGATTTACACTGGCACTCCGTGTCTTGTCACGACCTCTTTAATGTACAATCTCGCCAACTTGTCCATTTTATAGTCTTCTCGGATTGGCAAGAAGTGTGCTGATTTCGTCATTCGATCCATTACGACCCATATCGAGTCATGTCCGTTGCTTGTTTTAGGGAGTTTGGTAATGAAATCCATGGCTATATTCTCCCATTTCCACTCGGGAATTTCAGGTTGCTGTATAATCCCGATGGTTTCTGATGTTCAGCTTTAACTTTCAAGCATGTTAAGCATCTGCTGACGTACGTGGCAATGTCTTTCTTCAAGCCTGGCCACCAATACAGATCTTTGAGATCGTGGTACATCTTGTCAGCGCCAGGATGAATAGAATATCTTGTCTTATGTGCTTCATCCATTACCAAGGTACGTACACCTCCCCACTTGGGTACCCATATACGGTCCACGAAGTACTGCACATCATCGTCCTTGCACATCAGTTGTTTATCCAACCCTCGGAATTCTTCTCCCGCAAGGTTTTCTTCTTTCAACGCTTCACTTTGTGCAATTTGGATCTGGGCTTTCAATTTGTTTGAATGGTCAATCCCAAAGCTCGAGCACGTAGTGGTTTCACGCGTTCTTTGCGGCTTAGAGCATCAGCCACCACATTAGCTTTCCCCGGATGATACCGGATTTCACAATCGTAGTCACTAAGAAGCTCTACCCAACGTCGTTGTCGCATATTGAGTTCCTTCTATTCCAGAATATGTTGAAGGCTTTTATGATCTGTGTATACGATGCATTTGGTTCCATACAGGTAATGCCTCCATATCTTAAGTGCGAATACTACAGCGCCCAACTCAAGATCATGAGTCATGTAGTTCTTCTCGTGCACCTTAAGTTGTCGCGAAGCGTAGGCGATCACCTTATCTTTCTGCATTAGTACACATCCCAACCCTTGATGCGAAGCATCACAGTACACCACAAAATCATCAGTTCCGTCTGGAAGGGACAATATCGGTGCATTGCAAAGCTTATCTTTCAGCGTTTGGAACGCTCGTTCTTGCGCATCTCCCCAATCAAACTTCTTGTCTTTCTGAGTCAACAATGTCAACGGTTGAGCGATCTTTGAAAAGTTCGCAATGAAACGACGATAGTATCCGGCTAATCCTAAGAACTGTCGTATCTCTGAAGGTGTCTGGGGTGTATCCCATTTCTTTACCGCTTCAATCTTGCCGGGATCTACATGAATCCCGTCTTTGTTAACCACATGACCCAAAAACTTCACCTCTTGCAGCCAGAATTCACACTTCGAGAACTTGGCGAAAAGTTTCTCTTCTCTTAACAGTTCCAGTATTGCCCGAAGGTGTTCTTCATGGTCCTCCTTCAATCGAGAGTAGATAAGTATGTCGTCGATGAATACGATCACAAACTTATCCAAGTAAGGTTTGCACACCCGATTCATCAAGTCCATGAACACAGCTGGTGCGTTAGTCAATCCAACGGCATGACCAAGAACTCATAGTGCCCATAACGAGTTCTAATGTTGTCTTCGGTATGTCCTCCTCGAAAACTCTTAGTTGGTGATATCCAGATCGAAGGTCGATCTTGGAAAAATACGAAGCTCCTTGTAACTGATCAAACAGGTTGTCGATCCTGGGGAGAGGATACTGATTCTTCACAGTTAATTTGTTCAACTCACGGTAGTCGATGCACATACGGAACGACCCATCCTTCTTCTTGACAAATAACACTGGTGCTCCCCAAGGCGAGTGACTCGGCCGAATAAAACCCTTCTCCAGTAGTTCCTGTAACTGGCTAGATAACTCTTGCATTTCAGACGGTGCCAACCGATACGGTGTCTTTGCTACCGGTGTAGCTCCAGGAACCAAATCAATGTGAAATTCCACCTGTCGTGGAGGAGGCAAACCAGACAAGTCATCTGGGAATACATCTGGGTAATCCCGCACTATAGGGATATCTGCCAATTCCTGTTCCTCTTCTTTCTTTTCCACCACATGAGCCAGAAAAGAGTAGCACTGTTTTCGTAAACTCTGGCGTGCTTTCATGCAGGAAATAAGCTTTAATTTTTTCCCTGGTCTTTCTCCTTGAACTCTGAGTACTCCCCCGTCTGACATAGGGATTCGCACTACCTTGTCTCGACAGACAATCTCGGCCCCGTGTTTCGACAACCAATCCATTCCCACAATCACATCGAAACTTCCTATCTCAAAGGGTATCAAGTCTATATCGAATGCGTGATTCTCTAATATTATCGAGCACTTTCTAATATCTCGTCGGCCTGAACAATCCTACCATTGGCCATTTCTACAGAGTAGCTAGTTTCTAGCCTACTAGGACTTAAATCGAGCAATTGCATGAATTCAGAAGATATAAAGCTATTGTCTGCTCCAGTGTCAAATAATACAGATGCAAAGTGATTATTGAGTAAGTGCGTACCCGTGACGACATTTGGGTCCTGACGGGCTTCATTGGCTCCAATGATGAATGCACGTCCCCGAGCTGTATTCCCCTGATTGGTCGGGCCTTGATTTCCAGCTATAGCCATCACTTGCTGCTAGTTGTTTCCTTGTTGACCCGGTGCCCGATTCAGCCTGGGGCACATGTTTCGGTAGTGATCAAGGCTTCCACACTCATAACAAGCCCTTGCATTCCCGACGGGGTTAACCGCGTTGACCGGTGCAACCATATTCGGCGTTGTTCTGCAGTCTCTTGCAAGATGCTCCGGGCGTCTACAGTTCGCGCACACCTGGCACTGCGTTCCTGGGGGATGATGATAATTGCACTTGTCACATTTGAGGTGCGGACCCACATACTCTCGCCTACCCTGCGTCACTGCCACAAAGTTTCTGGTTGTCTTGGCTCTTTTATCAAACTTCCCGGCACTCACCGGCTCGTTTCCCCAAAATCCTTTCTCTTTTCTGCTCCTCTACCCAAAACCCCCGTTCTCACCATTTCATCAGTCAAAGCGCCAGCCTTTAGAATCGCGCTCTGAATAGTAGGAGGAGCGGTAGCGGTTACCATTGCCCGGATTTGAGGCGCAAGTCCCCAAATGTACCTCTCTATCCTTTTTGATTCCGGGGTGACTAGATGTGGAACCAACCTTGCTAACTCATGAAAATGGTCGGTGTAAGCTGCGTGCCCAGCCCCCACCATGGCATGATTCCAGAACTCATGCTCAAGTTTTTGCATCTCATTGAGAGGACAGTACTCCTCGGTGATTAGGGCCTTGAACTCATCCCACGACATTTGCATCGCGGATTCTCTTCCTCTAGCCTGAATCTGAGTGTTCCACCATGTTAGTGCCTTGCCCTGTAGTGAGCAAGTGGCGTACTTAATCCTTTGACTGTCGAGGCATTCGCTGATGTTGATCACGGCCTCCATCTTTTCAAGCCATCTGGTCAGAGCTATGGCTCCACCTTTGCCATCAAACTCTCGTGGTTTACAAGCCACAAATTCCTTGTACGAACATCCCCGTCTAGCATTCACTACCCCGGTCTCATTAACAATTCCAGTTTCGTTACCGGCTGTACCACCATTTCCGGTCTCCTGATTGCTTTTGTTCCCAGTCGGGTTACCGTTATCCTCATTTTCATTGCCACCGTCCCCGTGGGGGTGAGAATTCTGAAGAGCATCGCTCACTTGGGCCACGATGGTCAGAATTAGTGCAGCCAGCTGTTGAGCGATCAGGGCCGCCACATCCGCGTTCCCTGTTCCTTGATTGTTACTGGCAGGAGCATCACTTGTTCTTGGGGTTCTTCCCCTACCTCTGCCTCTGCCTCTGCCCCTTGGGCCTTCAATTCCGCTACTATTACTACGAGTAGATCTTCGAGGCGGCATATTCTATTCATAAAAGAGGTAACATATAAGCTTTAGTCACCATAAGATACACAAGTATTCCGTTTATCAAGTTCCAATGTTCATGTTCCGGTCGGTCAAGATCACCATGCAGCCCATTTCAAGCATATTCTCGGTATACCGGTGATGCTTATATATAGGGTTCCCCGCAGCATTCCCACCACACCCACGATGTACCGAGAATGATGCCCGATCCGGTTACATGACATCCGACTTTCCTTTATCATATCCATAATAATCCATCAGGTCAACTGAGAGCCCAATCATGTAATCACGTATAGTCTGGTGGAGGTTGCCTATCTCGCATCCTTAAAGGACTCAGACATAGCCTCCTCGGGTCGGTCTCAGTATCCAAGGTTAAGCGCAGTATATGATCTGTGAAGATCTCTTCGGGTCTCAATACCCAAATTTGGTTATGATAACTTGGCGCGCAGAGGGAACGGAAGATCTAATAGGAGCATCCCATAAAAGAGTGAGCACAAGGCTCTCTCATAGGGTGAAAAGATCACGAAATAGATCCATTACCATCCGGGCAAAGCCAACGTGGTGGCGGATGCCCTAAGCCGAAAAGAGAGACCCGAGCCGATTCGGGTGAAAGCTTACCAATTGATCATGACCTTGGATGCAATGAAGCAAGTCAAAGAGTTTCAAGATAAGGCATCAAAAGAAGATCATCTTAACTCCGAAAGAATGAGAGGTCTGATTGCGGAATTGGGTGTAAACACACTTGGTGTTAAGACCCGATTCGGGTGGATGTGGATTCCTTGTTATGGGGATCTACGTATGAAGGTTATGGATGAAGCTCACAAGACTCGATATATTCATCGCGGTGCTACAAAGATGTACCAAGACATGAAGAAAGATTATTGGTGGCTGGGTATGAAGCGTGACGTAGTGGAGTATGTGAGTAAGTGCCTTACTTGCTTGCAAGTGAAGGCGGAGCATCAAAAGCCATATGGAAAGATCCAACCTTTGGATATACCGGAGTGGAAATAAAAGCACATCACCATGGACTTTATTACGAAGCTACCGCGTACCGCGCGAGGATATGATGCCATATGGGTGATAGTTGATCGTTTGACGAAGAGTGCTCACTTCCTATCTATTTGCGAGACATATTCATCTGAGAGGTTGGCTGATCTTTTCATTAAGGAGATTGTAACTCGTCATGGTGGCCCAGTGTCTATTGTGTCTGATCGTGACACCGGTTTACATCAAAATTTTGGAAGAAATTCCACGATGCAATGGGGACGAGGTTACATATTAGCACGACTTATCATCCTCAGATAGGTGGTTAGTCAGAAAGGACCATTCAGACGCTGGAGGATATGCTTCGTGCATGTGTTATCGTTTTTGGAGGAAGTTAGGATGACCACCTACCGTTAGTTGAGTTCTCATATAACAACAGTGTTGGACCAAAAGAACCAATGAGCCTGATCAGAGAAACCTCTAAGTCCCACAGGACATCACAACAGCTGAAGAAGACCTGATCAGCTGTTCTACAAAGTCTGAAGAATACAACTGCTGAAGTATTTCTGAAATACTGAAGACAAAGACTGAGACAACAGCTGAAGATCTAAAGTCTGAAGACTTCAACAAGTACTGAAGACAAAGACTGAAGATCAACAGCTGAAAGAAAAAGTCTGATGTTCAAGTACTGAAGACATCAGCTGATGCTAACAGCTGATGACAACAGCTGAAGAGGGCTTCTTTAGTTGTTGTGATGGTTTTTCTTCTTCAGTAGTTTTCTTTTACTTTCAGTAGTTTGTTTACTTTTCTGTAGTTTTGTTTCCTTTTCAGTACTTGTAAACAACTAAAGAGGTTGTTCTTCAGTTGTTGTAGTATCAGTAGTTTTATGTTTTTCAGTAGTTGTAAATAAGATGTTTAACACTTAGGAACATTTGTAAGAAGATGTCAGTTGTTGACATCTTCAGTAGTTGTTAAACATCAGTAGTTATAAAACGGTTACATGTCACTTTCAAGTGACATCAGCCTATGTCACTCTTTCCTTTATAAGGAAGGATGACTCACCTGTGATCGTGCCATTGAGGCCGACAATCTTAATGCAATATTCCTTTTGTCGGATATTTCTCTCTCTATAACAAAATTCTTTTATCTTTATATCGAATGTTCTTGCTTGAATTTGTCTAATTCTGAGCTATTCCGCTGCTATATCTGTTCAATCGATTAAACCAAGAGGCTGAGATCCTAACAAATGGTATCAGAGCAGGTTAATCATTGATCGATCTAACAATTGATCATTGAAACTGTTCAATCGCTCTAAGTTTAATCGAATTAGCAAATTCGCAAGGATCTGTTATAGAGATTGAGAGTGTATCGCTTCTGGCCGTTTTATCTGAGGTTCTGTGTGGTTTTGAGCTAAATTTATTGTGATTTTACTTGAATCTGTCTCTGATTTTCCACAATGACTACTTCTTCGAATGATCCTTTCAATACTGGATCCTCTACCAAGCCTCCGATCTTGGTGAGGAATGAGTATAACATTTGGCAGAGAAGATTGCTCCATCACCTGTCTGTCAATAGCTCAGGTTGTTGGACATCTGTGGTACATGGACACATAAGCCAATGGTGAATGATCCGGAAACAAACCAGTTGGTCCAAAGAAGAAGGAGCAATACTCCGATGAGGACAAGAAGTTGTTTGAAATCGATGCAAAAGCCCATGGAATTTTGGCTATGGCTATTCCTAATGAGATTTACTCTGGGCTTCTGCATTGTGAGTCTGCTCATGACCTCTGGAAAGCCATCAAAGAACAATTTGGTGGTACTGATGAGGTTTTAGCAAACAACAGGGAAATCCTCGCCCAACAATATGAGACTTTCTCTCATAGAAAGGGTGAGACTCTGACTCAACAATTTGAGCGGTTTTCATGTTTAATCTCTGAATTGAAAATGGTTAAACATGAATATACCAGGAGTTAGATGAACCATAGATTCCTAAGATCACTGCCTGAGAGATGGAACACATATACCATTGTTCTACGCTAATGCTGATGTTGATCGCCTATCTCTCACCCAACTTCATGGGAAACTGCTTACATTGAGAGAGAGATAGAGCAGAAAAGGAAATTGGTTTCATCTGGCAAGCTTACTGAGGATTTTGTCCAAGGGAACACTGCCCTGATTGGACATCAAGAGTCAGAATATGCGTCATCTGAAAGCCAGTATGATGAGCATATTGATTTCTCTACAAATACTTCTGAGCTGCCTTTGTGAGTGTTGATAGTTATTCTGCTGGTAGTAATAGTGACAATCTATGTTTCATCATGGATGATCTCAAGGGGATAGCTGATGATGACTTAGAAGAGATGGATATTTTGAGCCAAATGGCCTTGATAAATATCAGATCTCAGAAGTTCTACAAAAGAACTGGAAGAAAATTCCCAGGACTCTCTGGCAAAACCAAAGTTGGTTTTGACAAGAGTAAGTTGAAGTGCCATAAATGCCACAGGCTTGGACACTTTGCAAGAGAATGTAGATCATCTGGATCTAACTCTCCTGCACCTTTTGTGACTTTCCCTGGCAATAGTCAACAAAACAGAGGGCAACAACTGTCAATTCTGGTTATCATCATCAACCACAATCTCCTGCATATTTGTTCCACAGGGGCCAATGCCATATCCATACCCCTGCTATTACATGCCACAACCAGGCCAGGTTCAAGCACCACTGCTCAGCAACCACATGCACTCCCTGAGCCTCAACCATCCCAATCTCATCAACCTAATCAACTTCAACAACACAGCTTCTTCACCAGGAGTTGTTGACTGGAGCAGCTTACCAGATGATGTGTCTGGTAATGAACAACTGTTCTCAGGTGCTGGTCAACATGGTGGTGAGCATCCTTTTGGAAATCTAGCTCTCATGACTTTGGAATCCTCTGATGGATCATCCTCAAGTACCTCTTCAACACAGGTATCACAGGTATCCTCTGAGGCTAAGGCCAAATTATGTTCTGAAACTTGCATAGCAGCATTTGCCTCTATTAGAGAAGCAAATGTGGCTTTAATCAATAAAAATGTAGAGCTAGAACAAATAATTTCCAAAAATAAAGCTGAGTTTGAGTCTGTGCTGAAAGAGAAAACTGATGAGATTTATAAATTAAAATGCCAAATCTCTGATGATAAGGCTAGGGAGGATGTACTCTTAGAGAAGTACAAAGACCTCAAAGATACTCTTGCTGTCACCCAAGTAGAGTGTGATCGATGGGTACATCTTGCAAGGGCTTTGAAATGCTTCTTAGTAAGCAAACAGCTTCCAATGTGAAGTTTGGTATTGGTTATAATCACACTGCTCCTCCTACAGATTTTGCTTCAAGAGCAGGAGTAGAATCTGATGGAGAAAGTAATGACCAAACCTCATCATGTGATTCACTACTTGATAAAGCACCATCAGTAGTTGAAGTCAGTAGTAATCCCTCTGTGAACCTATCAGCTGATATTGATGGTTCAACTGCTGACTCACATGATCAATGAGTTGATCAACCCAAGTGTTATCCCTAGAAGTACTGAGGGTACTGGAGAGCAGGGGATAACATCTGGAGTTCAAATCCCAATAACTGACAGCACTGAAGAGAAGAAAACTGTCAGTAGGAAGGATTTGAAGCCTACTAAGGAAGTTGACAAGAAGGCAAAAGTGCTTCTAAACTGCTGAAAGCAAGTCTTCAGTAGTTTCATCTTCTTCAGTTGATGATCAACAGAAGATGAAGAAGAAACCATGTGAAATATGTGGTCTATTCAATCATCTCACAGATGATTGTTGGTACAAAAAGGGATCCAAACTCAAACAAAAAGAGAAAATTAAAGAAAACTTGGCTAAAATGAAAACTGAGTTTGAGTCCAAGTTTGTACCAGCAGCATCAAATCCTGTTACTCCTATGTCCAAAAAGAAATCTAAAAGGGAAGGAGTGCAACAGGCAATAGCTGAGGTTGCTCAAAAGAAGATGGTGCAACACAAGAACTCATCATCAAACACCAATACCAATGTGTCTGAAGAGCTGAAAGCTCTTTCCCAGAATCAGACACAGCTGGTAATGATGGTTCAACATCTGTTGGGAAGAGTTAACCAACTTGATGGCCCTTTGTTGAAACCCCAGAAAAGGAGATCCAAGCCAAAGGATTCCTCTTACACCATCTCCTTCACCTCAAGCTATTGTGCCCAATAAACCTGTTAGTTTACCATCTATTGATGAGACCAGGCCCAAAACCAAAAAGGTTTGGGTCTCCAAAACTAACTGATTGTTTATTTATGCAGGTTTCTCCAACATGCCAAAGTAGCATCTAGTATGTAGACAGGGGGGATCTATGCATATGACTGGGAACAACTCACTTCTTAATGACTACTCTCCAGGAAGGAAGGGTTTTGTTTCCTTTGGCAATGATGCAAGAGGTTACATCATCGGGAAGGGCTTTGTTTCCAATGGGGAAAAAGGTTGATGATGTCAACCATGTGGAAAATCTCAAGTATAACCTCTTGAGTGTCAGTCAATTGTGTGACAAAGGCCATGTTGCCCTTTTCACAAGCCAGAACTGCAGGATTCTGTCATCCAAAGTTCTGAGTTTGATTGACAAGGTATTGGATGCTCACACTCTCCTGAAGGCCAACAGGACAGGAAGAGTGTATGCCTTAGATCTTTCCAAGAAAATAGATCTCAAAGGCCATCCTTGCCTATTTTCCAAGGCCTCTCCTCAAGAATCTAATCTATGGCATAGAAGGCTGGGACATGTTAACTTCAAGAACATGAATCAGCTGATACACCATAGTTTAGTAAGGGGAATGCCTATGAAGGAGTTCAAGTGTGAAAACAACTGCACTGCTTGTTTGAAAGGAAACAGCACAAGGTTTCATTCCCACCTATTGAAGAACCAAAGTCCACTGCCTGCTTACAACTTCTTCACATGGATCTCTTTGGTCCTGTGAGAGTGATGAGCATGGCACAGAAGAAATACTGTCTGGTAATTGTGGATGATTACTCCAGATTTGTATGGACTTTCTTTCTACATTCAAAGGATGAAGCTGCACAGAAGATCATAAACTTTGTGTTGTATGCTGAGAAGCAGTATTCCCTCTCAGTCAAGTGTATTAGAAGTGACAATGGAACAGAATTCAGGAACAATACACTTGATGAGTTCTACCTTTCCAAGGGAATAAAGAGGCAGTTTAGTATTCCAAGAACTCCTGAACAGAATGGAGTTGTAGAGAGAAAGAACAGGACCCTCATTGAAGCTGCAAGGTCCATGTTGGCTGATTCTGGACTGCCATTGACCTTTTGGGCTGAAGCTGTCAACACAGCATGCTATGTGCAGAATAGAGTGCTAATAAATCAGAGGTTGATGAAGACTCCATATGAAGTTCTACATCATTTGGCCCCTCTCATTTCATTCTTTAGAGCATTTGGGTGTCCCTGTTTCATTCTCAACACAAAGGATCAGCTCCAGAAATTTGATCCTAAGGTGGATGCAGGGTACTTTGTTGGTTATTCATCAACTTGCAAGGCATACAGAGTCTTCAACTGCAGAACAAAGATGGTTGAAGAGACTCTACATGTCAAGTTCAATGAATCTCCAAAGGACAAGATTCCACAAAGCCCTGTGGAGCTCTTTGATTTGGACATACTGCAATATGTTCCTTATCAATCTCCTGTTGTTGCTCCTGTCAACAGTTCACCACCTGGTGTTACTGCTGAAGATGATGATGATAGTAGTAATCACCTCTTCAGGTTTAGTGACCAACTGCCTGAGTCCTCTAAACCTGATGCTCCTGTAGCTCCAGCAGCACCATCCACAACAAATGCTGATGAGATTTCTGCATCCTCAACTTCATTTGAGTTGCCACCATCTTCATGGTTTCAAGAATCTGCATCAACATCTGCTGCTGCTGAAGGTCCTACAAACACTTGCACAGATTTGATTGTTTACCAAGAGCTGAAAAATCACCCAATGACTCAAATCCTTGGTGATATCAATGCTGGGTTTCAACCAGAAGCCAGTTGTCCAATTTCTGCTTCTATGCTCTCTTCATCAGTCAGCTAGAGCCAAAGAACTATCATGTAGCTTTGAGAGACATGGATGGGTTGAAGCTATGCAGCTTGAGCTTCTTCAGTTCAAAAAACAGCAAGTGTGGGAGCTTGTTCCTCTACCCCCAGGTAAGTGTGCAATAGGCACTAAATGGGTGTTTAGGAATAAAACTGATGAAAATGGGCTAATTGTTAAGAACAAGGCCAGACTGGTTGTGCAGGGGTTTGCACAAGAAGAAGGTATTGATTATGATGAAACCTTTGCCCCTGTAGCCAGACTGGAGGCAATTAGATTGTTTTTAGCCTATGCTGCACTCCACAATCTTAAGTTTTTCAAATGGATGTCAAAAGTGCTTTTCTATATGGTAACATAAAAGAAGAAGTTTATGTGTGTCAACCACCAGGCTTTGAGGATAATAAGCACCCAGAATGGGTATATAAGCTTGATAAAGCTCTTTATGGGTTGAAACAAGCACCTAGAGCCTGGTATGAGACCTTATCAAACTTTCTTCTACAAAATAATTTCACTAGAGGCTCCATAGATAAAACTTTATTTATTAAGAAGGTGGATCAGCATAAGCTACTTGTTCAATTTATGTTGATGATATTATTTTTGCATCCTCTGATCCCCAATTGTGTGAGGATTTCCAAAACTTAATGCAACAGAAGTTTGAAATGAGTGCAATGGGAGAATTACAGTTCTTTCTAGGTTTGCAAATCAAACAAAAAGCTGATGGAATTTTCATTCATCAGTCTAAATACACAAAAGATCTTTTGAATAAGTTTGATTTACAAAACTGTAAACCCTGTTCTACTCCCATGTGCAACACCACACAATTGGATGTTGATCAGAAAGGTAAAGGTGTTGATGAAACTCTTTACAGATGTATGATTGGTTCCTTGATGTATTTAACAGCTTCTAGACCAGATATTATGTTTGCTACATGTGTTTGTGCTAGATTTCAGGCTGCACCTAAGGAGTCTCATCTAATTGCAGTCAAGAGGATCTTTAGATATCTACAAGGTACACAATCTCTAGGCTTATGGTATTCCACTGGACATTCTTGCAAATTAGTTGCTTTTTCTGATAGTGACTATGCAGGGTGTAAGTTGACCAGGAAATCAACTTCTGGTGGATGCCAATTCCTAGGCAACTGTTTGATCTCTTGGCAGAGTAAGAAACAAACATCTGTTGCTACATCCACTGCTGAAGCCGAGTACATTGCTGCTGCAAGTTGTACATCCCAAGTACTCTGGCTTCAGAATCAACTTTTGGATTATGGCATTACAGAGACTAAGACTCCATTATTAATGGATAGTGCTTCAGCTCTTTGCATTGTCAAAAATCCAGTCCAGCACTCTAGGACAAACATATAGAAATTAGACATCATTTTATAAGAGATTGTTTTGAAAAGGGTCTAATTAATCCTATGTTTGTGCCTAGTGCTGATGAGCTTGCAGACATTTTTACTAAGCTTTGGATAGTTCAACTTTCCACAACCTGGTGTTAAGGCTTGGTATGCTGCAGCTAGAATAAGTGACAACTACTGATGATCTCAGTAATTACTGATGATCATTGGTAACCATGTCACATATAAGTACTGATGAGTTATTTTCCCTCAGTAGTTTTTATAACTACTGAAGGCTAAATGCTTTAAGTACTGTACTTTATCTGTTCTACACTACTGATGTAGTTACAACTACTGAAATCAGTAGAAACAGATAAGTACTGATGTCCTATGAAACAACTGAAAATAGCAAAAAGGCTGATGAGTACGTGTTGAGGACAGTATGAAACAGCTGAAAGGCTATGAATTGACGACAACTACTGATGAGTACTCTCTCTTCAGTAGTTCACAAACTGCTGTTTCTTCATAAACGACTGAAGCAATACCATGTCTTCAGTAGTTTCACAACTACTGATGACTAACACCAAGTCTTCAGTTGTTTACAACAACTGATGGCACAACCAGGGTCTTCAGTAGTTTCACAACTACTGATGACTAATACCAAGTCCTCAGTTGTTTCAACATCTGAAGTCCAACTTGTCTTCAGTAGTTTTTAAAACTACTGATGCCTAAATCAGAGACTTCAGTTGTTTCAACGTCTGATTGTAAACACCATGTCTTCAGTTGTTTTATAACTGCTGACCACACCAATACCATCAGTCGTTTCAAACCTCTGAAAGTTAATACCACGTCATCAGTTGTTTCAAATACTGATGACTAACACCAAAACCTTCAGTCGTTTCATAACCGTACCCTATATATATCTGATCCCTCTTTCAGAGTTTTTCATTCTTTCACGACCTAAAATTTCAAAAGCTCTGAAAATCATTCACCTTCATTCATGGCGACCATGCAACTCAAGCCTCGACACAACTGTGTCGCATACCTCACTAAATCGCCCTTCTGGACCAAATACGATAATGCTATAGATCTTATGGTCCAATCACCACTGAAAACGGCTTCCTCCTAAATCCAATCATTTATGCCGATTCGCTACATCAGTTTTGGACGAATGCAACTGTTAATGGAGAATCTATCCATTCGTCCATCAACTCTCATAAGGTGGTCATCTCTACTGCTACCATCCGTCAGAATTATTATTAGATGATGCTGCCTACCCTGTTGGATATCCTAAGCGCCAACTTGATCTTTCATTTGGACAACATGGATATCAAGGCGATCTTAGTGCTTCGACCATCCTGAAGAAACATTTTCCAGATGCTGAACGCTTGATATTTCATATGGTAAATGTTTTCCTGGCCCCGGAGACTTCTTCTTGGGATCAACTGTCTTCCAGATGGCAACAGGTACTGTTCTCTATCCTTGAACAAGAACCACTAAACTTTTCTGAAATAATTTTTCTTGAAATCAAGGATATGGCCACAAAACCACTTTCTAACCGTTGGATACTATATCCTCGGTTTATAATGGCCATAATAGAGAATCAGCTTTCTGCTGAGGGACTAGTTGGTCTGGGAGTCCCTGCTTTGGCTGTATTGCCGGAGGTATACTCTCGACACAACACTGACCAAACTCTTAAACAGGCTGCCAAGCTGCGCAAACCCACGCAGCTGGAACCCACAGCCTCCACTTCCACATCCAAAGTCCCCTCCAAACCCACAAAGAAGAAGCCTAAGAAGCTACTCAGGGAGTTGAGTCCCCTGAGGATGCTCCTGCTGCACCAACGCAGGTTATCTATACTGGAAATAACCCCCCAGTAGAGACTATGACTCCACCAACCGAAGCCGCTCAGGTTTCCTCTCAAAAGGAACCTGATGCAACCAATCAAAGGGAAGCCACACTGCTGGGATCCTCCTCACTTGAGGGGATTACCATTGAAGAGCACCACTCGTCCCGGTGCACACTGCTTCCACACCCTCTCCTGATGCAACCGCCCCTCAAAGCCCTACAATATTTGTTGCAAAAGTGCTGACGCAGTTGCATTCCTCACCCCCCACCCAGACACCAATCACTACTGGGATAACCTCAACACCTGAGGGGGAGGATCACAATGCTTCTGTCAACCCACAGCACAGGGGTTATCATGTTCCATCTCCTGGTGTAGACAAGGAGGTGCGAACTTCTGGTGAGGCTGCCACTGCCTCTGACTCAGCAAATGACCAGGGTGCAGTTGGTAACATCTCTAAGACCTCACCAGCGGCAACAGCTGCTGAAGGACATAGTCCTGAGGCTGGAAGTCCCCAGAACCAAGAACAAGGGGCATATGCTATAATTGATCTACACTCAAGGCATGTTTATCCTGACTCTATCAGGAGGTCAGGTGATTCAGTATCAACTGATGATGACCTGAGCTTCTTCTATGATGTAGTTGCTCAAAACACCATCCTAGAGGATGAGGTTAGCAGACTCAAAGAGCTGCTGGCCAAGATGTCTCAGGATGCAAGTCCATCTGCCACCACAATACACCCACAGATGGCACCTTCTTCTGAAGGTCCCCTAAACACTGAGCCAATACATACTTCCAAGCCACCAGCCTCTGCTTTTGGCACTGATTCTCAGGAACAGAACCATCCTGATCAATCAGTTGCTAACCTTCAAAAATCCCTACCTCTCATCACTCCCATGATCACAGATATAGTGATCAAAGCCATTGATGAGAGGCTTCCTACAATAATACAACCCCTAGTGGAGGAGTTGGTGACCAAATCACTTTCTACTGCTCAAACCCTTGCACCCACTGCAACCAAAAAGGGGGAGAGTCAGTCAGTTAAAGGAAAAAGGAAGAGGACAGATGGGGAAAAGGAGAAAGAATCAGAGAAGGTAAATGAGAAGAGAAGGAGAGTGAGAGAGAGCTGAAGTGAATGAAAGTCAAAAAGACTTTCATGTCACATATCAAAAGAGGAAAGGAGTCTGAGAAGGAGAAGGAGCTGAATGATATGGTGAAAGAAGCTGATGCCAACCATAACCGTTCAATGGATAAAATCATTGAACAGTTATATAGGCAGGGTTTTGACATCCAACAACTAGACTTCGAGATCAGAAGGTTGGAGACAGAGGAGATCAACTCAAGATGGGCTAGTTATGATGCCTTAGAAAGAGAAAGGCTGGAGATAATGATTAGATTTATAGCCAAATACTTGGGAAGATCTCTGATAGAAATAAGGGCCTGGACCAGGGACAACATCTTGGCAATAACCACCAAGATTTGTTCGTCTGAAGCATACTCCAAAGGTTTAGTGATTGAGGCATTGAATGAAGCTGGGGTTGGGAACCGAAAAGAACTGACAAAATTTACTAAAGCCTCCCTTACAGCCAAAATGCTAAAACAGTCTGAAAAGCCTCTATCCTCAAAATCACTACCTCCACAACCCACTAAAACAACCCCTTTACCCTTTAAACCAACCATCCAACCCACAAAACCAAATCCTTTACCCCCAAAACCCACTGCCAGTGATGTACCTAGACAAAAGAAAAGAAAGGTACTGAGGGCTGATGAAGATGAAGAGGAGGATGAAGACAGACTGCCACTCTCTGCAGTTATCACTTTGCCTAAGGCTAATCCAATGTCCATCACTCCTGCTTCTCAAATGCATGATGTGATGATAAAGATTGAAGAGGAACAGATGCAAAGACATGATGAGGAAATGCTGAAAAGCATTGACAAAGCATATGCCACATCCTCTTCAATGATTAGCATGAAGAAAGAAGTCTTAAGATTGTACACCCTTGCTAATACCTTTCAATACCAAAGGAAAAAGTAAGGATATGGCCTGATCCTAGGGTGGCACACCGGATTGTCAAGAAAGAAATTCCTTCAAAATACAAGGGCCAAGTGAAGAGGGTTGTCGACGAAGACATCACTGTGGTTCTTGTAGTGTCCCCTTGGAAATTGTAGAAGAGTTCAAGAAAGCTTATGAAGCCAAACAACCACCCCAAAAGATGTTGGAGAATAAAATCATAAAGAAGGGATTGGTTTACAAAAGATTTGAAAACTTCAAACAAGATGAGCTCAACCTGCTCTTAGAAGGGACTCATCCAGATGAGTTTGCTTACAGACAAATAACCACGGTTGAGCTCAAGAATGGAAAACAGGCAAGTACATCTCTGAAGTGTATGGCCGAGAAGGACTATTTGATGGTGTGCCCGAGGTGCTGACAATGGATGAGCAGATCATGTTTCTAAGGGCTTACACCAGGGAATCATATAGGCTGATACACGGGAAGTAGATCTCATGGTTGGGGTAACAGCTCGGTGTCCAAGTCCCCAATACAGAGCTCCCAACCATATCATGCAAAACAGATCATCAGAGACTTCTTCCCAGGCCGGTGCTGAAAAAGGGTCACTTCTCATCTGATCAAGAGGATAAAAAGACCAATCTATCTGCCAAAATAAGTGGGACTCGTGAATAACTTAGAGGTTTTGGCTGCATTGGTTCAGGGGGAGTTTGTTGGACCAAAAGAACCAATGAGCCTGATCAGAGAAACCTCTAAGTCCCACAGGACATCACAACAGCTGAAGAAGACCTGATCAGCTGTTCTACAAAGTCTGAAGAATACAACTGCTGAAGTATTTCTGAAGTACTGAAGACAAAGACTGAGACAACAGCTGAAGATCTAAAGTCTGAAGACTTCAACAAGTACTGAAGACAAAGACTGAAGATCAACAGCTGAAAGACAAAGTCTGATGTTCAAGTACTGAAGACATCAGCTGATGCTAACAGCTGATGACAACAGCTGAAGAGGGCTTCTTCAGTTGTTGTGATGGTTTTTTCTCTTCAGTATTTTCTTTTACTTTCAGTAGTTTGTTTACTTTTCTGTAGTTTTGTTTCCTTTTCAGTACTTGTAAACAACTGAAGAGGTTGTTCTTCAGTTGTTGTAGTATCAGTAGTTTTATGTTTTTCAGTAGTTGTAAATAAGATGTTTAACACTTAGGAACATTTGTAAGAAGATGTCAGTTGTTGACATCTTCAGTAGTTGTTAAACATCAGTAGTTATAAAACGGTTACATGTCACTTTCAAGTGACATCAGCCTACGTCACTCTTTCCTTTATAAGGAAGGATGACTCACCTGTGATCGTGCCATTGAGGCCGACAATCTTAATGCAATATTCCTTTTGTCGGATATTTCTCTCTCTATAACAAAATTCTTTTATCGTTTTATATCGAATGTTCTTGCTTGAATTTGTCTAATTCTGAGCTATTCCGCTGCTATATCTGTTCAATCGATTAAACCAAGAGGCTGAGATCCTAACAAACAGTTATCATGCCAGCATTGGCATGCCCCCTTATGAGATGCTATACGGTAGGAGATGCAGGACACTCGTCGGTTGGGGTGATATTGGTCAGAAAGAGTTAGGAAGCGTCGAGGTGATCGAGGCTACGACTAAGAAGCTTAAAAAGATCAAGGCCTTCATGAAGGCAGCCAAGATAGACAGAAGTCGTATGCTGATAAACGACGCAGACCGGTTGAGTTCCAGTGGGTGACAAGGTCATGTTGAAAGGCTAACCTTGGAAGGGCATCATTCGGTTCGGAAAGCGGGGCAAATTGAGTCCGAGATATATAGGGCCTTTCTGAATCATTGCTAGAGTAGGAGAGGTGGCCTATAGGTTGGAGTTACGAGATAAGTTAAGTGAATTCACCTGACATTCCATGTATCTCATCGGAGGAAATGTTTAGCAGACGAGGATATGATTGTTCCACTGGAAGATATCAAGGTAGATGAACGGCTCAATTATATGGAGCAGCCAGTGGCGATCATTGATCATAAAGAAAAGAAGTTGATAAATAAAATGGTTCCCCTTGTGCGTCTACAGTGGAAGCATAGAAAGGGATCCGAGTCTATGTGGGAGACTGAAGAAGAGATGAGACAGCATTACCCATAATTGTTTGAGGAATAACAGGTTTCGGGGACGAAAACTATATAAGGGGGATGGATTTGTAACACCCGGATATTTTTTTTAGTCAAAGAAAGAAAGAATAAAGTGAAGAAAAAGAAAGAAAAGATATTTTACCCAAGTTGAGGGGTAAAAAGTGTCAAAAGAACAAAAGGTTTGAAAAAGTGGGTGTAAAAGGTGATGGCCGCCCATCACGCTTTCTACACCCACACAATTCTCGGATGTTAGAGAGAGAGTAGTAGAGCAGAAGTTTGGATTTTGAAGAAGAACAAGCTGAAAATTTGAATTCAACGTAAGAAATCATGGTTTTAAGTGTTCTTAACTGGCCTTGCCTCGGTTGTATGCTTATGGGTGTTTGTTGGTGGGTTTCTAGGTGGTTGAACTCAATTACAGACGAGTTTGGAAGAAGCCCTACTCAAGAGCCGAAAAGGTGAGTTCTAGAACCCCTCTCTTACTGGTTTTTAACTGATTTTGGTGCTAGAAATGCATGAATGTATGTTTTTATAAATCTGGGTTTTATACCTGTATGTTTGAATGTGTGTATGTTATGGGTATGGTGTGATTGTGGGCTATGTTCATGCTTGACGATGTTATGGTTGTGTTTCTAATGCTTAGAATGCATGATTTAAGCTTAGAACATGATAGATGGTCTTTGGGAAACTAAAATCTGATGTTTAGGGCTCATATGTCTAAGTTTTAGAATCTGCCCAAGTGTTCAAAAGAAATGCGGATGAACAGTTAATGCCGATGAGCATTGACCACTAAGTAAGTCAATGTGGATGGGTATTGGAGAAATGCGTATGAATAGTTAATGCGGATGAGCATTGACCACTAAGTAAGTCAATGCAGATGAGTATTGGAGAAATGTGGATGAATAGTTAACGCGTATGAGCATTGACCACTAAGTAAGTCAATACGGATGAGTATTGGAGAAATTCGGATGAACAGTTAATGCGGATGAGCATTGACCACTAAGTAAGTCAATGCGAATGAGTATTGGGGAAATGAGGATGAACTAAAACAAATGCAGATGAACAAAAAGGCAAATGCGGATGAACACTTAGAATAGTTTTCCCAGGGGCTATGTAAGTTGACTTTGAGGTCATAGATGTTATGATGGGCATGTTATGATGTATGATTGATGCTTATGCATGATGGTAGGTATGATGTATGTTATGTATGTATGATGCCCTGTATGATGATGTTGACTGCTTATGTATATATGTTCCTTATTGTATGATTATTTTCCCGTGGCTTTACATTGAATGTTAATGAACGAAATGAAAGCATTATGTAATGTAAAGTGGAAGATAATGAAAAGAGGAACGTAATGAAAGAATGCATGCATTAATAAATGAATGAAAGTATGAAAGGCTTGCAAGCAAATGTATGGAGGTTCACACCCAATGAAGGGTGTTAGCTCAACGATGTATGGGTTAGCTACCCTAGAAGGATGCACACTGGGTCCAATCTTTATGATTGACCATATGTATGGGATCCTTGCTGTTTGACCTAGGTACTAGAGTCAGCTTCGTGCACAATGTTTGAGGTCTATGAAAGACCTCAGGCCCAATAACCAGCTTCGTGCATAATGTTCGGGGTATAGCATACGGCATTGATCCAGAATGAAAGAGAAAAGATAAGTGGTAAATGTACTTGCCCTAGGTACTGGAGTCAGCTTCGTGCATAATGTTCGAGGTCTATGAAAGAACTTAGGCCCAGTAACCAGCTTCGTGCAAAATGTTCGGGGTATTGTACATGTCATCGAATAAAATAAACGTATGAAAGAAAGTAGGAAAGTATGAATGAATGTGAATAATAATGACGTATGATGAATGGAAGTTAATGAATGAACGATGAAGATAATATGATATTATCTATGTGTACGTATGATGTGTGATCACATGCAAATGTAAAGAATGGCTTTTAATGAAAGTAAAGTATGTTTTATTATAAAACTAGAACTCACTCAGCAAAGTATGTTTTATTATAAAACTAGAACTCACTCAGCAACGCTGACCTTTTATGCATTTTCCAGTTGGTAGGTGAGCATTGCTGAGGATGGAACGGGGCAGCTACTTGGCATTTTTGGATTGCATTCTTTTGTATAATGTTTTTGGATTGTAATATGAACGAACTATATTTTGTAATGAACGATGTAATATATTGCAAATGTGTTTATTTAAAGGAAATGAAACGTTTGTTTAAAATGTTTCCGCTGCACGATTTTAGTAAAGTTAATGTAATTATATGTTTTATGTGCGATGATTGACCAGCTGTGAGTGTCCCGAGAACGGGACCTTACATTAGTATCGTTGGCTTTAGGGATTGCAATCATCAGCGTGGTATTGTGACGATCTAACTGTAATGAGCAAAAAAATATTATTGTGCATATTAATATTATTAGAATCGGTTTCGCTAGTCACTTTAATGGTTTTTGGCAAGTTGAGGACCCAATAACGAGCAAAGTCATTCCACATAACACGAGAAAAAAGACCGATCTTCCACTGTGTGGCATGGGCGAACTTTCACTAATTTAAAAACAAAATGTGTGATTGTCTTTAGTTTTTTAATGTTCCACTAGTTTTTTAAATGGACTTCGATTCAAATCAAGTATTTTTTTGTATCGTAGGCTATAGCGACTGCAGTTACTATTAGGGTATCATGACACACCAAATCTCCCATGCGCGGAAAACTTTCATTCACTAAATTTTTTAAAAAGTGTCATAAAATTTAAAATCAAATATATATTTTATATTATAGGCTATAGCAAATGTAGTACCGTGACGTTTTGAATTAATTGAAAGCTGTAACATTTCGTATTTTCGTTAACTAAAAGTTAACTTCGTTTACTCTTACAAGGGTCATTTTTGTCAATTTTGAAACTTGCGTGATTGTTTGTGTTTATTATTTATTGTAATTGGGTTTTCATGAATTGTTAAGTATGTATAATGATAATAAGGTTAATATTAATAAAAGTAATATAATAATAAGTAATAATATTGAATAATAGTATTAGTAATAATAAGATTACTATTAATAAAGATTAATAAACTTAACCATATTTAAATTATAAACTTAAATTAAGTTTGAGGGTTAATTTGTCATTTTAGAAACTTGAAATAGAACTTTATGCATAAAATAATAGAAAATCAAAGTTGAGGGACCAAAGGTGTAATTTATCAAAATCCAAAAACCCCCCCTTCTCATCCCCGCTTTTCCGGTGACCTCGCCGGCCGGACTCCGGCCAAGTCCGGCGAGGCACCAAAACCGCCAAAAACGATGTTTTTTTATCCGAAACCGTCCCCAAAGCGTTCTGAACACGATTCGAACACAATCATGGACTTTAATTGCGTTTAAACGTCGGTTATGAACCCGATCGAGTGATTAATCGAGCGTTTTTAACCATATAGCCGTTCGGCCATTAAAACTCAATAATAACTAGATTAAATGATTCTTAATCGAACGTCTAAGTAGTCTAAAGCTTCTATCAATTCCAATTGCACCTGAAACAACACAAACAACGAATCCAATTTCCGTTTTCTTTCGCGGCCTGTAACCTTGCCAAAATCCTATCTCCGAACGAATTGAACCAGAATCAGCATAGGGCTTCGCATCGGGATCATCATTCGAGGCTATCTGCAAGTTTAATTGAATTATCATTGGGGATTTCTCATCCACTGGGTTCGACAACCGCGACTTGTGCTTCGATTAGGATTGCTTTAATTCGAACTTATTCGGGTAAATTACATACATGGTTATGCTCGATTAACCATGGGAAACAAAAGCCCCATGGTTATTTGGTTATCAACATCATTTAGATGATCAATTTTGATCGGATCTAAACTAGGGTTCTTGAGGTTGGGGACTTGGTGTTAAAAGGAAATGGAACCGAGTTATACTGCGGCTGGAAGCCATGGTACACCGGTTCACAACACACCCTTGCATTCAAGAGGTCCCGGGTTCGAACCCGGGCACCCTCTTATTTTTTTATAAGCCTTTTTAGGCCTTATTTCTTTACTAGAAAATTCCTATAAATTACAAAAAAATAATTTTCATAAACTTTTAACCTTTAAATTAACAAAATGATTTTTCTGTAAATTTATTTTTATAAAAATACCTTAATATTTAATTATTAAATTTTAATTATTGTTATAAGAATGAGTTTATGTAAAAATTAAATTGTTACTTGAATCAATAATAAATCGTACACCTTCTTCGATTAAAGTTATATGATACTCAAACCAAAAGCAATAATTTACAATTTTGTAAGAATATTTCCTTATTTTTGCAAAATAAGTATATATATATATACATATAAATATATTATTAATAAACTAAATTGGCTAACAAAACTCTCTTAAATTCCAAGGAACCTAGTTCATGTTTAATTGATAAATCTTGACCTAAATCTTGTAATATTTATATATTTAGGTGTCTTGTGACGTTTTACCTTGGAACGGCATATGTTATTCTTATTGATCCTTATTATATACTTATTGATCAAGTGAGTTTTCCTTGCCCCATTTTTTTTATTTCACACTACTTTGGGGTGAAACATGATTATCTATACATTGTACACTTATTAACGTTTGAGACTTGTAAGCACATGCAATTCATCTTATTATTATGTCATGGTTATTTGTGTATTGTAAGTGTTTATATGAGATACATAGTTTTGTTTACAATCATTAACTATTGCTAGCCTGGCGACGTCTTAGATCTTTGGGCCTGACAAGCCTATTTGGTGCTAAAGTCGATGTATTGCCGACTCCTAGGAGCCGTATGCTTGTGCACTAGGGAACCAAATACACTTAGCCAATCTTTTATACTTGTAATCAAGTCGAGGTTTGATTGTAACGTTATGTGTTCTATAACCTTACTAGCTTATAACCTATGACATGAATTGCTACTCGTAACCTTTTTCTTATTATGTATGAAAACCTTGGAAACTCACCAACTATTTTTAGTTGACTCTTATTTTTATCATGTTTCAGGTCAACCTCAAGTTTAAAGTGAACCTTTTGAAGCATGCTATAATCTAGGACTTGGACCTAGATAATAAAATAAAAAGTTACATTATATTATGTTATGTTGAACTTATTTCTTGTATAAGACTTATGATTGTATTTTTTTCCATTTCATGACTTATGATAATAATATTTACAATTTAATATAGCATTATGTGGCTGTGAACAATCTTAACCCTCACATCTCGACGTTTCCGCCGTCAAGGTTGGGGTGCGACAGATTGGTATCAGAGCCCATAACTATAGGGATTTAGGTTATTAGTAATGGTGACCTAGACTATAGCTTATGCATGAACCTCATAGGATAATATTTATATTCTTAGATATATATATATTGTTACATGCTACATAATGCTATACTTTATTTACGTGCAAATTGATGCCTTAGCATAGGTTGCCTTGTAATTGTCTAAATTTTGTTACTTGTCTCCGTAAACTTAACTTTGACTCATTGACTCTCCCCGACAAATGAAACTTCTTAATCTTATTCTTGTCAACACGTGGAATCGTATATTTATGCTTAGGAATTGAATCTTTGGACTTATGTCTAATCTATGTAAATCTCATCATGGTTTTGATTTCATAAACCTAAGAAATTTGTGTGACACATGGACACCTGTATTCTGGATTTCCTGGCAAAAGGCCCTCGGGCTAAGGCAAGCATATCGCATAAATCCTACGAGACTAGTTATGCTTACCTGGGGATTTCTGGGATGAGTGATAAACCATGGTCAACATACACAAATTTCTAAGGCGAGTGGGTCAACTTACCTTGACGTGTCAACGTTTCCAAATGGTAATGCGTTATCAAATGGAACCATTCCATGTGCCTTACAACTTTTTGCCTTATCCTTGTTGAACATTAATCCTTGTTATTCCAATTCTCATATCTAACTCATTTGTATATTCCAGCATGTCTCGTCATCATGGAAAGCGTGGGAGTTCCGATCGTAAGTTAGCCGCCATGATTGCTCGACAAATGGCTGCTGTCATTCCGACCATGGTTGCTGAACTTAATAGCACCTTAATGACCAACGCTAGCAACAATGGAAATGGTCATGGAGAGAATAGCAACAATCAAAACGGGAACAATCAACATGGGAATAATCAACTTGCACCTTCAAACACTTCAGCTCTTGCAAGCCCACTAGTTTTAGTGGCAAGGAAGGAGCCACTGGTCTTCTTGAGTGGTTCGAAAGCATGGAGAATACCTTTATCAATTGTGAGTGTCCCGATGCACTCAAAGTACGTTATGCCACTAGCATGTTCCAACAAAGGGCTCTCACCTGGTGGAACAGCGAGAGGAGGAATCGTGGACCCGATGCTATTCTAGCACTTACATGGGAAGAGTTCAAGAACATCGCCATCGCGAAGTTCTGCCCGAGAAGCGAACTGCAAAAACTGGAGGAGGAATTTTGGAATTTGAAACAAAACGATGGTGATCATTTGGCCTACTCAACTAGGCATCATGAGTTGAGTATACTGCTGCCCCATATGGTCGACACTGTTCCCCGCAACATCGAGAAGTTCATTAAGGGTGTACCACCCCAAATTCAAGATGTTGTGGTGGGTAGCCGACCCACAACCTTGGAAGAAGCCATTACTATCACCGCTCAACTCACCGAGAACCATATACAAGCGGGCACCATGTCTGTGAAGGGTGCAAAGAAGGTAGAGAAGACGGCTACCGAGGCGGTAAAAGAGACTAAAGCTGAACCGTCTTACAACAACAACAACAACAAGAAGCGCAAGTTCACACCGGCGCGTAACTATGCCGTGGCTGCACCCAAACAACCCCAAAGACAACTTGTACCTGCGGCTACACTTGTGGCACAAGTGCCTGGGGCTAGGGCTTATGCTGGTCCTCAGCCGATGTGCAACACGTGTAGGTATCATCATCCAGGGAATCAACCATGCCGCATTTGCACATTATGCGGTAAATATGGTCATTTGGTGGCAACTTGCCACCGTGCACCTAACAATGCCGTTGTGGTTACGAACCGTGTTTGCTACAACTGTGGGGAACCTGGCCATTTTCGCCCACAATGCCCACGTCTTGTGGGTAATGTTCCACAAGCCCGAGGACGTGCTTTCGACATCAACGCTAACCAAGCACAAGCAAACAATGATGTGGTGAATGATACGTTAACTCACCTTTAGCTTTTGTGATCCGATTCATTTCATACCTTACCTGTATCGTTAAATACCTTAAATTGAACATGTATGTTCCTTATTAACAAAACTTATGCATATGTCCTATTTGATTCTGGAGCCGATAAAAGTTTTGTTTCATTAGAGTTTGAACCCATACTTGCTAAGCCACATACGAAACTAGAAAGACCTCTTACTGTTGAAGTTGCCGATGGAGAACCAATCACCGTTGACGTTATCATTCGTGATTGCATCTTAAGTCTTGACGCGCATGATTTTCTTATCGATCTTATCCCTATGAAACTTGGAAGCTTTGACGTCATCATTGGTATGGATTGGTTAGCCAAACACCATGCCGAGATCATTTGTTTCGAGAAGTGCATTCGTATACCGTTACCCTCTGGAGATACGTTGAAGGTATTCGGTGAAAAATCTTCCAAAGGGCTTAAACTCATGTCTTGCACTCAAGCCCGAAAGTGCTTAAACAAGAAGTATATGGCCTTTTTGGCTTATGTGGTCAACACGAAAGTCAAAGGGAAAGAACTTAAGGATGTCCCTATTGTACGAGACTTTCCTGAAGTATTTCCCGATGACCTTAGTGGTTTACCTCCCGTGCGTGAAGTCGAGTTTAAAAATGACTTGATACCGGGAGCAAACCCTGTGGCCAAGTCACCATATCGGCTTGCACCATCGGAAATGCAAGAACTCTCTTGTCAACTGCAAGAGCTGTCCGAGAAAGGCTTCATCCGTCCTAGTTCTTCGCCTTGGGGTGCACCTGTTCTTTTCGTGAAGAAGAAAGATGGATCATTTCGTATGTGCATCGATTATCGTGAACTTAACAAGCTTACCATCAAGAATCGTTATCCTCTTCCTCGCATCGATGACTTGTTTGATCAACTTCAAGGAGCTGCCATATTCTCGAAAATTGATCTACGTTCTGGATATCATCAATTATGAGTTCATGAGGATGACATCCCAAAGACCGCTTTTCGTACTCGTTATGGACACTATGAGTTTATGGTGATGCCTTTTGGTTTAACCAATGCTCCTGCTGTTTTCATGGATCTCATGAACCGAGTATGCAAGCCTTATCTAGACAAGTTTGTGATCGTCTTTATTGATGACATACTTATTTATTCCAAGTCCAACACCGATCATGAGCTGCATTTGAGATTGGTTCTTGAGTTGTTAAAGAAAGAGCAATTGTACGCAAAGTTCTCAAAGTGTGATTTATGGCTCGAGGAAGTTCAATTTCTAGGACACGTGGTGAATAGCCAAGGAATTCACGTTGATCCTGCAAAGGTGAAGCTGTGAAGAATTGGTGTGTTCCTGCAACTCCTACCGAAGTTCGTTCTTTTCTTGGTCTTGCTGGTTATTATCGGCGATTCATTGCCAATTTCTCGAGGATCACGAAACCACTCACCACTTTGACACAAAAGAATAACCCTTCGAGTGGGGTTCCACGCAAGAAGAAGCTTTTGAAGCGTTAAAGCATAAGTTATGCAATGCTCCTATCTTGACCCTACCCGATGGAAACGATGATTTCACTGTGTATTGTGACGCATCTAAACAAGGCCTTGGTTGTGTTCTTATGCAACGAGGGAAGGTCATAGCTTACGCATCAAGGCAATTGAAGGTTCACGAGGTGAATTACACAACTCATGATCTCGAGCTTGGTGCCGTTGTATTTGCTTTGAAGATTTGGAGGCACTACCTGTATGGTACGCAATGTATAGTCTACACCGATCACAAAAGCCTTCAACACGTTTTCAATCAAAAAGATCTCAATATGAGACAACGTCGTTGGGTGGAGTTGATTAGTGACTATGATTGTGACATTCGTTACCATCCTAGTAAAGCAAACGTTGTAGCCGATGCATTGAGCCGAAAGATTCACAACAAGATGATCTCATTCCAAGAAATTCGCGATCGACGTCAATGGTTTGACACCTTGGGTGAGTTCGATACCGAAATCCGACTAGATGTCAATGAGACCACTGTACTACTACAAAACCTGAAAATAGATAGTGACATCGAGTCTAGTATCCTGGAGGCTCAACAAATGGTTCAACGAGAAGGAAGAATGAAGGATGAGTTGGAGCATAATCTCCTAACCCAACTGGAAACGAAACCCAACGGGTTGATGTACTTCGCCAATCGTATTTGGGTTCCAAATCGCGATAACATGCGTACCTTTATTATGAACGAAGCTCATCAAACTCGTTATTCTATTCATCCTGGTTCCGATAAGATGTACATGGACCTACGTGGTCAATATTGGTGGCCTGGAAGGAAGAAAGACATAGCGACTTATGTAGCTAAGTGCCTCACATGTACGAAAGTTAAAGCCGAACATCAACGTCCAAGTGGATTACTTGAGCAACCCGAGATCCCTATGTGGAAATGGGAACACATATCCATGTACTTCATAACAAAACTACCCCGAACCTCTCGAGGACATGATAGCATATGGGTGATCGTTGACCGATTGACCAAGTCGGCACATTTTATACCCATACGCGACACGTACAAGACATCAAAGTTAGATCGTATATACGTTGATGAGATTGTAAGTCGCCATGGGGTACCTCTGCACATTATATCCGACCGAGATGCTCGTTTCACTTCACATTTTTGGTCATCTATGCAAGAACTCTTGGGTACACAATTAGATCTAAGCACGGCTTACCATCCTCAAACTAATGGTCAAACTGAGCGAACGATCCAAACTTTGGAGGACTTGCTACGTCTTGTGTTCTTGACTTTGGTGGCGATTGGGATACGCACCTACCGCTTGCGGAATTTTCGTATAACAATAGTTACCACTCGAGTGTCAAGATGGCACCGTTTGAAGCACTTTATGGTCGAAAATGTCGTTCACTGATCTGTTGGACCGACATTGGTGAAAACTTCATCACTGGTCCTTAACTTATACAAGAGACGACCGATAAAGTTTCTATTATTCGCAAGAACCTTGAAGTGGCGAGAAGTCGTCAAAAGAGTTATGCTGACAAGCGACGTAAGCCATTAGAATTCCAAGTTGGGGAGATGGTTCTTCTCAAGGTTTCACCATGGAAAGGTGTGGTTCGCTTTGGAAAGAAGGGCAAACTGGCTCCAAGATTTGTAGGACCTTTCAAAATCCTGAAAAGGATTGGGAAAGTGGCTTATAAACTAGAGTTACCTTCCGACCTTAGTGGAATTCATCCTGTGTTCCACGTCTCAAATTTGAGAAGATGTTTGGCCGACGAAAGTCTGTATGCTCCGCTGGAAGACATTCAGATCGACGAGTCATTACATTTTGTCGAGAAACCTGTAGAGATCATGGATCGTATAATGAAGAAGACTAGAACCACAACAACCCCAATCGTCAAGGTTCGATGGGAAAATAAACATGGCACTGAATTTACTTGGGAACGTGAGGAGCACATGAAGAAGAGATACCCATTCTTATTTGTATAGTTTCATTTCTTTTAATTTCGGGACGAAATTCTTTTAAGTTGGGAAGACTGTAACATTTCGTATTTTCGTTAACTAAAAGTTAACTTCGTTTACTCTTACAAGGGTCATTTTTGTCAATTTTGAAACTTGCGTGATTGTTTGTGTTTATTATTTATTGTAATTGGGTTTTCATGAATTGTTAAGTATGTATAATAATAATAAGGTTAATATTAATAAAAGTAAATATAATAATAAGTAATAATATTGAATAATAGTATTAGTAATAATAAGATTACTATTAATAAAGATTAATAAACTTAACCATATTTAAATTATAAACTTAAATTAAGTTTGAGGGTTAATTTGTCATTTTAGAAACTTGAAATAGAACTTTATGCATAAAATAATAGAAAATCAAAGTTGAGGGACCAAAGGTGTAATTTATCAAAATCCAAACCCCCCCCCCTTCTCATCCCCGCTTTTCCGGTGACCTCGCCGGCCGGACTCCGGCCAAGTCCGGCGAGGCACCAAAACCGCCAAAAACGATGTTTTTTTATCCGAAACCGTCCCCAAAGCGTTCTGAACACGATTCGAACACAATCATGGACTTTAATTGCGTTTAAACGTCGGTTATGAACCCGATCGAGTGATTAATCGAGCGTTTTTAACCATATAGCCGTTCGGCCATTAAAACTCAATAATAACTAGATTAAATGATTCTTAATCGAACGTCTAAGTAGTCTAAAGCTTCTATCAATTCCAATTGCACCTGAAACAACACAAACAACGAATCCAATTTCCGTTTTCTTTCACGGCCTGTAACCTTGCAAAAATCCTATCTCCGAACGAATTGAACCAGAATCAGCATAGGGCTTCGCATCGGGATCATCATTCGAGGCTATCTGCAAGTTTAATTGAATTATCATTGGGGATTTCTCATCCACTGGGTTCGACAACCGCGACTTGTGCTTCGATTAGGATTGCTTTAATTCGAACTTATTCGGGTAAATTACATACATGGTTATGCTCGATTAACCATGGGAAACAAAAGCCCCATGGTTAATTTGGTTATCAACATCATTTAGATGATCAATTTTGATCGGATCTAAACTAGGGTTCTTGAGGTTGGGGACTTGGTGTTAAAAGGAAATGGAACCGAGTTATACTGCGGCTGGAAGCCATGGTACACCGGTTCACAACACACCCTTGCATTCAAGAGGTCCCGGGTTCGAACCCGGGCACCCTCTTATTTTTTTTAAAAGCCTTTTTAGGCCTTATTTCTTTACTAGAAAATTCCTATAAATTACAAAAAAAAAATTTCATAAACTTTTAACCTTTAAAATAACAAAATGATTTTTCTGTAAATTTATTTTTATAAAAATACCTTAATATTTAATTATTAATTTTAATTATTGTTATAAGAATGAGTTTATGTAAAAATTAAATTGTTACTTGAATCAATAATAAATCGTACACCTTCTTCGATTAAAGTTATATGATACTCAAACCAAAAGCAATAATTTACAATTTTGTAAGAATATTTCCTTATTTTTGCAAAATAAGTATATATATATATATATACATATAAATATATTATTAATAAACTAAATTGGTTAACAAAACTCTCTTAAATTCCAAGGAACCTAGTTCATGTTTAATTGATAAATCTTGACCTAAATCTTGTAATATTTATATTTTAGGTGTCTTGTGACGTTTTACCTTGGAACGGCATATCTTATTCTTATTGATCCTTATTATATACTTATTGATCAAGTGAGTTTTCCTTGCCCCATTTTATTTTATTTCACACTACTTTGGGGTGAAACATGATTATCTATACATTGTACACTTATTAACGTTTGAGACTTGTAAGCACATGCAATTCATCTTATTATTATGTCATGGTTATTTGTGTATTGTAAGTGTTTATATGAGATACATAGTTTTTTTTACAATCATTAGCTATTGCTAGCCTGGCGACGTCTTAGAACTTTGGGCCTGACAAGCCTATTTGGTGCTAAAGTCGATGTATTGCCGACTCCTAGGAGCCGTATGCTTATGCACTAGGAACCAAATACACTTAGCCAATCTTTTATACTTGTAATCAAGTCGAGGTTTGATTGTAACGTTATGTGTTCTATAACCTTACTAGCTTATAACCTATGACATGAATTGCTACTCGTAACCTTTTTCTTATTATGTATGAAAACCTTGGAAACTCACCAACTATTTTTAGTTGACTCTTATTTTTATCATGTTTCAGGTCAACCTCAAGTTTAAAGTGAACCTTTTGAAGCATGCTATAATCTAGGACTTGGACCTAGATAATGAAATAAAAAGTTACATTATATTATGTTATGTTGAACTTATTTCTTGTATAAGACTTATGATTGTATTTTTTTCCATTTCATGACTTATGATAATAATATTTACAATTTAATATAGCGTTATGTGGCTGTGAACAATCTTAACCCTCACATCTCGACGTTTCCGCCGTCAAGGTTGGGGTGTGACAAAAGCAAAAATCAAAGTTGTTAGTGTTGGTTCTATCAGAACTCATGTCGCTATTCTCTTTTAGAGTTTACAATAAGCCGAATTGATAATGACCTAAGTCGCACTTCATAGTGCGAGGTAAAAATGACAAAATTCCTACCACATAGCAGAGAATACTAATTAGCTATTTTATCTCCAAAAATCGATTTAATATTTGAACTTCATAATAGAGAAGCATATTTGTAGACGCATCTTTTCAAAGTAAAATAATCATTATTGGTCCCACTTGTATCGCACTGCTTGTAAACAACCCATCACTCATTGATAGTGATCAACAATGAGCCAAATACCAACATTGGTCCACTTTAATCTCAAGGACCCTTGCATGTCTTTTAGTCTTTCTTTTCAAAATGTAGCCTTGCGGTGGCTAAGGTTCAAGAGGTTATGGTGATTAGATCTGGTCCTTCAGCCAAATACCACCACGGTAATTGTGATGAAAGATTATGGCGGTTGTGGTTATTAGATTTGGTCTTTGATGGTATGGGAGGTTCACGGAGATTATGACCGGAGGTGGCTACGGTTGGTGGTGGCAATGGTTGGCGGTGGCGATGGTTGGCGGTAGTAGAGTAATAAGATAAGGACTATGATAGAGAGAGAGGGAGTAGAGAGAGAATGATTCTTTTCTCTCTCTTTCTCTCTCTCTCTCTTTCTCTCTCTCTCTCTCTCTCTCTCTATATATATATATATATCTTTCAATTTTTTATTGAATAAGAATTTTTTGTACGTTAATAAGGTAAAATGATAAAACTACCATCATGTGCAAAGCACATGACTAGAGTTAAGAGAAACTTTTAACGTTCGATAGTGAAAATGATGAAATCTACAAACTTTTTCAAATGTAAATGACAATTCTTGTAATTTCTTAGTTCAAGGACAATACCTAAAATTTACTATATATCTAAATGACAAAAAAGTATAATTTACTCTATACATTATCTAATGCACATTAACTTATTTAATTCACTACATTAAGTATAATCTTATATATAATACTATTAATCAATCTTAAATTCACATGTTATTTATATTTTATAATTAACAACAATTTAAATTAGGTAAGAGTTCAAATAAAAAAACTTTTACTTTTAAGATGTATAAAAAAATTCTAACTATGTATTTTCGTAATCAATGCTTGAGATAAGGAAACATTTGTTAGAACATTATTTTAGTCATATCCATTTTTATTGGTTTTTTAAGTTCCCCATATTTTTGAAATGTTTATAACTTTTACATACAACCGTATATTTTTTTTATAAAAAGTACACCATAAAAACAAATGTGTCTTATCTTCAAGACGAGTATCGTATCCTTATATAAAAATTACATATTTCAGCTCATATGATTTTTTGTTTGTCATTGTGTCCTTACTATAGTTAATTGTATTTTTTAGTTTGTTATTGTGTTTTCCTAAACACTATTTTGTTTATCAAAAATGATGATTTCTAAAAAAATCATAATGATGACATAATAGTTTGCAGGATCGATTTTTATACTCAACACAGTATTTTCTCTCAAACTCACTAACAAACACTCAAGAAGCAGAGTTCTTCTAAGAGTTGATTATAATATACTAAGTAACACAAGAAAATCACAAGGGAATAGTTTCAAGATACTTATATATATTATTTCTCAACTCAAAGTTTACAAGACTCTTACAAGCTTACTACAAGAGTTACAAAGAGAAACTATATATACTATTACCTACAGTCAGATATACTTTGATACCAGCTGAAAACCTTAATCTAAATCTAATACTACCAAGCTAAAGTTAAGATATCTTAGATAAAATATTATCTAAGATACGGTAGTCATGACATGACCATGACTTACCTTTTGTCACCGACTAAATTTGGCAACTGTACTAATCGATAAACTATGAACAGTGAAATAAAGTAAGGTCAACTACATGACCGTGAGAAAGTGTCATGCAGTATCTCAGAGATTTGCAGTGGAGTGTCAGAGACACCATACTTATGTCCACTGGTTCATAGTAAGTACTTCTGAAGGTTAATTGGCTTCAGAAGAACTTGTTCTTCCGAAGCCACTTATACTTTGGAAGTAGTTACTTCATCCGAGGCTTCCTTTGGACTTCATACTTTGGAAGTTGTAGTCTTCATTTTTTCCAAGTGTTGAACTCTTCGGAAGAGTAAAGACTTTGTCTTTGGAAGCTGAGGCTTATCTTTAGAAGTTCCTTTGAGCTTTGCTTCAGAAGTTCAACATGTACCTTCAGAAGTGCTGAATTTGTCTTTGGAAGAGCTTTATTAGTTGTACTCAAAATCTTCTAAGTGTTGGTTTTGGTTGCACCAGCTTTTATGATCCAACAAACTCCCCCTAGGCTGATGCTACCAAAACCTCACTTGTTTCCGCTTCTCAAAACTTTCAGCACCAGGGAAAGTAGATACTTATCTGTTTCTTTGTTCTTCCCGAAAGTGGTGCTGAGAAGTTTGTACAAATCATTCATGGACAGGAGATCCAGTCTGTCACTTTGAATGATATGCACCCTCTGTTGGGTCCCTTTGAAGAGAGTTAGTTGACGGGAGTTATAATCATACTCCCATCTAACTATTGGTTCTAATTTCGGGCCTTCCACCATCTGTAGAAAGGCCTTGCCTTTGATGGTTGACCTTTCCTTGTCTTCCTTCTCTCTCAGCTTCAACTCCTCTTCAATCTTTGCTTTTGCGGTTAGCTCAGCAAGATGAAGGCTACTTAGACGATTTCTGATGTGAGCAACTGTTTTGGAGTTGGAGAGATTGGAGAATGGCTTCTCTGCTAACTCAGCAATGTCAAATCTGCTAGAGTGTAGCAAAGAGGAGGCATTTAGCCTGTTGCTCTCTCCGTTCTCTCTCTCCACAACAAAGTTGTGAGAGGCTTCATCGAACCTCCACTGGATAATTTTCTTTCTAGGCATGAGGGGCTGACTAGGAACCTTGTCCCCTTTCTTTGTGTCTAGTAAAGTCACCAGCTTTCTTCTCAGCTTCTTCTCTTTATCGTTTAAGGAGTCAGAGTTGAGACCAAGAAGTCTAGCAGCATGGTCCATTGTTCTTCTAGGGAAATCAAGGAATTGCTCTCTTTAGGGAACTTGAGGAGTTGTCAATGTAGGTTAAGTTGATAGACTCCTCCTCACAGGAGATATTGCTCAAGGATGTGCAGTTGATGAGCTTCCTCTTAATCTCCTTAAATTCTTCTAAGGAAATAGGTTTGGATGAATGAGAGGATGACTTGGGAGGTTGTTTGGTTGATGAGGATTGGGTTCTTGGCAGGGTTTTGAGTTTGAGAATAAGTAGTTTAGGTGGTTATTTGGATTGAGTTAGTGAGGAAGAGGGTAAGGTTGATGTTGTGGGTTCACGGGTGAAAGGATCAGAGGTTGGTTCAGCTTTGATAGGGAAAGGGAAAAGGATAGGTTCAGAGGTTGGGAGTTGAGGTTGTGGTAATAAGGTAGGTGTGAGAGTCATCCCTTGTACTCTTTTGTACATCTCTTTCATTCTTCCTAAGTGTATTTCAGGTTTGATCTCAGTGACAATACGCTACAGGATCTTCAAGGAAATGGGTCCAACTTGCCTTCCTAAGAAGCCATGGGCCCTGAGGTAGTCTTTCATCCAGGCTTTGTCCCTAGACTTCTTCAAGGCTGCAAGTTTAGCATCTTTCTCCTTTTTTCTCTCGTTCATCTTCTCCCTAGAAGCCTTTTTCTTTCCTTCTCCATTTGATCATGTTCTTTATTCACCAGCCATAGAATCGTATTATTGTTATATGGAGCATGTTCCTCAAAAGAGAATCCTCTTGAGTTCAGAAAGGCTATTCTTTCACTCCTTAGCCTTTGACCGACTTCCTCCTTCTTCTTCAAGTTTTCTTTTTCCAAGGCCAACCTTGCTACCTCTTCTTGTTCTTTTAGCTTCATGGTTGCCTTTTCCAACTCAATCAACTCCTCTAGTGGTAAGAGGAGCACTTCTTCACTTCCGGCTCCCATATTAACCAATTTGTCAATATCTCCACTCTTTTCTTATTATTGTCTACTTCCTGGTTAGCTATGGCTGCTTTACTACTGGCAGCCAGTAGTTTCCCAGAAGGTAGTCTCCTTTTTCTTTTTAATTTCTCCAACCTTTCTTCCTCTAGTAGTTCTTCCATAGTCAGCTTCCTCTTTCCTTTGATATCTTTGGAAGCTTTAGACCTTGGAGGTTCTTGTGTAGGGGATTTAGGCTGTTGAGTGGGTGTTGGAGCTTGAGGTGATGATGGTGATTGAGATATGGGTAACTTGAGAAAGTCCTTACTGTTCACCTCAGATGCTAGTTCCAGGATTACATCTATGATGATTAGATCATCGGACAAGGAGAAGAGTCCTTCCGCAGCTTCTTTCTCTACTTTGGAAGATTGAAATTGTTCTTCTTCTGCAGCTTCGACTTTTGCTTCAGAAGTCTATGGTACTACACTCTCTGTCGCAACTATCTTGGTTGCTGGGCCATTAGTTTCCATTCCCCCTTCGAAATTAATCTCAGGTTCCGTGTAGACCTTAGGTTGAACAACTTACTCAAAAGTGGTAGAGGGTGTATTCAACCTCTAAAGCTCTTCAGCTCCAAAGTAAGCCACAGAGATATCCAAACCTTGTTGCCACATAGAAGATCCTATGAGAAATAAGGTTAGAAAACTGTTTAGATCTTTTAGCATCCTAGGGTCCACTTGGAGGGTGACTGGATGAGGCTCAAGGAAGACATCTGATGATTGGGAGGGATATCTTGAAGAGAGCTTTGAAATAATAGAGCTTTTGGACACCATGGGAGTTTGTCTTTGAACATTCTACCCCTTTTTAGTAGCATCATCTTGAGAGCCAGATGAGCTAGAGGAAGAAGTCAGGGAGACCAGAATTGGTACATGCCTAACAGACCTCTCAATTGTTTCTCAGCTAGTTGAGCCCTGGGATTTTCAATCTCAAGTTGTTGAGTGGCGGACCTACTTTCTAAAGTCTTAACCCTGAATTCAAGGTTTGAGACTTTAGTGAGTAGGTCTTGAATGGTGAGTTTTAGACTTCCGTCGTCCTCAAGAGAAGAATCATGGGGAGATGAGGTAACATAACTTATATGTTCATCCTCACCACCAGAAGTGGTTTCTTGGCACCCTGGTTTCCTATGTGTAGTGATGCCTCTTTCAGAGTCATCAAAATGCTTGGTTGCTATAGATTTAGTCTGATCAAAGTTACCACTGTCTTGAGGGCCCATTAAGGCACCTGTAGTAGTGCCAGCTGAATATACATGAGTCCCATCCACTCCAGTAGGACTCATCTCAGTTTGGATATGCTGATGGGGGCTAGAGATCAGAGGTCTCCTTGGCCTCAGTTTATCTGTTAATGGGTGTTGAGGATCAACTTCATTGCCGTGAAGAAACATGAACTCTTCATCAGTTCTGGTTAAAAGGTTAGTGAAGGATATGGCATTTATTCCTAATGACCCGGGACTTTGATCAATGTCTAATGGCATTAAGCCTTTGGTGGGCCTGTCCCTTTTTGGCTGCTAAAAAGAGTATAGAGACTCATCCTAAAAGCTTTTGGTTTGGGCTTCAGGCTTATGGGATTGAGACTGAGGAGACTCAATGCCCATATTGAGGTCAAGAGTGAAGGAAGGTGCCACCTTAGGCTGAGTGGGAGCCCATGTTTCCACTCTATCCTTCTTAGGTAGAATAGGGGGAACTTGCTCAATCAGAGGAGATTGAACAAGGGTTCGTTTGGACATCTCTGGTAGGTAAAATGGATGGGAGGAGAAGATAAATTTGGCAGTGTGAGGGTAGTTCCTGGTGTGGGTTCATCACTTGTGGGGTTAACATGGATGTCACCAGGAGCCATTGGCTCAATCATACCTAGAAAAAGTGTAGTATATCTTCCAGTGAAATTGCTGGACACTCTCTTCAAAACTTTGAAGATGGTCGGCCTCATGTGAGGGACAATCAAAGCAGCTGCACACACAAGCTGACTTTGGTCCAGCTCATAGTTGATGATATGCTGAAGGAACTTGGGATACATGAAAAATGTGTTCCTATGGAGGTTCCCCATCATATTTGTCAGCACAAACCTTGAGTAGTTAAAGCAGAGGCTTTTCACCATTCCATGAACTAGGCACCCTAGTTCATATGGAATTTGATCCCATCCCCCAGACTTGTTTGATAAGCAATGAAGGACAACATGCAGCAGGAACTTTCAGTTATAAGAGAAGTTGAACTTGTAGACAGTAAACCTGCTAATGTCACCACCATAACCCATCAAGGTATATGTATCATCAAGGTCGGTCTTGGGAAATTCAATAGGAGTGCCTTCATCATGAAGCTCCAGATGCTCCTTGATGATTTGTTTAAAGATGACCAACTCTTGGCCACAAATGCTCGACCTTATAACCCTAACTTGATTTAGGGTTTTGATACAATCGCTGATCCAAAACTCCTCCATTTGGTTAAGATAAACAGTAGGGTTTACGGTCAAGGCAGTATAGTAGGTAGATTGGGTGAGAAATGAGATGATTTCAGAGAAGTCAGCATCCCTGGATGAATCCAGAAGTGCGACTTGATTGTGTTAAGGGTTTAGTGTCATTGTGAGAAAGAACAAAGGAAAACAAGTTTGAAGATGGAGAAGGTTGAAGTAGGAAGTGCTTTTGGTAGTAAAAGTGGTAAAAAGATTGAAGTGATGAGTTAGGATTATTTGAATGGGTGAAATGGCGGTGTTCGGTGGATAAGGTGAAAAGATGGTTTGGGGTAAGATGTTACAGTGGCAGCAAGGTGAAAAACCATTCAAAAGATTCCGACATCATTGATAAAATCTTTGTTTTTTACTATGTGGGGCCCAAAGGTTTTCGTTACAGAGAGAAGTCTTCTTCCGAAGGTAAAAGTATTTCCAATGGTTTTTCTCTTTCGAAGCCAAACTTATTTCCGAAGGTAAATGAATTTACTTTCGAGAATAAGAGTGTCTTTCGAAAGAAGAAGTTTTCAAGCTTTGGAAGCATTGAAGATAAGCTTTTGAGAATAAAAACTCTTCGGAAGATAAAACTTTGTTTTTGGAAGCCGAGGCTTATCTTCGGAAGTTCCTTTGAGTTTTTCTTCGGAAGTTCAGCATGTACCTTCGGAAGTGCTGAACTTGTCTTCGGAAAAGCTTTATTAGTTGTAATCAAAATCTTGTAAGTGTTTGGTTTTGGTTGCACCAACCTTTATAATCCAACATAGTTTCAAAACGTAAAAAGAAACACAAAGATAAAATTGTGTCAGGTTTCAAAAACAACAAATTCTAGAAAAGCAATGAATAAAAACAATGACAAAATAACACAAAATACTAGAAACGTAAACACAAAGATAAAATTATGTCATTGCTTTTTTTATGTCGTAATTGTGTTTTTAAGAACACTATAAGTTTTGAAAAATACGTTCTTGAAATAACATTATTGTACGCTTTTGAATATAAAACTTAGTGATAAAATAACAAAAAATTATATAACATAATGAAAACAATAATTACACGAAATGGTCTAAAACGTAAATAGATGTAATAAATAATGAAAATTATTTGACACAATAACTCTAGATTTGACACAATGCCCGGACAAAACGTATTTAACACATCGATAAATTTTCTTTCCATTTAAAGTCAATGACGAACATATGTCAATCCCAAAATCATTCTTAGCATCTTTAGATTAAATATCATTTGTACTATAACCATACCTTTTAAATTAATTATTATGTTATTTAAATACTTAATTATATAGTTACTAAATATTTACATTGTAGTAGTGGTAGTTGTAGTGGTAGTGATAGTCGTAGTCGTACTAGTATTGATAGTTGTTGTCGTATCAGTAGTCTTTGTGGTAGTGGTAGTCGTAGCAGTAACAATCATGTTAGTGGTAACGGTTGCGGTAGAGGTGGTTGTAGCGGCGGTACCATTAGAAGGAGTAGTGCTTAAAGCAAGCTGGCGGTAAGACCTTTAAATGTCAACTAGGAAACCTAGATTCAATCCTCACTGGGTACATCTTGTGATGGTCATCCTATCAGCGGTCATCATAGAATTAAAGCTTTGAGTAAGTATTATAATGTAAATGTAGCATAAAGATAACGGTATGAACCCCACTTTTAGTTATCTCAAAAATTATATAGCGTATGTTACCTCTTGCTCCTTTAACAAAAATGAGTTAACACAAACGGATTAATGAGTATGATAACACTTAAAACTTTTTATATAACTTAAAGCATTCATAGTTTGTTTTTTATTTTTATGTGAGTGGTGTCCTATATTTTAGAGGGGTAATTGTGAGTGGTTGTGAGTGAATGAAAAAGAAAATTTATTAGAATTTTATTATGATTCCTCATATTTGAAGAATCATAATAAAACCCCATAAAAATTTATTAGTTTTTGAAAGTGGTTATAAGTGAATAATAAAAAAAAAGACAAAAAAAATATTATTTAATTAAACAAAATAAATAATTTTAATATAATTATGAAAATGAAAATAAGATTGAATTTTGAATGGTGTTAGGAACAAGATCAATTATTATAGTGTTTATGTTTGGTTATATTAAAATTGAGAAGTGACGGGGGGTTTCAACTTTTAATTAAAAGATTTTGGTGGGCGTGAAATTGAAGGAGGACAAGGACGGATCATCTTTAAAACTTGAACATGGACTGATTGACATACGCACACATGGACTGATTGACATACGCACACATGGACTGATTGACATACGCACGCATCGACTGATTGACATACACCTTATTAGGTCCCCCCATCATGCTTTGATTCAACATCTTATCTTATCTCCATGGAATCGTTTCAGAGCCTGATGGGCGTCGTAGCACCGCCGGAGGCCGGTAGTTCCTTCACGGCGCTGCTAGAACTTCCGGCGACTCAGGCCGTTATGCTCTTACAAGAACCCATTCATTCCGATTCGATGCATAATTCCTCACCCAAGTCAACGAAGCCGAAGGACCACCCGCACAAGAATGTTTGTACCCTTTTCTGGCTTTATTCACCCTTGTGTTGCTTCAATTTCCATTTCCCTTGGTATTTTTAGGTTAAATCGTCGGTCAAGAAGAGCAAAAACGTCGCCAATGGCACCGCTGCCGAGAAGCTTCCGTACGTTCACGTCCGTGCTCGCCGAGGTCAAGCTACAGATAGCCATAGCTTAGCAGAAAGAGTAACCATCTTTATTATTACACAATTACTGCAATTCACCAACCCAATATGCTTGACCAAATTACTAATTACTGGTTTGTTTTTTTTCTAGGCAAGAAGAGAGAAGATCAATGCTAGAATGAAGCTTCTTCAAGACCTGGTCCCCGGTTGTAACAAGGTTAGTTATGATCAAATTCAGTATATATTACTCATTGCTTGCTTCTACTCTACAACTCACCAACACATGTTTACATTGCTTTTTTCACCTCGTGGTCTTAATCTGCTTTGTATCAGGGTTTTTCATGAAATGCCAAAACATCCCTCGTTTCTTTCATTCCAAACAGGGCTTTAAAATACCATAACTATCCCTTCTATTTGATTAGGGTTCCATGTGATTTACTAATTGATTTCTTTGTCTTGAAAGTATCCATCTTTGCTGTTAATCAACAAAATTCATTTTTTTCAAATCCAATCAAAGTCACATTCTTGAATCTTTTAGTCTGCTAGCTCAAGAGTTACACAGGCTGTGTTTGGAATTGTATTTTAAAATTGATTGTCACTGTAATAATTAGTTTATAACTAGAATTAATCTCCCCGTGTTGGGGGGGGGGGGGGGGTGGTGGTTTAAAACCGTACTAAATAACACCAATACCACACCACCCCTCACAACCACCAACATTGAAATTGCAGCGTGTTAATACGAAGAAATCAGACAAAACCGTAAAATGTAGAAGAATATAACTAAGTCGATTTAAGACCAACACGAACTTGTCAAGGGGGAAAGTTAGAAGTAATAATGCTGAACCATATACGCACGTTGTGCTATGCTGACTCACAAAATTTAGAACGGAATGTAAAAATGTTAAACCACGCATGAGTGTTTGCATCGTGTTAACTTTCAAAAGTTAGAACAAACGTAAAACGAAAATTTGCAAAAGATGAGAAATATAGGGGACCAAAGTTGAAAATATAAAAGTTGTGTGATTAAATTACAAAAGATAAAGAGTTATGGGTTAAAAGTAAAAATAATCAAGTTTTGAGAGGTCATTTGCAAAATATGAAAAACTTAAGGTTAAAGTGAAAAATCAAAATTTTTTGAAAACCCCTTAAACATAATGTACAATACCATTATGCACACAAAGGTTGCAAATTAGTATAATATAAATGTTCGGATAAACCAGTTGTGGCAACTCTGGTCATCATAAGAGATTGCCTAGTTATTTCGTATCCCCATTTCTCATGAACGTTCTTTTTTGATCATTTGATGTATTAGTTTCTTAAACAATCAGATCTACCAAACTCTCAAACAACCATGAACCTGATTATGACAACTTTAAACAATAAAACCACATCCAAGAAGCATCCCTTGTGTCTAGTATTCCCTTTTTATTACAACTGGTTATGTTATTTTGATTATTCAAAATCACATGATCACTTCCACAACGAACGTCTAGAGATCCCCTAGGTATCCAAAATCTTTTTTATTCATTTTTTGGAATAATGGGTTTACCATATGGTTGCAGATTTCAGGTACAGCAATGGTGCTTGATGAGATTATTAATCATGTACAATCCCTACAACGTCAAGTTGAGGTTTGTTTTAACATTAATTTTGAGCATTGGATTGTTTATGATTATATAACATATTAGTAAATAGAAGTCGTATAAATACATCTCAAAATTGTTTTTACCTTGTATTAATTTCATAATTATGGAATATGCTATAAATATATACACGTAGTCCAACATTTTTCTCAACTGAGAATTTCGATTAAGTGTGGTCAAGAATTATAAAACCGAGATATGTTTTTCTGCAGTTTTTATCAATGAGATTAGCTGCATTGCACCCTAACATCGATATCAACCTAGACAACATATTTTCGGCAGAGGTAACAATTCATCAGTCCTTTTGCCTATTTATACATAACTTCACATGCTATGATATAACTCATTAAATTAACTTTCTTCTTTTACCTTTACAAAAATGATCCACCTTCAGTGGCATATTTTTACTGGTAGTCAGCATAACCATATACATATAAGTTCCATTATGCGAAATCAGTGAATATCCGTCATATATTGTAATTTTCCTAAACTTGGAATTGGAATCTGGACCACAAATGTCAATTATTTTCACTTTGATTGGAGGAATTGGAACCATAGTAGTGTATTTACTCTTGTGGGACTACCCCACATTCAAACCACTGGTTCAATTGGGTACTGTAAAAATTAATGGTTACATATATTAGTATTGTAAATAAGCATTTAATGTGTTATTTTAGGATCCTTTGGTACCGATTCTTGTATGTGAGAAGGGTGACACCTGACACCTGTGTCATGAGTCAATTCAGGCCAATATGTTTGACCTTTCCTAAATCTTGCAGAGCGGGTCACTTGTGGAGGGTAATTTTACTGGTATGGTTTCACCACCGTTGAGCCATCCGATATGGCAACCTGATGGGCTAACTCCTCGCCCGCTATGGGGTGTGCAAGAGATGAACCCTAATTTCACAACACCAGAAAACTCCCTTCTAAGCTATAACTCTTCTGGCAATTCAGGTAAATCCATTTCTGCTGTTAAAAAATATATTAATTGAAATTTGAAGCTGCGGGTTAGAGGTGGCAAAATGGGCAAGGGCTGGTTAATAGGTTGAAATGGGTCTGGTTTTATTTCTCATTAAATAATTGATGTGTCATATATGATTCAAATAAACAATATACTGCGGTATTGATATAATTTTGTTAAATAAAACGATTTAAGAGGTATGCGTGAAAAGTGAAATTTGATTTGTACACCACTAAAGTTATCATGTGGTGCTTGTATCATGTGCTTTTCTGGTCTTTGTACATTGTGTTAGTGTATAACTCAATTTTAGTGGTATACAAACCAAAGAAAAAGTTCACTTTCAACAAATATTAATATGCTCCATCACTGACTCACTGTATTTTTAGCTAAAATTTTTTATTTGACCCGGTTGAGCTAATTAATAATTAGACCTGTTTGGTGTTCAAATTATCAGTAGTCACGTCTAGTTGCAAGGATTTGTTCTGAAGTTTGGATATACAATCATTTCTTGCTTTCTTAAATAATAAGAATTTTCATACACTAAAAACGACTTATTATATGATTATTAAAACTTCAAATACTAGAAGCAGATCCAAACACCATCTTTTGCAACTCGTTTTCTGATTCTGATTATTCAGTAGCTAGAAACTTATATCCAAATCAATTAGGATGTACTCCGTTAAGGTTTTGTGCTTATATAAACCATATGTTCATTTCTGCAGTTTCTTTGCATACGAACCAGCTCAAAATGGAATTATGATGACCTGATTCAATCAAGTTTAGGTGGCGAGCATTTTGTATATATGGGAAAATACCATTCGATAGAAGATAGTGGTAACTTAGAGAGATGAAGCAGCTTTTATATTGCATTAAATTCAAATCAAATCATTGATCATTAGGTTGTTAGAAATCAAGATTTGAGGTGTGAAAATCAGCATGTTATTGTTATGCATAAATAATATGTAGTCGGACTCTAGCACTCATTCATGATATTATCAATTTCTGGTCTTGTTTTAACAAGTTAATAATTTCAACATGCCCAGACAAGTGTTAGCGAAAATTATGTTAGTGAACTGATCATGCGTAAACAGCTAAAGGCATACACGAACACACACCGACATGTAATGATATATTTAAGTGATAATTGATTGAAATCGTATTTTCTCAAAAAATAAATAAATTATTGATATAATAGATGTGACACTGGGAAATTAGGGTGGATTGGGAAAAAGCAACAAACCAGTTGGATCAAGTTTTTATTAGGCTCCCGGCGATATACATTTATTTATAAAACTATGACAAAATAAGGGCTTATTAACCTATATATTTAAAAAACAATGTGAATGAACAGTAGTTTTAAAGGTTTTATGTGCTGTACAATTCAGTTATGCACTGTACCTCCACTGCCACTTCAAATACCCCTTTTCACTATCTTCTTCAAAGAGAGATAGAGAGAGGTTTATGGGATTGAGGGGTGGTGTTTCCTACCGCGATGGGCTTCCGTCTTGTTACCGTTGTTTGTTTTTTCGGTTTTGATGGATTTCATGCAAGGGGTTTTAGGGTTTTCGGCTGGTGGAGGTGGTAACCTCTCTGGCTTCTATGATATCCGACGCCGGCGTGCGGTGCACGTGGTGTATTTCGATGAGTGGTGGTCGGCTATTGTCGACTACTGTTGTGTGGACGCGTTGATGTTGCCGCCTAAACCGATTTCCGTCGCCGTCGCTCGTTGACGACTCGTTATTGGCGTCGTCGAGGTGGATGTGACGAGGTTGTAGCCTCTAGTCAACCTCCACCTCTATCACCGCTGGGTGCGTGCATGAGGTTCCCATCCCTCTGTGCCCTAGGTGGCAACGGTAGAACCGACGACGACAATGGTTTATTGCTCATCTACCGCCCCGATTTCAATCCCCCATGCCCGCGGTGGTGGTTGATTCGTCACCAATTCACCTCAAACTTTGTTGTTCGTCCTTAATTTGTGCTTTCTGTTTGGCTCTGGAGAACCCTAGAGCAGGGTTCATTATTGGTTGACTGTTTGCTTTTCGAGGTGTGGTCGATAACGAGGTCAGCTTGCACATCTAAGACTTTATGAGTTTCAACTATCTGGCGTTTTTCCTCTATGATGATGAGTTTGTCTCATATGAGAGTTCACTGTTGAATGTTACTGGTTATGATGAAGGGATAAAACATGTTTGAGCCATGAGATTAAATACAGATGGTTGATAATGTACTCTATTGTTGGGTGATGATGATAAACAATCCAAAACCATGGTTGTTAGGGTGCGGTAATCCTTTAGATTGCAGCTGCAATATGGTTGTGTTTCTGAGCCCCCGAGAACCTTTGTTTTGATGCTTGGTAGTGGGGTGTATGATTACAAATTATACATGTTAACCTGTGGGGCTATGATGTGACTGTGATTATGGGTTGTCTTAGCCTCAATTTTCTTGTGTTTAAAATGCGCAACGCACGTCTTGGTATAATACCTAGTTAAACTAAAATAACAAAATAAATTTTTACAATTTAAAGTATAATATATAGATGGATAATAATTAATATTGATAGCTTGATTATTGAAGCTCATAAATTTCATTTCGTTATAAAAAAGAAACTTAGTAGCATAACCAATATGAATTACATTATCGAATGAGAATCTTGTGTAAATCTATGTTAATTTTTGGCGATATGGAGTTGGAACTTCCTGAATGCTCTGATTCAAGACCCAAAATTTCCTGCCACTACCATCATGGGCGGAGGATTGTGAGGTGTGTGGGTGTGGTGGGTAGAGATGGTCAAACCGGGTTTTGGGCCGGACCCGGAACCGGGTTCAAAACGGGTTCGGTCCGGCTGTTTTTTTTGGAACGGGTATCGGTGAAACCGGGTTCGGGTACGGATCGGGTTGGGCAAACTTAAAACCTACCGGCCTACCGGTTAGGGTCGGGTCCGGACCGGGTCGGGTCCAGAACGGGTACAACCGGGTTTTTTTTTCTTTTTTTTAATGCTATTAATATTAATATATTAGTATTATTATTATTATATGATTACTATTACTATATTATATTATTACAATTATTATTATTAGTATTTTATTATTATTATTATAACAACATTAGAAACCATTCTATAACTCATTAATTTTTTTTAATTGCTATTAATATTATATTATTAGTAGTATTATTATTATGATTGCTATTACTATTATTATTATTATACAATTATTATTATATTTTATTATTATTATTATTATAACACATTAAAAAAAATCTATAACTCATTAATTTATTATTATTTATTAAAATAACTTAAAAAATACATTAACGAATCAATTAATCGACTATTTTCTTCGAGAGGCTTCATCAAATGCTAATTCTTCGTCGGATATACCAGAAGAAGATACTCCTTCTTCTACCTCTTCATCGTGTACTTTACATTCGATTGCAATTTCGTCTTCAAATTTGTTTTGTCTTGTATACGATCCATCGCGTCTAAGTGGTCTTTTAAACAAATGCACATCTCCACCGCTTCCGGAGTTAATCTTGTTCTCGTAATGATAATACCCTGCCACTAAGAGAAAACGCAGACTCCGAAGCTACCGTAGAAGCTTGGACGCTTAGTAAATCACGGGCCATAGCGGAAAGAATTGGAAATTGGGATTCCTTTCCTTTCCACCAAGCCAAAATATCAAATGCATGATAATCTTGAGTACTCATAGTTGAAATAAAATTCGTCGTACTATATATACCAAGTTCGCTTGTTGGGGCGTTACCCCTTTGACGTTTGCCGTCACATCCCGAACAACATTCAACATAGTCATAACGGGGTCTTTAAACGAGGTACTAGCACTTGAGGTTGATTCTCTTTGCGTAGTTATATTTACGTTAGGTCCATATTTATTTAAATAAAAATTATAAATAATTTTCAAACTTATATTAAAAACTTTTGCCTCGGTTGAAAAATTGGGTTTTCGTCATGTATATCCAAATTGTCATTTATCTCGTCTATTAAACATTCTACCCCGCAACATTTAAAAAGGATTTAAAGAAGCGGCACAAGTAAAAACGGGTGGTAACTCAAGAAAATATTTTTAAACTTGTCTTTCATTGGTTCTATCATTTCTCTAAACATACTATTTTATTTTGAAAATTTTTAAAATTCAAAGCCATGAAATATAATTCTTGAAGCACCGAATAACTAGTGGGATAATAAACTCCCGATAATTTTGTAGTTGAGTTTTTAAACACCTCAAGAAATTCGGATAAATGTTCAATATTTTTCCAACCCAAATCCGGAAACAGGTCGGCTTCGCAATTATCCGAAAGACTATTATGAAAACTTTTAAAGTGCCTTTTTGTTTTAAAGCACAATCAAACATATGACAAGTCGAATTCCACCTAGTAGGTACATCCCAATTAGGCCCTAAAAATCTAGATTCTGTATCTTTACAAAGTTGTTTATAATCTTGATATCTTTTTCTACTTTTTTAAAAACGTCGTGTAACATAAATCGAAAAGCTTTTATAAAGCTATCAACAAATGGTACGGATAGACCATCTTGTACTACTAAATTAATAATATGTGCAACACAACGAGTATGAAAAAATCACCGTTTGCAATCGGAAGATATTTTAATTTTAATTTTTTCAACCGCGGTTGTGTTGTTGGAAGCGTTATCAAATGCCATTGAAAATATTTTATTTTGTAAATTAAAAGTAGTTATTACATTATCCAAAAAGTAAAATAAATACTCTCCGGTGTGTGGATACGGAAATAGATCAAATGAAATCGTACGTTTCATCATTTGCCATGAACTGGGATCTACCCAATGAGCGGTGACGCAAAGGTACGATTCGGGCAAACCGTGTGGCACCGACCAAACGTCACTAGTTAAGTTTACACCGGTATTTAAATTTTCAAATAATACAATTAAATCATTTTTTGCTTGCTTCCACATTTTAAACAATAACGTCTAAGTGTAGTATGACTTACGAGGTTGAAGCGTCTCTCGAATTAAGTTGGTTAACCGAGGGTTGTCGAAGTGATTGAAAGGCAAAGCTTCTTGAATCACGAACTTTGCCATTCGATCTCGAACCTCATTAACGTTGTAATTAAAGATTCCACCGTCTCCACTCAATTGTGTTTGTTGCGAATCCGGATTACTTTTCAACGACTTACAAAACTTCTTGGTAATGTGTTTGTTTAAAGTCGTGTTAGAATCTTTAGTAAGTAAAGCTCCACAAAACTTGCAACGAGCCTTTACAGATCCGTCACTCAACTCAACCATATCCCAATTACACCAAACATCCATGTTACGATTTTGTGGAAGAACACGAACGACGGTTGGAGAATTCGATGAACCTTGACCAACGGAAGATTGAGAGTGAGCCATATTGAGATTTGAGAATAAACGAGAGTAAACGAGAGTATTGTTTGTGTTTTTTGCGTATGTTTTTTTGTGTTTGAAGCTTGGGTACCTTACCATATCAACCCACACCTATTTATACTTGTTTTAGAGGTAAAAAACAACCAAAAAAACGGTCACATTTCGTCCCCAACGGCTATATAGCTGTTAAAAACGGCTAGAAAAAAAAACGGTCGAAACCGGGTCCAACCCGGGTTCAACCGGTTCGGGTCCGGTCCAGGTCGGGTCCGGTTCCTATGATTTCCAAACACCCAAACCGGTTTGGACCCGCCGGTTTTTTCCCGGGTACGAACGGGTACACCCGGTATCGGGTTGTACCCGGACTCGGGTCCGGGTCGGGTACACCGGGTCGGTCAGTACCCGGTTTTTATGTGCAACTTAGGGTGGATGGGGGGGGGGTTGCCTCCCTCCTTTTTTTTGTCGTTAATTTAAATTTTAGTCCGGTAATGTAAAATTATATAAATATCGAGTTCGCCCCCTCTAAAAAATAATTTTGCCCCCCCCACTTATGAGGATAATCAAGCTTAGCTACTGGCTACCATATAGTATTTATCTCTATCCAGTGATAATCATTTGTGCCGTTTTTGATCTCTTAAAATTTTACAAAATGGACTTTCTAGAGACCCCTAATGGCAAATTTACGTAAGGCAGAGTTTGGTTTTTTTGTGGTGATAGTGAAAAGTTGACAGATAAGTCACCCTTGGGTTTGTTCTTATTAAAAAGTAAAATTTATAAGTGTTATTAATGTATAAATTATTATTAGCTAATAAGTCATTTTATAACTAATTAAAATTCAATATTTTAACTAGAATACAATATATCTTCAAGTTTTTATCTAGCATGTTTTATTCTTTTAGTACAACTGAAAATAATGACATGACACTATAAAAAAATTGTGTCAAGTTATGCAGGATCGGGTTTTGTCACTAAACACTTGTTTTTCTTTCAAACTCACTTAAACACACTCGGTTAGATGATGCAAAATCTATCTAAGAGTTGATAATAATATATTAAGTAACTAAAAACACAATAATATAATTTTCAAGGCACTTGTATATTATTCTCAACTCAAAAGTATTACAAGACTCTTACAAGCATGTTACATGAGTTAAAATGATAAACTATATATACTATTACCTACACTCAGATATACGTTGATACCAACTGGAAAGCTATGACTAAAGTAAACACTATAATGCTAAAGACAAGGTATCTTAGATAAAATATTATCTAAAATAAGGTAGTCATGACATGTCCATGATTTATCTTTTTTCACCAACTAAAATTAGTAACTATACTAACTGATAAATGGTGAACAATGGAATAAAGTATGGTCAACTATATGGGCGTGGCAAAGTGCCATGCAATATATCAGAGATTTGCAGTGGATTGGTAGAAGGACCATACTTATGTCTACTGGTTCATAGTATGTTCTTTTGAAGGTTAACTTGCTTTGGAAGAACTTGTTCTTCCGAAGCCACTTATACTTCGGAAGTGGCTACTTCTTCCGAGGCTTGAGGTTTACTTCAGTTCTTCATGCTTCGGAAGTCATTGTGTTGGTTTCTTTTAAATCTTGAACTTCGGAAGAGAGAAGAATTTGTCTTCAGAAGTTGGAGTTTTCCTTTGGAAGATTCTTCAAACATAATCTTTGGAAGTTCTGACTTGCCTTCGGAAGAACTCTATCTACCTTTGGAAGTTCTTTACTTAGCTTTGAAAGACCTTTATTAGTTTCACACTCTAAAGGATATGCACCCTCTATTCTTACCCTTTGAAGAGAGTTAGTTAACATGAGTTGTATTCATATTCCCATATAACTATGGACTCAAGTTCACGACCTTCAACCATTTGAAGAAAGGCTTTGCCTTTGGTTGCTGATCCATTCCTTTCATCCTTATCTCTCAGCTTCAACTCTTCTTCAATCTTGGTTCTAGCAGTTAGCTTGGTTAGATGAAGACTACTTAGATGAACTCAGATGTGAGCAGCTATCTTAGAGTTGGAGGGGTTAGAGAATGGCTTCTCTGGTAACTCAGCAATGTTGAACCTACTTAAGTGTAGCAGAGATGAGGCATTGATCATATTTATCTCACCGTTATCTCTCTTAACAACAAAGTTATAAGAAGGGTCTTCAAACCTCCACTAGATGATCTTCTTTCTTGGCACAAGGGGCTAACTTTGTACTCTCCCCTTTTTGCATCCAACAGAGTCATCAGCTTTCTTCTTAGCTTCTTCTCTTCTTCATTTAGTGAATCGGAGTTAAGGACAAGGAGTTTAACGACTTGGATAGGAGTACTCATGAAGTTGAATCCGTAGTCTAACATCTGGTTTTGAATCCACAACAGTTGAGCATAACAACTAGCAGCAACAATGTATTCAGCTTCAGCAGTTGATGTTGCGATACAAGATTGCTTCTTGCATTGCCATGAGATGATCCTTCCACCAATAAATTGACATCCTCCTGATGTGGATTTCTTGTTGATATTGCAGCCACCATAGTCACTATCAGAATAGCCATAGAGATTGAAATTGTAGTTTCTTGGATACCAGAGACCTAGTTTGGGTGCTCCTTTGAGGTATCTAAGGATTCTCTTGGCAGCAACTAGGTGAGACACCTTTGAAGCAGCCTGATATCTTGCACAAATGCATGTTGCAAACATGATATTAGGTTTACTTGCTGTGAGATGCATCAGAGACCTAATAATTGCCCCATATTGATATTGTTCAGTATCCTCTCCCTCAGAGTCAGGACAAAGATTATGGTTTTTGGGTATAGGAGTCTTTGCTAGCTTACAATCTTTCATATCAAATCTCTCCGATATGTCAGATACATATTTAGATTGATTGATAAAGAACCCTTCCTTGATCTACTTTACCTGAATTCAAAGGAAAAAGTCCATCTTTACCATGGAACTCATCTCAAATTTCTTCTTCATAATGCTCTAAAAGTCTCTACACATTTGGTCATTTGAAGAACCAAATATGATATCATCAAAATAGACTTGGATGAGCAAAATGTATTTCCAAAACTTCCTTATGAATAAGGTCTTGTCAAGGTACCTCTGTTATAACCATTCTTCAGGAGAATTGAGACAAAGTCTCATACCACCCTAGGTGCTTGGTGCAGCCCATAGAGAGCTTTATCCAATTTGCACTCATAGTCAGAGTGTTGTGGGTCTTCAATTCCTGGAGGCTGGCATACGTAGACTTCCCTATCTATATCCCCATAAAGAAAGGAACACTTGACATCAAATTGGTAGATAGTAAAATTCTTGGATGCAACATAAGCAAGAAAGATCCTCACTGGCTCAAGTCTTGCCACGGGAGAAAAGACATCAGTGTAATCAGTTCCTTCCTCTTGAGTGTATCCTTGAACTACAGTCTTGCCTTATTCTTGATGATCAAGCCTCTATCATCTCTCTTGTTCCTGAAAACTCATTTGGTGCCATTGGTACTTGACTGGATGGTAGAGGACATTGGTTCCAAACCTTTTGTTTTTTGAATTGAAGAAACTCCTCTTGCATTGATTCAACCTAACTACTATCTTTCAAGGCATCTTCTACTTTTTTGGGTTCCATCTGGGATAAGAAGCATGAGTACAAGTAGACATTCCCATTGTGAGATTGTCTCTTTTTCTCACACCTTCAGAGACTTCTCCAATGATGTTCTTAGCTGGATGAGTGTTGTGAATTCTAAGCCTTGGGATCATATCCAAATGAAGAGACAGATCTAGATTAGACATGTTTAGCTCAGGAACTTGAACACTTGGATCAACTATTGTTTCAAACTCATTCAATGAGGACTGATTGGATGAATGAGAAACATCATCATTATCAGTTTACTGTGAAGTAGCATTAATAACTTCCTGTTCCTTCAAAATGCTACTTTCATCAGCCTGGTGTTGTGTAGCGTCATCGGATAAGTGTTGAGGCTCACTAGGCTGACACTTGTTGAAGCTCCATTATCTCTTAAGATAGTCATACTATCAGATCTAACAATAGTGGCAGCTTGATCTTCAGCTGCTCTTGGAGAACTTGGAATAGGTCAGGGTAACTCAAACATTTGGTCATCCTCAGAATCACTTTGAGTGCTTGTTCCAACTGAAACATTTACATAAGAAGGTTTAGGATAGTTTAGAAACAATTCTAAATTAAAGATATGATCAAGCTCATTTCTCCTAACACAAGGAGTGTGCTCATTGACAACAATGTTGGATGATCCCTCAATTTGTTAATTTTTAATGTTGTATACTCTATAAGCAATAGAGTTGGAGGAATATCCAACAAAGATAACATATACTTTTCAACAAATTTTGCCAAATTGTCTTTTGTGTTAAGTATAGTACAGCTACTGCCAAAGCACAAAGCATGCAGTGCTGTTTGCCTCAGCCCAGAATGTCAGAGGCAACTTTGAATTAGCTAATATAGTTTGAGAAACCTCAATAAGTTTCTTGTTCCTCCTCTCAACAACACCATTTTGTTGTAGAGTTCTAGGGGCACTATATTGTCTGGCAATCCCTTTTGAGTTATAGAATGAGTCAAGAACTTGATTCTTAAACTCAGCCCCTTGATCACTTCTAATTATTTTGAACTTGTGATCAATTTGATTTTCAACTTTAAGAATAAAAGATTTTAACATTTCAGTAGTTTCATCTTTGGTTCTTAAAAAGAATACCCATGTAAATCTAGTAAAATCATCAACGATCAAAAGGCAATATGATTTCCTTCCAATGCTCATTATACTTGTGGGACCCAAAAGATCCATGTGAAATAAGTGCAATGGAGTGGTGATAGAGTTAACAACTTTGGATTTATGAGATACTCTATGTTGCTTTCCTTTCAGACATGCAACACAGTTATCCTTGCAGAAAAATTCATTTTTAGGCAAACCATGTACCAAGTTATTTTTAGTCAGGTTATTCATGGTCTTAAATTGACATGACGCATTCATTTATGCCATAGTGTTGACTCATCACCATCAGCTTTAGAAAGAAAGCATGATACTTCACCCAGTAGGGAAGCATTGTACTTCACCATCAACTTAAAATTGACATGACGCATCCCAATGCTCATTATAGTTGTGGGACCCAAAAGATCCATGTGCAATAAGTGCAATGGAGTGGTTATAGAGTTAACAACTTTGGATTTATGAGATACTCTATGTTGCTTTCCTTTCAGACATGCAACACAGTTATCCTTACAGAAAAGTTCCTTTCTAGGCAAACCATGTACCAAGTTATTTTTAGCCAGGTTATTCATGGTCTTAAATTGACATGACGCATTTGTTTATGCCATAGTGATGACTCATCACCATCAGCTTTAGAAAGAAAGTATGATACTTCACCCAGTGGGGAAGCATTGTTCATATCCAGCTTGTATATATCCCCTTTCCTGGGAGATCTAAGAAGCACAAATTCTAGAGAAGTTGTCATCCCTTGTTTGAGGATAATGTATTCATGTTCTATGAAAAGCATTTGATGCTTTTGATCACAAAACTGAGAAACACTTAGAAGATTGTGTTCAAGTTGTTTGACAAAGTGAACTTTGTCAACTTTTAACTTGTCGTTGGATACATGTAAACCCAGGTTGATCACACTTGAATCAAATCATGAAGATTATAGATCAAAATATGATAATCACAATCAAAACCCCTTTGATCTTCAATTAGATTGCTAATAATGTGTTTACAAGTAATTCCTTAATCTATTGGTCATTCAACCATTAACCTAATTCTAATTACAATTAGGCTATTTATAGTCTAGTCTAAGTTTCCCTATTTACATATACCTCCTAGACTATAATACTAGACTAAAACATGACTCAAACAAAGTAAAATATATTTTGTTCACACAAAATATATTTATTACAATAAAACTCCTAGTCATCTTAATCTTTTACGTCTCGTCTCGGTTCTTCGTCTCGAACATGTCGGTTTGAATTTTGTTAACTTTGACCGTGACATTAACTTTTGTTGAATTTGACTGTATTGATAAAATAGACTATCTTGTATAGCTCAATGCTCCCCCTTAGTCTATCTCTTCAAACGAAATCAACATCGAGAAGTCAATAGCAGAGATCTTCAATTTGAATCTTTCTGAATCTGATGAGAAAGATTATTCATCTCATAAGCTCCCCCTATTTATATGCTCCCTTTTTTCCGGTGCATCCTTTGTAAAGATATTGGAACAGTTTTTTCAAATCTCTAATCTTGAGTGCTTCAGAAGATGTAGAAGAGGATTCCTAGCTTGGTATCTTCTGCAAACTGAGAAACAGGTTCACTGATGAGGTACATTGCTCAACTGATGATCGACCATCACTTACACCAAATATCTTAAACACATTCACAAACACAATCTCGACATTTCTAATTAGATCATTTCATTTTAACAAAATAAACCCGTGTTTATTTGTGTTTGAAAACAAGCGAACCCGTGTTCGGTTGTACGCAATTTTTGTAAAATGAATGAAAAATGATAAAATTGTAACAACATAATATGGAAGACCTAAAAGAAATGTTGAAATGAAAATTTATTATAATTTTATTTTTATTATATACATTTATTATAACATTTTTGTTATCTATATATTTATTATTATTATTATATATATTTTTTATAATAATCAAAAACTGAATCGATCCCGAGATCACATCCTCAAGATATACTTTAGCACAAAGATGAATTTAATCATCGACAAACAATGAGTCACACTGATAACTGAATCTAATCACAGTATTTGAATGACTTTGAAATTCTCAAACAAATCAATAACGATTGATGATATGTTTGTCCACTTAAACCCATGTCATATTTTTTTCAACAAGCAATAGATGATTCGTTAAGGTTTGATTAAATACTTTAGAATGCTAGGATCCCACAATCATTTGGCAAAAACCCTCACCCAACCTCAGGATTTCTTGAATTTTGTTACGATCTTTATAGAACAAGGCTTGTGCATTAGTGTGTAAGTGATTATCAACATAATATTGCTTTCTTTGATGGATTAATCATTTAGATGATTTGACACAACTTAGACCAAAATGATGAGAGCTGCAGGTCTATACTCACATATAACAAAGGAGATAACCATTTAATCATATGCCAATGAGAGCTCCAGGTCAGTACTATCGTACAGTAAAGGAGATCATCACTTCAGGTTAGTACTTCTGTACAGTAGAGGAGATTAGCACAAACACAAGACACAAAAATACATCAAAAATGGCTCAAAGATATGGCTTATATGATTTGTATCATGGTGGGTGAAAGATCAATTCTCAATCCAATTTTTGTCGGGACTTAGTTTTCGTGCAGGTCAAAATGATTGCGTAAATCCAGACATCCTTAAGCATAGATTTTAATTTAAATTATTTTGTTGCTGTCTACTTTATTTTTCAGGCTGAGTCTACCAAACATATCATTAAAGAATCTGTTTGATTTCCTTTCACTTGCAATTAAAAATAAGATGTGAATCAGATCATAACATCAGTTACTGTCATTTCTTATTTTATAAATGCAAGTCATGCAAAAACAAGCATTTCAAGAAGATATACAATTATTTCTCAATCATCTCGAATCAAGTTACCAATTCTCTTTTCATTTTTATTTACTATACTCTCCCCTTAAATTTTTATTCTTGCAAACCTAATTTTTTTTATTTTTATAGTTTTTTCTATATTTTTTATGTATATAAAAAAACTATACAATAATAGAAATGTATCAAAGAAGGTCTTCCAAACTGAACTGATATGAATATAAGAAATGAATTCTCATGAATATGTAGTGATTGTGAAGTGAGAACGGTGATTGTGTAGATACAAATGCAGATTGTAAATAAAATACCGTAACCTTAACCTGTTTGTTCTGCCTTAAATTTGAATTAGGAACAATCTCTATCAGTAAACCGGATTACTAACTGTCCTCCTGAATTATTCCTGCACTCATAAACATATTAGTTTGAAAGGGGAACCTAGGCCATCGTAGTCCTAGAAGTTCCTTTTTCATCAATATAAGTAACCTGCTTCTTCACACAACCATTTAAACAATTAGGGATATCTGTATCCTTTTCTTAATTTGCCAAATTTGTTTCGGTTTAATTAATTTGGATTTGAATGAATTAAATTTAGAAATTATTTTTGTTTAAGACTAGAAGAAAAAGAATTTGGGTTTGAACCTTTGGTCAATTTCAACTTTGAATCATGTGAAACCGGCTTCACATGAAAAGGTTTGGATGGAGGGTTTTTCATCCAACCATTCAAGGATATGTGCTTTTTACCTCTTGATCCAAAGAAGTAACCCGTGTTGCCATTACCGTCTGGAACATTCTTTGTAGACTTACATTCGGAGAAGCAATTCGTTTTGCTTTTACCATTTGAAGCAAGTCTTTGAGGGCACTTATTTTCCACCTGACCTTCTTTTCCACACTCAAAACAAGCCTTGAAGGGCTTTTGATGCTTGGCTGACCCGTGTGAAGCATTTGGAATTGGAGATTGCTTTGCGGTTGTTGTAGATTCTTGCTTGTTTTGGTGTTTGCTATGCTGAACAAGGAATGAGATGTTCACTGATTGACTGGGTTGCTTTGCAGTTGGAGAAGAGACTCGTATTGGTCTTGATTCAGCTTTTGGAAGCTTTTGAAACTTAACAATGTTAGGAGATATCTTGATCTGTGAGGAACCAACACGCTCCTCTGTGATTGATTCATCATCTGAGCTTATCCAATCTCGTATACACAGATCTTTCTCTAATGGATCTTGATTGACATCTCCTATTGTGTCGGCTTCGATTATAGGATTTTGATTGCTAGATGATTTGACAACTGTTCCTTCTTTAACAAACCTGACAGGAACAAACAAAGGAATATTACCTGTTTTGAATTTGTTGAAGAAGGCTGGAGAAGCAACTGATATTGGTTTTGGAGCATCAGAGGTGGAATCATCATTAATCTTCTTACCAGACTCCTGCCTGAGGAATCCCAAACCTATAGGAGAATCCTGCACATCTCTAACCTCTTTAAGATTAACGTTGCTTAAACATGCATTTAAACTATTAGTTTCAGCAGCTTCAATCAAATCATTAGATGGATGAGGTTAAGGCATAGGATAGTAACAATGAGTGCTAGGAGGAGGATAAATGTATGGATTTTCACCACAACCCACTCCTGTTTCAATCCTAGCTCCCCTTTGTTTACATAATAGCTCTTCTTGTTTCATTCCGGATATGGTCCATCTATCAAGCTTTGTTTTAAGCTTGCTTGTTTCAAATTCACCCAAGGTGACTCTTTCGTTTAAAAGATTAATTTCATTATTTTGTTCAAGAAGAGTTCGTTTTAAATGATCATTTTCTTTTAAAGCTTCATTTAATTTTATGAAATACTTGGCTTCATTCTTTTTAAGTTCTATGTTTATGGTGGTTAATTCCTTTTGGTTATCTAAAAGTAACTTATTAGGTTTACACACACCAAATAGCCTAATTTTGCATGCAGAAGAACACATATCCTGAACTGTCTCGTATGGAAGATCCAGGATAACTCTTTCAGCAGTAAGAGCCTTTTCGCAGTTGCAAACTGTGGTATTTCGCTTCCATTCGTCTTCCTTCTCAGCATCACAAATTTCATCATTCAACTCAGTTCCATCTTTACCTATTGATGTCTGCTTAAGCTCCTCGTGTACCTCTTCAAGTCCAGGTTTTGGTAAACCGTTGGAATTGGTGCCAGAATCTGATCTCTCTTCTTGTTTCTCTTTGGAGTTTGAAGTGATCTTTGGAGTTAGATATGTCGCTTCATAGTACTCACGATGTTTGATATCTAACTCAATTTCCTTCAGTTTGTTGATCACCTCCATAAGTTTGTAATCCCAAAAGCCTCTATCTCGTTTAATCGACTTGCCGTGATAGCTCCATTCTAATGGGAGGGAATCAAGCAATCTCAAAAAGTATTTTTCCCCAAAAATTGTACAATAGTTCTCCCTCGGGAAAAATATATTTTTTAAAAATGTCATGCAATGAAATCTTAGCAACTAGGGTCAAGCTGCCAGGTCAGCTTGTTTTTTTTATAAATCTATTAAAATCGGTAATTTCTTTATCGGGATGAAATCAATTAATCCCAACTAAGGGTAAAAAGTCATCTTTGACATTCTAGTTTCGCTAAAAAATGATAATTTCGCCGAAATTGTAGTTTCGCGGTGAAATCTAGTTTGTTTGAGCCGACAGTAGTTTCGCTGAAAATTTTGGCAGCAGTTTCGCTAGCCAAATGCTTTAGACTGCTTAGTTTCACCGACAATTTCGCAAAAAAAAAGCTTGAACTTTCGCTCAAAGATACTTTCGACAACAATTTCGCTTGTAATATGCACACAAGCACCGTTGAACTTTTGTTCAAGATCACTACTTTCGCTGAGATGCTGAAGTTAACTACAAAGTGTAAAACACTTGTAGTTTCGCTGAATGAACAAATAGTTTCGCTGGATGAATTGGTAATTTCACTGGACGAAGCTGAAAAGCTTTTCAATACGAAATCAATCTGAAATCACCCAAATCTTAATGGATTTGAGATCTAATGATTAACAGAGCTTTCCCAACCAATAACAAGCAAACTTCAATCAATTTCCATATCAATAACACTCAAATTTGATCCGAAATTGATGAAATATTGATATTGAACAAAAATGACCAAAAACCTCAATTTCTCTCTCTAAAAATCTTCAAATCTTCAATGAATTTGATCCAAAATGGCTCTGATACCAAATTGTAAACCCAGGTTGATCACACTTGAATCAAATCATGAAGATTATAGATCAAAATATGATAATTACAATCAAAACCCCTTTAATCTTTAATTAGATTTCTAATAACGTGTTTACAAGTAATTCCTCAATCTATTGGTCATTCAACCATTAACCTAATTTTAATTACTATTAGGTTATTTATAGTCTAGTCTATGTTTCTCTATTTACACATAACCCCCTAGACTATATAATTACACTACAAATGACAAACAAACTAAAATATATTTTGTTCACACAAAATATATTTATTACAATAAAAATCCTAGTCATCTTAATCTTTAACATCTCGTCTCGGTTCTTCGTCTCGAACATGTTAGTTTGACTTTTGTTGACTTTGACCGTGACATTAACTTTTATTGACTTTTGACTATGTTGATAATATAGACTATCTTGTACAGCTCCAACAATACACTTCTTCTGCCAGAAATGTATCCTCCAGCCTCACCTCCAAATTGAACAGGACCTCAATAAAAATGTTGAAATTGTTTAGGAGAGATCTGTTTCCTGTCATATGCTTGGAGCATCCACCAACTACAATCTACACATTGTTATTTATGTTTTATGGATGTCCCTACACATAAGGTGAAAAAAGTTAGTTTGTATTGGAAACCCAAGCCTTGTTAGTCTTGGGCTTTTGCAATGATGATGATTTTATTGAACCATGAGAAGACACATAAGGTGAAAAAAGTATGTTTCAGTCGCCTATGTATGATCTCTTTGACATGAGAAGACACTTTGACAGCTTGAAGGATCCTGATCATCTTATGAAGAAAGGAATGGTGATCATCCTAATGAGGATTGTTAATATCTGAAGTTTTCTAAGTGTTTTGGTAGCATCAGCCTAGGGGAGTTTGTAGAGATTAATGAAGAGGCTGATGCAACTTAAACATCTTTAGTCTTTCCTGCATGCTGCACAAGTGCATTGAAGTAGAATGCTTTGGAAGTTTCACATGTGCAAAGAAATACTCTAAGTGTGAAATCTTCCAAAGCCAAGACCAACATCTTTCGAAGCCAAAGATGAAGTCTTCCGAAGCCTCAGAGACACAGTCTTCCAAAGCTTCAAGTTCATGAAGACATATTTCTTCCGAAGACTTTTAGTAACATGCTTATCTGATGTACTATTCCATAAAGCTAGACACCTTTCCGCTGCAACTCTGCAAGTCACCAACTAACATGGTTTGGTGAAAAGGTCCATGCTTTTGGTAACTGTACATTAAGGTCTTGAGTCTGTAACTTTCTACTTTATGTACTTTATCCTTTTTGTAATAGATAAGGATGTGAGCTATGGCATGTCATAGTCACAAGTCAAAAGGCAATCTGCCTTTTGACTCTACAATTGATTTTGTGTGTGTCTAGTCAATTGTATCCAGCTGGCTTTCAAAGTATAGCCGGTCGTAGGATGTTGTATAAGTATCTCATGTTCTTGTATCTTTCGAATATGCTTTGTAACACTTGTAATAGAACATAGAGAAGGCAATATACTGCATTCTTGAAAACCAAATACTTGTGTTCTTTGTGTTCTGTCTCTTATATTACTTGTGTTCTTAGTGTCACTACTTGGTTAATCCAGTTTACTGTTTGATCTAACTTTAGTTTATCTCCTCTTTGTGTTGTTGTGTTGTAACTTATACCCTTCAACGATCTTGCATTTGGTATCAGAGCAATCCAGGATCTTGATATAAGATCTCACCATCTTAAGATCCCTCACACGCATAAATACTAAACTTTCCAAATGGCAGCCATTTCCAAAACTGATATGGAAACTAGAACCATGAACAAGTCGCCATTGATCACTCTTAATGAGTTTGACACCTGGTGTTTAAGAATGGAAGTTTTCATCAGGTCTCTTGATTCAAGAATGTGGGAGTCTATTGAGAATGGACCTTTCATACGCATCACACCTTCTTCTACTGGTGCTGGTATGATCCCCAAAGATGTGGCTAACTACTCTGATGAAGATAGGAAGAGAGTAGAGATAGATAGAAAATCCATGACAGCTCTTCAAACTGCCCTTTCAAACTCTGTGTACAGAGGTTTCAAGAAGTGCAAAACAACCAAGCAGCTGCGGGATGCACTGAAACTAATGTATGAGGGTTCTTCTGAAGCCAAGGAGAACAAGAAGGATCTCCTGAAGCAGCAGTTTGAAAACTTCACCTTCAAAACAGGTGAGACCATGACTCAGCAGTACTTCAGGTATGTTGAGATTGTGGATACCCTAGTGGATGGAGGAGTTTCTCTTGAAAACAGAGACATTGTAAGGAAGTTCATGTCCTCACTTCCTAGGCAGTGGGCACACTACTGTGTGGTGATCAAGAGAACTGAAAATCTCAAAACTCTTACTCTGATAGAGTTATATGGGATTCTCAGTGGCTACCAGATGGAGATGAACATGCAAGGTTCATCTGGAAATTCCAACAATCAAATGGGTTTAGCCCTACATGTGGTTGAAAGGGATAACATAGAACCCAAACATCATCTCTTATGCTACCCTGACAACTCACCAAAGGGTCCTTTCATCACCTTCCCAGAGACACCAAAGGAGAACTACACTCAAGGAAGCCCATTCCAAGAGACAAGCTCTTCTCAAGCTTTTGTGTCTTCTGATGAAAGCTGTGGCAACTCTCTTTTCACTCTTGAAGACTTAGATTGTATCAATCCAGATGATCTGGAATATATGGAAATAGTCCAGCAGATGGCTCTTCTCACTCACAGAGCCAAGAAGTTCTACAAGAGGACTGGAAGGAAGTTTCCAACCAATGTAACAAGTGGAAAGTTTGGACTGGACAAAGGCAAAGTCAAGTGTTACAATTGTAACTTGATGGGCCACTTTGCCAGAGAGTGTAAGGCACCTAGAACAAATGGTGGCCAAACACAATCCAGACCAAACTACACTGACAAAGCTCTCCATAATGAGAAGTCAAAGCAGCAAGCTACTGTTGCTGTTGAAGAAGGAGGCTTTGACTGGAGCTTTCAGGTGGAAGATGCTTCTCCAAACCATGCACTGATGGCATATCATGATGAAGCCAAGGTATTGGAACATCTCTATACTCCTGAATGCATTGCTAAAGTTAACAGGTACATGCCCTATAACTTGGAAGTGAGATATGATGTTGAGTCCTTAAACATTTTAAAATCTGATTTTAGAAAATCTGAAAATGATTATAAGCTAAAAATAGAGGACTTAGAGAAAACCATTTCAGTTCTAAAACATGAACACACAGATTTTAGGACTCAAATTAAAGATCTCATAACCAAGTTAACTGACTGCTAGGCTGAGCTTGTGATCAGCAAAGCCAGGGCAGAAAAGAGTGTTCTTGAAAAGGAGACCTTCAAGAACATGATATCCTCATCCCTGCACAAGAAAGTGTGCTATCAAAACAAGCAGGGACTAGGATCAAATGAGATAGCTCCTCCACACACAATCTTGTCTGTAAGATCTCCTAGGTGTGGACCTTGTGAAGATGAGCATCCTCTCATAGATCCAATGAGTGAGGAGGATGAAGAAGAGATAGTGAAGAATCCTTCTACAAAGAGTGAAGAGGAGGATTCCAAGAAGGGCCACTATCCTTCTGAGGAGAAAGTGAAGACTGTGATGACCAAGTCCATGAGAAAGAACTTGATCAGAAAGAGCAAAAGAAAGGCAAGGAAGGCTCAGAGATCAAGGATACTTTTGACTCTAAGCAGAAACAAGTTTTTATTTCTGCAAGGTTTAAAGTGGTAGGGATACCAACCAAATCCTCTGCTAAGAGTTCTGGTTCTTGTTCAACTCATCTCAGCAGCAAGAAGAAGACTGATCTGCTGTGTACCACTACTGCACAGCCTGGACCATCAAACTCCAAGCATAGTCCTCAGCCCAAGAGGACTGTCTCAGCATCTGCAAAGATGAAGGTAGAGAAGGGAAGTGACCAAAGACAGTCTTACTCTCAAGACAAGGCTCTTGTGAAGAAGAAGATGAACTTGTTATGTGTGACAGCACCACACATTGCAAGGATTGTCCCTTCAATCCTAAAGGTACTATCCATATGGCCAAAACAAAGGCTTCAAAGAGTTCTAAGAAGATTCAAGCTTCGGAAGGAAAATCAGTTTTCTTCGGAACTTCCAAATCTAACAAGAAGGGAAGTGGAAAATTCTCTTCGGAAGAATATTTGGTCTCGGAAGAAAGGAGTTCTTCCGATGCACTGAAGTCTGCTGCAGTGTTTGCGAAATCTTCCGAAGGTTAGTCATCAAAACTTCTGAAGTTACAAAAGCTTCTAAAGTTTTGAAGGTCAAGTCCAAGACTCCAAAGGTGGTGTGGACGTCTAAGAAAGACCAAGTGACTGAGATTTCTCCATCAACAACAGCTCAAGATCCTCTTAGTACAACCATAGGATCTATTACTGTTGAATTACCTTCTGCAAATGAGCCCAAGACAAGCAAGGCTTGGGTTTCCAGATGTAACTAATCATTCTCTGTTGTGAGGGACAGCTGAAGACAAACAGAAATGTCTGGATCATAGACAGTGGCTGTTCCAGGCACATGACTGGCAATAGGTCACTACTCCAGAACTTTGAAAGTATTGATGGAGGACAAGTTGCTTTTGGAGGAGATGAAGGTGGTTACATTTCTGGAAGGGGCAAGGTCACAATGGTAAGCTCAACATAGAAAAGGTAAACTTTGTTAAGGAGCTTGGATACAATCTTCTGAGTGTATCTCAATTTTGTGATCAGAGTCATAACATGCTCTTTACTAGCATGAGTGCATTGTTCTTAAGCCTGGTGTGGTCATTCATCATGAGCATATCCTACTTAGAGCCCCCAGGAAAGGAAACATGTACAAGATGGATTTGCAAGAAACCTCTCCCTCTGGAGAAGTTTCATGCTTTTTGTCTAAAGCCAATAGTGATGAGTCTTTCCTATGGCATAAAAGAATGTGCCATGTAAACTTTAAGAACATGAATAAGTTAATTAAGCATGACTTGGTAACTGGAATGCCAAAGAAGGGTTACAAGTGATGACCACTATGTTGCATGCCTAAAAGGGAAGCAACATAAGGTATCTCACAAGCTAAGGAAAAGAACTCCATCACTACACCCTACACTTATTACATATGGATCTCTTTGGCCCCACCAGTGTAATGAGTTTAGGAAGGACTTATACTGTCTAGTGATCACAGATGACTTTACAAGATTCACTTGGGTTTTCTTCCTTAGAACTAAGGATGAGACTCCTAAGATTATGAAGAATTTCATCTTGAAGATTAAGAATCAATCTGATCACAAGGTCAAGATCGTAAGATGTGATCAAGGAACCAAATTTAAGAACCATATCCTTGATACATTCTGTGATGAAAAGGGTATTACAAGACAATTTAGTGCTCCCAGGACTCCTTAGCAAAATGGTGTTGCTGAGAGGAGAAATAGGACACTGATTGAAGCTGCAAGAACCATGTGTCGGACTCTAAACTGCCCATCACCTTCTGGCATAGGCAGTTCAACACTGCCTGCTATGTGCAGAATAAGAGTTTTAGGTTAAGACTCATGGAAAAACTCCTTATGAACTTGGTCAAGAGGAGACCTTTCATTGGTTTTCTCAGGTCATTTGGATGTCCTTGCACCATCTTGAATACCAAAGATCAAATTGCCAAGTTTGCTGAGAAATCAGATGATGGACACTTTGTTGGATACTCTCCCAAGCTAAGGCTTATAGAGTGTACAATCTCAGAACTAGAATTGTTGAGGAGTCAGCCAATATGACTTTCAATGAACACACACCTTGTGTTACTGGTTCTGGTCCGGATCGGTTGTTTGATCTTGATTTTGTTACCAACTATTTTAACAAATCTTGTGAGAATGTTTCAGGATCTGTATAGAATTTAAATACAGATGATCCTGATCCAAGATTTGAGCTAGGAAGATCCTCAAGACACATATCTTCAGCTCCAGGTGGAACCACTTCTGCAAATGAGGTTTCTGTCAGCCCAACAATGACAAATTAGCTGATACATCTGGTATGCCTTCAAATTCCAGCTCAGAGGCTCTACAACTAGATAAGAACCTCAATTGTGGAAGACAACAATGGTGATGGTGACCAAGAATTTCTTGATGCCACTAACCACACCATAGATAAGAACATCAATGATGTCACACACTGCTGGATCAAGTTTCACTTGAAAAGTGTGCTGATGTGGTGGAGAACATCTATGCCAGATCTAAATTTTTCAAATTAGATCTCTCTCAACAACTTGCTATGATCCCTCAGCTTAGGATCGACAAGTCTCACCCTACCACAAACATCATTGGAGATGTTGTCTCAGGGGTAAAGACAAGAGGACAAACCCATGAAGCAAATGTTTGTCTTCACTCTTGTTTTCTATCCCAGATAGAGCCAAAGAAAGTTGATGAAGCTCTAAAGGATGGAAGTTGGGTTGAAGCTATGCAACAAGAGCTGCTTCAATTCAAAAGGCAAAGAGAAAGTTTGGAACTTTGTCCTCTTCCTTCTGGGAAGACTACCATTGGAACCAAATGGGTGTTAGGAACAAGAAAGATGATAGAGGCATCATCATCAAGAACAAAGCTAGACTGGTTGTTCAAGGATACACACAAGAAGAAGGGATGACACTGATGTCTTTGCTCCAGTGGCAAGATTAGAAGCTGTTAGGATATTCCGGCATTTGCTGCATCCAAGAACTTCAAGGTCTTTCAACTTGATGTGAAGTGTGCCTTTTTATGGAGTGATAGATGAAGAGGTTTATGTCAAACAGCCACCTGGTTTTGTAGATCCTGATCATCCTAATTATGTCTGCAAGCTTGACAAAGCTCTCTCTTGGGCTGCATCAGGCACCCAGGAAGTGGTATGAGACACTATCTGAGTATCTCTGTAAACATGGATACAGGAGGGGTACTATAGATGGAACTCTCTTCATCAAAGGACAAGGAAAAGACATATTGCTAGTTCAAGTATGGTGGATGACATCATCTTTGGTTCAACTAATCCAAAGCTCTACAAAGACTTTGAGAAGCTGATGAAAGATAGATTTGAAATGAGTGCCATGGGGGAACTCAATTTCTTTCTGGGAATTCAAGTGAAGCAAGTGAAGATGGCATCTTCATTAGTTAGTCAAAGTATGTTCAGGACACTCAAGAGGTTTAATATGACTGACTATAAGATTGCTAAGACACCCATAGCTAGAAACCACTCTTGGTCCTGATCTTGAGGGGGAGTGTGTAGATGAGCATTTATATAGGGCTATGATTGGGTCTCTTATGTATCTTACTGCTAGCAGGCCTGATACATGTTTGCTACATGTATTTGTGCAAGATATCAAGCCAACCCTAAGATGTCTCACCTTATCACTATCAAGAGGATTCTAAGATACCTCAAAGGTGCATCAACACTTGGCCTATGGTATCCTAAGAATTCTGACTTCAATCTGTATGCCTATACAGATAGTGATTATGTGGTTGCAACATGACTGCAAAGTCTACATTTGGGGATGTCAATTTCTTGGTGGAAGGGTTATCTCATGGCAATGCAAGAAAAAATCCCGTGTCTCTGCATCAACTGCTGAAACTGAATACATTGCTGCTGCAAGCTACTGTGCTCAAGTACTTTGGATTCAAAATCAAGTGCTGGACTATGGGTTAAACTTCAAGGAGACTCCCATTCACATAGACAACAACAGTGCTATCTCAATCACAGAGAACCCTGTGCAGCACTCAAGGACAAAGCACATCAATATCAGGTATCATTTAATAAGAGATAACTATGAAAAAGGATTAATTAAACTAGCCAAGGTTCACACAGATGAACAATATGCTGATCGTTTACAAAGGCTTTTGATGAACAGAGATTTAAATATTATATCAGCTATTGGGATGATCAACCTTGAGTAGTTCTTTGTTAAAACTAATTTTATTATTTCTTTAAAATTATGTGTGTCCTAAGTTGTCTAGTCATCACTTTCATAAGCTCATGTTTTTTTGGATGAAAATTTCTTTTTGAAGACTTTCCTTAGAGTTTTGAAAATTTTGATACTTCGGAAGTTATGTTTTTAACTTCGGAAGTAAATCATGCCTTCAAAATAAATAACTGTCTAAGAAATTTTCTTCGGAAGAGTTTTCAAATTTATCTTCCGAAGCTTAAATACTTGTCTCAGACCCTTACTCATTTCAAGGACCATTTAATTCCGAAGAAAAATTAACTCTCGAAAGCTTTGTTAGTTTATACACAAAGCACTCAAGTTTTAATTTTTCTTCCGAAGCAAAATTCAAACCTCTCAGGAAATTCTTCCGAAGTCATTTTAGCTTTGGAAGCTTTTTAATTAAAACTTCCAAAGATAATAACCTTCAGAAGCTTTTTGTTTTCTAAGAAAACTACTTTGAGCAAAAAGTAAACTACTTTTTTAGAGGTGGGACCGACATCCGGATTTCAAAGTTTATCCTCTTTCATTAAACTTTATCTGAAATCCCTCTCACATATAACCCAACGGTTTCCCCCCTCTTTCTATCATCTGTTCTTCCTCCAAACCTAAACCTAAATTTCTTTCTGAAATTCTTTCTTTCTTTTCTTCGTCCTTAAGCTACTTCAAAATGGCCAACCTTGCTCACAGAAATGATCCCAACTTTACCATGCAGCTACACAGACAACATAATCAAGTTGCTCTGTTACGCTCTGAGAAAGATCCTCATTTCTCGGAGGTTTGCCGTTTCTTATCTCTGTCGAACTACTTCACCTCCCTAACCATTGATCCTCCTCTCTATGAGGATCAGTTGCTTGAATTCTGGAAGACCTGCCAAGAGGTCATTATGGATGGGAGAAGGCACTGTCTGCCACAGTGCAGGGGAGAACAATCTTCATCACTCCGGCCATCATCAACCGACATCTTCAGCTGGATGATGAAGAAGGTGAGGTGTTCTTCCAAAGGAAGCTGTTAATCATTCCTTTGAGTAGATGGGGTATGAGGGAGATTTCTCTGTAAAGACCTTCAGGATAGGGAAGGTCTCATCCCAATGGAGATTCCTGCTCCATGTGGTCATCCACAGCTTATCAAACAAGCATGGTGGATGGGACCAGATTTCTGAAGATCTCTCCTTCATAGTCCATGGAATCGTTCAAGGGGTCAAGTTCAGGTACTCTCAGTTATATACAGATTTACTTGCAAATTTAGACTTTTTAGAATATTCATGTTTCCTAGATATGTCTAGTACATTCTTAACTGTGAACTGGGCTCATAGTTAAGGGAAACAAGTAACTTCTTAAATTGGGACAGATGAAGCCCAACATCTTTAAAATACTAAGAAAGTCCACTGTTGGTTTCTCTGGGGTAGAAACAGCCCTAGTCCCAAAAATGTTAGAGCTCATTGCTCAAGGTGACAACCTAGCAGCACAAGCTAGTGTTGAACCCACACCTACTACTTCCCAACCACCCACATAGCCTCAAATCTCCATCACCTACCAAGAAAATCCAAACAAACCCCTGCTCAGACTATTCAGTCTGTGGAGGCCCCATATACTCACCCATATAGGAAGAAGTGGACACTGGAGCTCCCACTTCTCCTGAGGAGCAGACCACTCCCATTTCTTCAAGATCTGTGCTGAGGTTCCTCATGCTCAGCCTGATGAGCTTATTAGCCCTACTGCCTTAAGCCATCACTCTGAGTCTCAACACTCAAGTCATCAACCTGCAGAGGATAGTTACCATCCCCACCCTATAGATCTAACCAACCCATTCCTAACCTTGAGTTCTATACTGATGAAGATATAGGTTTCAGTGAGTATAATGAATCTCTTTTCTTTCCCTCTACTCAAAGAGAGATGAGTACTCCTGAGTCTCCTACATCTATCCCACATCAGTCACCTACAACTGAGGTAGACACTTTTGAACCTGTTCAGGATGTCCACATGGAAGAGGCTCTCACTTCTGAAAGTGATTACATCATTAAGACCTCAACCATGGCAACTCATCCCACTGACATCTCAACTGAGACTGCCAGTGAGCAGAGGAAATCCAGTAGCCAAGAACTTAGAACTGGTCATGAGAGAAAGGACTCTGGTCCAATCTTCTCCACCCCTAGTGATTCTTCTGATGAAGATGAGGGGGATCTGAGATTAAAAGTGCAAAAGCTGCCTAAAACATGCACTTACCTAGTCTCAAAGGTCAATCACCTTGATCTCAGGTGACTACCTTACAAAACAGGATCAATGATCAGCAACTTGAGATTTCATATCTTAAGGAAAAACTAGCTGGGAGACCCTTAAGGAGAGCTCAACTAGGAACACAAGAACCTATGGATGTGATTGACCTATCCTCCAGCTCACCTATGCAAGTGGGTGATGCTACCAAAAAGGGGGAGAAAGTCATTACAACCACAGAACCTGGGAGTTCCTCTGAGAGAGTGGACATTGAGGACTCACCATCCTCACTTGCAACTGTGCATTCTCAGCAACCTCCTCTAGTTCACATTGATGTGGACTACACAGACTCTTCATACAGAGTCTGTTTGAGGATGGGATACCAAGGGCCATGTCACTTTCACCATCCTTCAATCACATCATTGGGTGGAGTATGACAACAACAGGGAGGCCCTCATCATCATAAGAGTTCAAGGACAACAAGAAGTCTTTAATTTTCAGAACTTGGACTACTATGAAGGTCTGGATCTAGTCAACATGCCACTTGTCAACCCAAGTCAATCAAGACAAGCTGACAGACTGGCTAAAAGAATCCAAGACATGATCATTGCAGAGTTCAGCCTAAGAAGGAGACTAAGGCAATCAGGCAATGTCATCGGTCAACTGGATGTTGAGGTAGACCCTACGATTAGCTTCATAGGGGAACCTTGACTGAAGGCCCAGTGACAGAACCTAAGAGCCCTGTCTCATCATCTCCAACTGCTGCAGAGATCCATATTCCTTCTGAGACACCTGCTAGTGAGGGTGCTTCTCAACCTCTCTCTGGCCTGAGCTCAGATGCTGCAACGAGCAATGAAGCCAAAGCTCTCTCCACCCTGAGTGACAAAGGTCTGAGAGTGACAAAGGGAAAAGAAAGATGACATTTGAGGAGATTGAGGAAGAGAGAGAGGAAAAGGAGGCTAAGGGGAGAAAGTTCCTCTATTGAGTCTTCGAGACTCATGGAGTCTACAATCAGGGCTGCCCCCAGACCAGATACTCAGAATGATGAGTTAAGGGTAGTCAGGATCAACTATCTGCAGACTAGGAACTATGACATAGATAGTGTCATTTCTCTCCCCTTGGAGGAATTGAATGAGCTGGTTGATCTGGAAAGGTCAAGAGAGAAAAAGGAGGCAGAAGATGCAGAACTCCTAGTACAAGTCAAGAAGAGAGAAGAAGAAAAAGACTGTACAAAGGTATGCCTACCCTCTCACCAATTCAAGAAAGTCCTAAACAAGAGGATGTGGTTCAACAAGAACCTCATGTAGATAAGGAAGAAGACAGAATCAAGATGATTAACTACCTGAGTGCCACAGGCCTCTATCAGGAAGATACACCCCTTCCCTTACCTTATGACTATATTGAGTTTGAGTACTTAAAACAACTTGAGCTTGAGTTAGTCAAGGAAAGAAAAACAACAAAGAAGAAGCTGAAGGAAGAAGCTGCAAAGTCAAGAGCCATCATCTAAAAGAGCATGAAGAAGTCTGTTGATAGGCAGAGGATGATGAGCTTTTTGAAGCTGTATGGATTCTCTGGAAGGAGACTTGGACCCATGTCTCTATCCACTATGGATGAGCATATCAGGGTAATCAAGCAGAAGATTAAGAGTGGAGAGCTTACTGACTTACACTCCACTCCAAGTCAGGCCCCACCTGAAGTGGAGGTTAAGGTTGAACAAACAGACACAACACAACCCAGACCTCCTGCTAATGCTCAGCAAGTTTCATCTTCTGATCCACAGCAGGGTCAACCTCCCTCTCCATCTGAACCTGAGAGAGAGGAAGTCCCAACTGAGAAAGACAGTGAAGATCAATCTGGTGTTGCAGGCCAGTCTTCTTAGTGAAATTTTGGAAATAGAAAGAAGAGGATGGCTTCCAAACCAAAGTCTAAGAAGAAGAAGCCTGTATCCCCTTCTGAACCTCAGGATGAATCGGAACAGCCTGAGGATGTGCAGCTAGAGGAAGCTCAATCAATTCCAACTCCAGTAGCTCCTCTAGCATCAGGAAGAACCATCTTGTCTTGGACATACACCACAAATCCAGGAAGGTGGCATGTTATTAGAGATCAAGGCATTGAAGACATTTATACATGGTAAGATATGTTTCAGTCGCCTCTGCATGATCTCTTTCACATGAGAAGACACTTTGACAGCCTAAGGATCCTGATCATCTTATGAAGAAAGGAATGGTGATCATCCTAATGAGGACTGTAATATCTGAAGTTTTCTAAGTGTTTTGGTAGCATCAGCCTAGGGGGAGTTTGTAGATTAATGAAGAGGCTGATGCAACCTAAACATCTTTAGTCTTTCCTGCATGCTGCACAAGTGCATTGATGTAGAATGCTTCGAACGTTTCACATGTGCAACAGAAATACTCTAAGTGTGAAATCTTCCGAAGCCAAGACCAACATCTTCCGAAGCCAAAGATGAAGTCTTTCGAAGCCTTAGAGACAAAGTCTTCCGAAGCTTCAAGTTCATGAAGATAGATTTCTTCCGAAGACTTTAGTAACATGCTTTATCTGATGTACTGTTCCATAAAGCTGGACACCTTTTCTCTGCAACTCTGCAAGTCACCAAGTAACATGGTTTGGTGAAAAGGTCCATGCTTTTGGTAACTGTACATTGAGTTCTTGAGTCTGTAACTTTCTACTTTATGTACTTTATCTTTTTGTAATAGATAAGGATGTGAGCTATGAAATGTCATAGTCACAAGTCAAAAGGCAATCTGCCTTTTGACTCTACAATTGATTTTGTGTGTGTCTAGTCAATTGTATCCAGCTGGCTTTCAAAGTATAGCCGGCTGTAGGATGTTGTGTAAGTATCTCATGTTCTTGTATCTTTCGAATATGCTTTGTAACACTTGTAATAGAACATAGAGAAGACAATATACTGCATTCTTGAAAACCAAATACTATGTTCTTTGTGTTCTGTCTCTTATATTACTTGTGTTCTTAGCGTCACTACTTGGTTAACCAGTTTACTGTTTGATCTAAGTTAGTTTATCTCCTCTTTGTGTTGTTGTGTTGTAACTTATACCTTCAACAATCCTGCAGTTTGGGATGCAATATTTTCTTTGATCTTCCAGTCCATCCTTGGTTGATAATTGTAAATGAACTTATTGAAGCTTGAGCAGCATGGCATTCTTTTGAAGCTTCTTTCTTTTTGGAAGATATCTTCACCACCTTTTCTTCCTAAACAATATTCTTCTTAAATGTTTCAAGGAAAATTTCTTGTTCTTCTGAGTTTTCTTGCTTTTATCTTCCGAAGCCATTTTCCCTTCGGAAGAAGGAGTTTCTTCCGAATGCAAGGTTTCTTCGGAAATAAACTTTTCCTCTTTCATCACTTGAACCATTTGATAAGGTCCAAATAAGAACCTTCCCTGACTCCTTCTTTCTTAACATTGTTTGCATAGTGTGTCTTAGCAGGATTGTAGTAACAATCTTTTGCCATTTGGTTTTGCAAACCACACATCATGCATGCAATGTTAAATCTTCTGGGAATTTAAGGACTATTGTTTCTTGATTTTCTTGTCTTCTTCAACAATCTTTTCCTTCTTATTCTGATCCTTTTGTTGGATGGGTGTACTGGTACTACACATTTTTCCAGAATAAGAGTTTCCAACCACTTAGAATCCTGCTGAAACAAATACACCCTTTTGTTTTGGGTATATTTTTAGCTTGGACTCAACCACTTTCTTGGCAGTTTTTCTGGCTGCTGCTTCTTTTGGCTTTAATGGTTAGGGGTTGGTCATCACTGGTGAGAGAGGTTTGGATTAACTAGTTCTTCCCTCTAATGGTCTCCATAGTTGGATCACTCTTTGACTCATGGGAAGGTAGGTCAGCAGATGGAACCTCTTGCTTTTCAGTCCCATATCTTGGTTGTCTAATAGACTCATAAGAATATGGTGGAGCAATTTCATTGGTTCCCAACCCACCTTTGTTTGGGTAACAAAGTTTTGAGTGAGAGGATGATGCAAGAATGGCTTGGAAGTTTTTCTCAAAGATAACATGCTTCCTGGCTTGAGCCTCAGCTTGACAAGCTGGGCTTGAGCCTGATTCAATATCGATATTAAATCCTTTATTTGAGTCTTGTAGTTTGTGTGTTCATGTTTTAACAAGGACATAATTTTCTCTAACTCCTTAATTTTCTTTTGGTAGTCAAATTCAGCCCTTTTGAAACCAGATTTTAAGATATTTAAAGACTCAATATCAGATTTAATTTCCATATTGTAGTCCTGATATAACTTAATTTTATCAATACAGGCTAGAGTATAGAGGTGTTCATATACCTTGTTGTCGTCATTTCCAACCATCAGCGCTTGAGTAGGAGTCACACCCTGTACCATGAAGCTCCAGTCAACTTCTTGAGCTACAACTGCTGTTTCAGTTGACTTCCCAGTGGCTTTAGGTGTAGAGGGATGTGTGGAGGCATGTGACATTCCCAGATTTGATTGGGAGCCTTACATTCCTTTGTAAAGTAACCAAGTTGGTTACAGTTGTAACATTTGGCCTTTGTCTTGTCAAACCAAATTTTCTATTAGTTGGGTTCTGGGGAAACTGCCTTCCAGTTTTTTTGAAGAACTTCTTTGCTCGGTAACTTAACAGAGCCATCTGTTGGACAATGTGAATCTAAGGATCACAATCAAGAATTATCAGTGTTAGAATGGAATCAAGTTAATGATTGCGGGGAGATCATTAACAGTTGTTTAATTGTTTTATGAATAAATATCAAATCGAGAAAATGTTTATTATGACGAACACAATGAAATGAACACAATAAATAAGCAAACAAGATTTGATTCAAAAGTATTTCATTAAAACCGATTAATGATTATAGATGAATAAAGAACGAATGCTATAAATAATAACTATTTTGATCATGTTACTGTTGATGATGTATTGATGTGATGGCTACTAGGGTTTGTGATAGATTGATTGTGTGAATTGATGTGATGTTTTCTGTTTTCCGTCGTATTGCTTGTCTGTCTCTCTCTTTTTGATGTGAAACCTAGGACTCATATTTATAGACATTTATGTTTCTGTTAAGGAAATACCAGATCTCTTGGTGTTCTAAATTGTCTTGTTGACATGTTGGCTGGTAACACTTGTATTATTTAAAAATAAGTGTTTGGACTCCGCAACTGCATAGTCTTCCGTAGGTGATTGTTAATCCGTAGGAATCTTTGTTCTTCCGAATGTACTTTGTTCTTCTGAAGCTATCTTGTTCTTCCGAAGATACTTTGTTCTTCCGAAGATACTTTGTTCTTCCGAAGCTATCTTGTTATTCCGAAGATAGTTGTTCTTCTGAAGCTATCTTGTTCTTTTGAAGATGCTTTGTTCTTCCGAAGGTATCTTCACTTGAACTTCAGAACTGGTTATTCATCCATAGAAGAAATTCGGATGATTGTTTTTGTAAGAAACATATCTATGGAAGAACAAAAATGTACATCTGTAGATGTTTCTTATGCTTAGTCAATTTAACAAATTGACCAAGGATAATGTTTTACCTGCAATCATACATAAATCAACACATATATGGGTTAACCTATATACATAATGCATACATTAAAATAATGAATAACAATAATTCATTACAAGTATTGATTAAATTTCTAAGCCTATACAAAATGATCTAGATCTATTGTTCCTAGATCTAACAATACTCCTTTTCAAAATTGTAAGCTCCTACATTCTTGACACCATCTTCTTATGGAAATATGATACTGCATGTAACACCCCATTCTTGGGACACTCACAGTTGGTCAATCATCGCACATAAAACATATATTTTCATCAACTTAAATAAAACATTACAACGGAAACATTAAATCAAACATTTGATTTCATTATAAATGCTTTTGCAAGTTAATACAACATGTGTTACGAAACATCATTTGTTCGCATTACAATGCAAAAACATTAAACAAAAGAATGCCATCCAAAAAGAGCCAAGTAGCCACCCAGTGCCATCCTCAGCAACCATTACCTGCCAACTGGAAACACATAATAGTCAGTGTTGCTGAGTGCGTTCTAGGTTTAAAATAAAACATACTTTACTTTCATTTTAAAACCATTTTTTACTTTCGTACATGATCACACATCATATATACGCATAGATAATAACATTCTTATCTTCATCATTCCTTCGTTAACTTTCGTTCATTCATTGTACGTCATTATCATTCACTTTCATACACTTTCATTCACTTTCATGCATACTTTCTTACTTTCATTCGCACGTTCATTACTTTCGATGACATGTACTATACCCCGAACATTGTGCACGAAGCTGATTACTGGGCCTGAGGTCTTTCATAGACCTCGAACATTGTGCATAAAGCTGACTCCAGTACCTAAGAAAAGTACATTCACCACTTATCTTTTCTCTTTCATTTCGGATCAATGCCATATGCTACACCCTGAACAATGTGCACGAAGCTGGTTACTGGGCCTGAGGTCTTTCATAGACCTTGAACATTATGCACGAAGCTGACTCCAGTACCTAGGGCAAGCGGCAAGGATCCCATACATATGGTCAATCACAAGGATTAGACCCCAGTGTGCATCCTTATGGGGTAGCTAACCCACACACAGTTGAGCGAACACCCTTCATTGGGTTTCAACCTCCATACATTGCTTGCAAGACTTTCTTACTTTCATTCGTTCATTAATGCATGTATTCTTTCATTTCGTTCCTCTGTTCAATATCTTCCACTTTATGTTACATAATAATTTTCATTTCATTCATAAACATTCAACGTAAAGCCATAGGAAAATAACATACATAATAAGGAACATAAACATAATCATACAAAACATCACCATATAAGGCGCTAAAATTCATATATAACAATCATCATACATACCATCATGCATAAGCATCAATCATACATCGCCTGTCATATCATCTATGACTTCAAAAGTCAACTTACATAACCCTCGGGAACCTCCCAAGTCAAAGCCCATATTTTACATTTTCCCCAAAATCAGAAAATATTCTAAGTCTTTAGGTGCATGGGCACTATTAGGGCGCATGACCTTTCTGGGCGCATGGGAACACTTAGGTGCATGGGAAATTTTCAGGCGCATGGGCACTATTGGGGCGCATGGGCACTATTGGGGCGCATGGGCAACACTTAGGCGCATGAGAAATTTTCAGGTGCAGGGGCACTATTGGGGCGCATGGGCAACACTTAGTCAATTTCAGCCTATTTCTAGGCGCATGGGTTCTATTTGGGTGCATGAGGTTTTGGGCCCTTGGGAACACTTAGGTAGTTATCTCAGTTGGGCGCATGGGCCACTATTTAGGTGCATGGGCAGTCTAATTCAAACTTAAACAACATAATTTAGTTCCCAATCATCATATAACCTGTTCTAAGCTTGCATCATACATCCTAAGCCTTAGGAACACAACCATAACATCACCATACACATACATTGCCCAAAATCAAACCCACCCATAAACACATGCACATACACACATACGAGCATAAAACCCAACTTTATAAAAATATACATACATGCATTTCCAGCCCCAAAACAGTTAAAAACAAGTAAAAAGGGGGTCCTAGATCTCACCTTAATAGCCTTTGGTTATGACTTCTTCAAAACCCATTTGCAAATTGAGTTCAACTGCCTAGAAACCCACCAAAAACGCACACGAACACAAATAAATACACATAAGCATTTAACCAAGGCTAAGGCCAGTTGAGAACATCATAAACTCATGAATTCTTACCTTGAATTTGATCCTTTCTAGTTCTTCTTCAAAGAACCGAAAGCTTTCCCTGCTTCTTTCTTTCTCTCTCTAAAAAAACCGAATGATATGTGTGAAGAGAGGGTGATGGGTGGCCATCACCTTTATTCACCAACTTTTTAAAGATTTTGTCCTTTTTGACACATTTTACCCTTCTACTTGGGTTTAATTTCCTTTCTTTCTTTTCCTTCACTTTTATTATTTCTTTCATAGCTTTAAAAATATCCAGGTGTTACACTGCATCTTTTTGATCATCGTACTTGTACTTGATCTCCATTCTGCATATCTTTTGTAGTGTCTCAAAGTTCAACCCCAAAATGTCTTCAAGTTCAACCCCAAAATGTCTTCTTCTATTATGAGAGTTTCTACAACACTTTGATTATTGACTATTTCAAGCTTATCTTGTTCTGACATCCTCAGTTCAGATACTTCCTTGATGTTAGCTCCTTTTAATAGCCCAACCTCATATCTTCTTCTTTTATATGCCTTTGGATGTAGTTTATCAATCACTTGAATCATGTGAACATATAAGCATAGATCATGTTGAGCTTTTTCATCCGTAAGCTTTGGAAAGAATTTGTCATGCAAATATGAAGTGTAACTGGGGTGGAGTAGCTTGATTTCCATCGGATCAAAGAGTCTACGACTTTCAGCTTTCTTATTTTCTTCATTCCTTAACAAAACCAGCTCTTTAGTTCTCTCAACATATCCCCATTCACTTATGGGTAATGCATATTGAGTACCTTCTGTGTTCTTGATTGTTGCTGTTGTTCTGTTTGAATACCCAACTCTCCTCAGAAATTCATCATCAATCAATGTAGATGAGTTAGATTTTGATCTTTTTTTGCTTCTTTTCTTGTGCTCATCATCTTTTCTTCTTGCTTCTTTCAACACGTCATCCTTAAATTTGTTTTTAATTTCCTAACAGATACGGAGAAGTCTATTCCTTTTGGATTACCAGATAGTTTGAGATGATTAAGTTCTAATGATCATGTATATGAGCATCATGAAGCAGTAAAACTATTCAAGTAAATGGCAGTATTCAACTCTTCCAGATACCCTCTTGATTAGTGCATAGTCTCACTTTTCCAGGAATTACCTCTCTGGGTTCTCTGATGAGTTTTCCTTTCTTTTGTGTTGATCCTGGCTTTTAACTGTCACTGGCTCAGCAAGAGTCTTCATTTGATGTTCATGAATGGAATTAGGGGCTCCAAGCCTGAATCTTACTCTAGTTTCTAACTCCACCTTCATAACATGTTCCATCATTCTTCTTAGCTCACCCACTTTTCTTCCCTTAAGTTCATGCAATTTGTAGTTGTGACCCTATAGCCAATAGCTCATATTCTATTTGTTGAGCTTTGTTGTATCATAGTCCCAAATCTTTCTTGATTTTCTGAATAGATTGAAATGTTATGAAAGCATCATAGTCACAGTTAGGGATCATGAATCTAGAAAGCTCAAATTTTTCATCAGACCATTCGGTTCAATCATATGGAAACCCATGGTTGATAAGGGTCATAAATATAGTTGACTCAGGCCTCTCTTCTAATATGTCTTTTGTTGTCAGAAGATCATCAACCTTTTATTCTTCTTGTTCTTTGTGAGTTTCTTCTTTATTGAGCTGTTTCCATTCTTCATCACTATTAGTTTCATCATAAGACATAGGCTTAGAAATAAAAATATCCATTGAAGGAATGTGATCAGAAGATGTAGGCCTTGATCATTTAGGTAAATCTTCAACATTAATCACCTCTTTATATGTAGTACCTAGGTACTTTCTCTTCCTGGTGTATTAAATAAGAGGCTTTGAAGTCTGAGAGGTTTCTTTTGATGGTTTTGTTGACGGAGAAACATTTGATTCAAGGGCATAGATTTCATCTTTATCTTATTAATATCTTCTTCTTTCCTTCTTAACAGTGCAGATTGAGCAAAAAGAGAGTTGGTTACATGATCAATTTCCAAAGTTAGCTTCTCTTTTTCAGTCTTCTCATACTTCACTGACTCTTTGAGTTCTTTTTCTTGTTAAAGTAATGAATCAATCACTTCGTTGCTTCATTTTGCATCTTCTCTTAATCTTTTTATTCTTGATTTTTGTTTTATTAGCTCATCATCCTTTTCTTTTATCACACCTTTCAACTCTTGAATTCTTTGCTTTCTTTTGTTTGATTTGATGACCACTTTGTTATATTCAGCAACTAGATAACTCTTCTTTACAAGAATGTCATCCTCACTTAGGTTATCTTCATGATAAGCAATTACATCAACATAGTTTCCTTCTTCTTCTTCCCCTTCTTCCTACATCATCATTATTGACATCAGTAGGGGCTGCACTAGCTGAGCTTGAGCTATACTTAATAGGTTAATTTGCCTACTCCTGGAGAGATTGTTGTTGCTATTCAATGAATGGAGAGATTGGCTCGTTATCACTAGTGTACATGCTATTTTGTGAAACTAACTCAGTCTCACCCGTGTAAATGCTCTCATGTGAAAGATGTTCAAGAGTTGGAGGTTGTTGATGAATGGGTGATAAATGGTGTGTGTCACACCCCAACCTTGACGGCGGAATCGTCGAGATATGAGAGTTAAGAGTGTTCACAACCACATAACGCTATCTTTAAATGTAAATATTATTATCACAAGTTTCAAATGCAAATACAACCATAAGTCTCAACATAAAATAAAATCAAAACATAAAACAAAAATAATCCAAAGCTCTTTATTCATTATTCTAGGTCCAAATCCTAGATTTAAGCAAACTTCAAAAGATAACCTCAAAATTGTGCATTTCCTGAAACATTTTAAAATATAAAAGGTTAACTATGAAGTTGGTGAGTTTTCAAGAGTTTAATATACATAATATATCAAAAGATTACAAGTAGCAATTCATGGTCAAAGGTTATGAGTTATGCAAGTTTATAAAACACATATAGCTACAATTAAACCTCGATTGATTACAAGTTTACATGTTTATACGATTGGCTAAGTGTACTTGATTCCCATGATGAACAAGTCATACGTCATCAGGAGCCGACAATACATCGGCTTTAGCACCAAATAGGCTTGTTAGGCCCACAGATCTACGACGTCGCCAGACTAGTAATAGTTAATGATTGTCAACATATAATGTATCTCATATAAAGCTCACAATAACACTAATAACAATGACAAAATGCAAGTATGAATTGCAAGTGCGTTACAAGTATAAAACGTTTACAAGTACAAGTTGATAAGTTTAACATGTTTCACCCCAAAATGATGTGAAATAATATAAAAAAGGGCAGGGAAACTCACATGGCAAATAAGTATAACAATGATGATTAATATGAATAATAAGCAACATTTCAATGTAAACCTTCATGAGATACCTAAGAATATATATATTTACAAGTTTTAAGCTTAATTATAATAAGTTTAATGAATCAATGAGTACTAGGGTTAAGTGGATTTTGGGACTTGTTAAACAATTATATTTAACAAATAGAAATCATTCATATTTTCTTGAAAAAATATATATTTATATTTTATACAAAAATATGAAAAGAAACACTTATAATAATTTGAAAGGTTCATAAAGTTTGAATAAATTTTTATAACAAAAGAATTAAGTACTATTTAACAATATTAATTGAAAAGAAACATTTGAACCAATAATAATTTATTAATTATTATTTGCAATCTATTTTATTAGAAATTATTCACAACAATCTTTGTTAAAATATTTTATTAACAAAATAAATTTATTTAAACTTAGAAAAATTACAGAAAATATTTGGTGACTTTTAAAAAATATACGAAGTTTATAAAAATAATTTTTATATTTATTAGAAAATTCTGTAATTTATTTAAGGCTAAAAAGCCTTTAAAAAATAATACATGAGGGTGCCCGGGTTTGAACCCAAGACCTCATGTTGAATGTGCAAGAGTCTTAACCAGTGAACCAAGGCCGTAGCCTTGGTATGGAATGGGTTTTATTTTTTAAAAACACCACTTCAGAAAACCCCCAATTCACAAGAACCCTAGTTTCATTTTGATTCAAATTGAACACTAATTCAAGTGTTTCACCTCGATTAACCTTAGGGCTTTTGATCCCTAAGCTTAATCGAGCACAATGATGTATTAAACTTACCTGATTACTATCTAATTGAAGTGATTAAGCTTGGGTTTATCTCGGTTCACTCGCGAAGAATAGGGGACTTAACAATTTTCAGTTGAATGAATGTTTCGCTAAATTGAGATGACAGAGAGGTGAAAAGGGTCGAAGGGGACATTTGCCCTCTGTTATATAGGTTCGTTTTGGTCGATCTAGTCCCGAACGGGTTTCTCCATTTGATACGTTTGTTTTGGTTATCATTTGATGATTAATTGATTATTAATCTCGAATTAAACTACACATTAGTTTAGTAGTGATTATACGAATGTTTCTGTTAGATTAATTTGATCCTTAACACAATCAAGAGTTGGAACCTATGAATTAAATGAAAGCTTTGGTTTCAACTTCGAGCACCATTAAAACCGAGTTAAAGACCCAATTAAAGCTTATGCTCAAGTTTGAAACCATCCAACGATTCATTTGGCACCATTTGATTGCGATTTACCGGTCATTTTGACCGGTTTGGGTTCTCACCGGCGCTGCACCGGCTTGGCCGGCCGGCGGCAGGAAAATTGGCGTAAAAGGGGGGGGGGTTGGGTATTGTTTAAAATTTTGAAATTTGGTCCTTGTAGTTCCAAATTATTATTATTTTATGTATAAACTATTGTTTAAAGTTTTTAAATTTGCATAAATACCCCCTAAACTTAATTTAAGTTTTAAGTTTTAGTTATCTTTAAAATTGTTACTTGTTCAACTTTTATAAATTATTATTATTTTTAACCCATGTTATAATAATAATATTATTCTATTCTTATTATTATTATTATTATTCTTATTATTAATATTGTTATGATTATGATCATTATTATTAATTTGGGTAATAGATCTTGTTTGTCTGATTCTGATGAAATGTTTGGAATGATTAATGAAATGATATTGATTGTTTGTTATTTATATTGTTTAATATTTCATTAATGAGTCGATGTTGAATTGGTTAATTAGGTTTGTGGTTGTTTGAATTGTTACACATAATGTTATATTAATTAATACATTCAAACTTAACAAAATGAAGTTCTCATGCGAATGGCCCATGCGAATGGACCATACACATAAATAACTTCATACGAATGACTCAGTCGCACGACTGAACCAGGAGACTGGATCAGTCGTATGATTGTAACATAAGATTGGCTCAGTCGCACGACTTAACACTCAGTCGTGTGGATGAATCAACCGCATGGTTCAATCGCACGACTGAACCATACTAATGGTTCAGTCGCACGAATGAATAAGGCTAACTATAAATACAACCCAATTCGTGGAAAAACGGGAGGTTTCATTCTATTTCGAAAAAGACGTACCCTAGCCGTCCAGAAGCCTCCAAGTTGATACTCCAAGTTCATAGAACGCTATAGATCGATTCCTAATCGATTCTTAACGTTTGATTCAATACTTTATTGATTCTACATGCGTTCTCACTGATTGGATCGCTAATCAAACAGGATTCCGCACTATTTGGTTTGGTTTACACGTTAATCATTTGGTATTTCGTTCAAATACCAGGTCCTAACAAGTGGTATCAGAGCATTGGCTCTTGATTACGTGTGATTCAATCAAGATTGATAAAAGGTTTGTGTTTTACACTAAAAAACGCAATCTTTTATGTCAAAAGTTGTCTTGGATGTTCCCTGCTCATCAAGTTTCGGTTTCTACGGCCTTAGGCGATTAGGGTTTGCGAAATTTCAACTTTTTACGGCTAAAACACGTTTAACCTAGAAATTTTCGCAAAACAGCAGCTTCAGTCGCACGAGTGAGCCATTCGCACGACTGGACTTCATTGGCATACACTAGACGCACGATTGGACTGAGTCGCATCTCCATTCATACGACTCAACCCTCCGTTCGCAGTGTTCATACGCATCAGCTTCATTCGCACGACTGAACCAATCGCTTAGTTCAGCCGCACGATTGAACCAATCGTATAGTTCATTCGCACGGATAGCCCATTTGCATCACCCAGTCGCACTAGTTTGACAGTTTGTTTAGTAACACTTAAAAGTCAATCGAGATGGAAGATCAGATGTCGGCGTTTACTGTCGGCAAGGACTCAAGGATCCAGAACCTACTGTTGCTTGAGAGTGAGGTGGGGAATCATAATAAACCACCAAAACTCTTAACGTTAGATGAGTTTCCCCACTGGAAACAACGTTTTGAGATCTACCTCAATGGAGTGGATCAAAATGGGAAGCTATCGAGACTGGGTATAGTATGCCGGTGGGAGCAGATGGGGTAAAGCTTACTTTGGGAGGGATGAGTGATGCCAAAAAGTTAAGTATAATGCAGAGAAGAGATTTTATGCATTGATTACGCAGTCTATTCCTAAAGATATTTTCCACCAGTACTCGGAGAATAAGCAGGCCAAGAAATTGTGGGATGAGCTGGAAAAGAGATACGACGGGATGCTTCGCTGAAGGCAATTAAAGCTAAGGAACTGAAGAAAGAATTTGACAACTTCTCATCGATGGGAAACGAGAGTTTGGACGATGTATTGATAGATTCTACCATCTGATGAGTGAAATGCATACACATGGTGTTGCTACTACCATGGAAGAAAAGGTGTCAAATTTCACAAACGGATTGCCAGAAAAGTGGGCTTCATTTGTGTCAATCTGAGACAGAATGAGATGCTGGCAAAGTTGGATATCAATGAATTTATTCTAAATGTGCGAGAAGAAGCACTTAGGATGAAGTACAGAGCTCAGAAGTCTTCGCACACTCAGAATCCAGCTTTGTACAATGCCACGCTTCAAGCTAAGACGTCTGGAGCACCCCTTCAGTATGCATTTGTGTCTAGCTCAACGGGTCCTTCACAAGCTTCTCCTTCGGGTTCAGAAACATCAGGGTCTTCTTGTACCCATTACATTGGAACTGAAGCGAATGCTACTAGACTAAAGACCGAGAACCTCGGTAATGTGACTGTGGAAGTAGCTCGAGAGCACATGGATCTTTGGCAGCAGTGCTTCATTCTTACGATGGACTTGTTGCTGGGATGGTTGGAAATTGCCATCTGGCAGATGAGGACTATGATCAGGTGGATGAAATGGAGCTGGAGAGAATGGACATTATGTGGGCCTTAGCTAGTGCTGTCGGAGGGCGAAGAAGTTTGTGAAAAAGACCGGACAGAACTTGGTTGTTACTAAGGATACCACATTTGGCTTTGACAAGAGTAAAGTGATCTGCTTTAACTGTGGAGAAAAGGGGCACTTCAAGAGAGAATGTGTGAAGCGAAAGAAGACTGAGAACGGGAACCCATTCTCGTCCTTTACTCGTCAAGACAAGCAAGCTAGCAGTTTTACTTCATCAAGCAAGGATCCAAAAGCCTTGACTGCTCATGATGATGAAGGACATGACTGGAGCTTTCGGTTTTTCTCTCCAGGGGAATCTAATATTGCCAGTGTAGAAGATTTCGATGATGATTCCACAAGTGAGGGAGATATTGCAGTTGAGATAGCGATGTCAAATATTGAAGAGACAACTGCAACTGAGGTCAGCTACAAGCCTGAAGAAGGGATTTCAACAGCAAAGATAGAATCACCAGAACCAGAGACATCTGATGCTGCATTGATGGCTAACTCTTCTGAACCTCCTCAGGTAAGTACCACTGACCAAATGTTTAAAAATCATGCTTGTTCTGATTGTGATACTTTTAGAGATAGCATATAGAAAAGAAATTTGCTAGGTTATTAGATCATAATGATAACTTAGTAAAGGATTTGCAACTGTGCACTGAGGCTAATAGAGTGTTAAAACAAAATGAGCATAGTTACAAAGAAAAGATAGACCTTTTGACCAAACAGCTTAGGGAAACTGAAGTAGTTGCGTTTAACCAAGCTAATGACATTAGGTACTATCTTAACTCCCTAGAAGACACTAAGAAGAAAAATGCATTCTTAGAAGTAGAAGTAAACTCATTAAAGCAAAAACTGCATAGTTGGACAAGTTCATCACACATTGTCCAACACTTAGCAAGAGAAAGAAACAACGGGGAGGGTTTGGGTTATAAAGTGGTTCCACCACCACCTGAGACCTTGATGAACACTAAGAGTAGACTAATAAATAACAACCCCATCAAGGATCATGTGGTGTCTACTCCTCTTGTTAGTGATCCAGATTCCTCATGTTCATCAATTGAATCTGGAACAAAACAAAAGAAGGCCACTTCAAAGGCAAAGGGTAAAATGGCTTGTGTTAATCTGGAAAAAGAATTTGAAAAGGTTAATATAAAGTCCGAGTCAAACAAAGTCAAATCTAAATTTAAAAGGACTGCTAATGTTAATCTTTCACAACCTTCATGTCAAAAACCAATTAACCAAAAGGAAAAAGATGTTAAAAATGTTAAAACAATTGATTTTGTTAAACAGAAGAAAACATCAGAAGAAACAGAGTCAAAACCCAAACTAAGTGATGTTACTAGGGTGTCACACACATCTCCATAAAGAAAGTTTAATCATAAAGTTGATAGCAGGTCATGCTACAACTGTGGAGAGTGTGGACACATTGCTTCTTTTGTCCTTACTATCAGACACCTAGGAAGAAGATTGAACTTCAAGGTTCAAAACCTAGGTATTCTAAGAGAAGTTCTTTAACTCCACCTAGAAGAACTAATGAACCTAACGTTCAACCCATTAGCCAGTCGACTGTTATCACAAACAGGCATTGCACAAATCTGGCTTATGGAAAGAGAAGTCATCCTCCACGTCTGATAATGATGACAAGAAGTTACCTGAGCTACCCTCACCCTCTAAGGGTCAATGGGTTGAATTCATGATGTGTGATGCCTCTGGAAACCTAAGCTAGTAAAGGCTTGGGTTCCTAACCTAAACTAATGTTTTACATTGAATGTGCAGGGTTTCGCTACAGTGCTGAAACAACACGTGGATTGTAGACAGCGGAGCATCCAGGCACATGACAGGAAACAGGGCTCTTTTTCAAACATCAAACAAATAAAAGGAGGGCATGTTTCGTTTGCTGGAAACAAGGGAGGCTATATCACAGCTCAGGGAGAAGTTGGAAATCAGAAAGTTAAGTTTGATAAGGTGAACTACGTTCAACAACTTTAAAACAACTTACTTTCTGTTTCCCAAATCTGTGATAAAGGGTTTTAAAGTCATATTCGACAACAAGAAGTGTTACATCCTAAACAAAGACTACGTGATTCTGGAGGACCAAGTTCTGATGACAGCTTCAAGATATAAAGACCTTTATGTTTTGGATCTCTCAACAGCTTCTACAACGGGTCATGAAGTTCAATGCTTTCTATCAAAAGCCACTGAGAAGGTGTTGGACCAAAAGAACCATGAGCCAAGATCAGAAAACCTCTAAGTCCACATGGTATCACAACAACTGCTGAAAGCCTCATAAGAAGTTTGACAAGTGCTGAAGACTTCAACAGCTGAAGATCAAGTGCTGAAGACCTCAACAGCTGAAGAACCAAAGTGCTGAAGTACAACAGCTGAAGAACACAAGTGCTGAAGCTGAAAGACCAAAGTACTGAAGTACAACAGCTGAAGAGTTTACAAGTGCTGAAGATCAACAACTGATGTACAAGGTCTGAAGACAAAGACTGAAGACATCAGCTGATGATATCTACGGAAGTCATCAGCTGATGAAACACCTGAAGGTCAAAGTCTGAAGATCAAGTACTGAAGCCTCAGTAGTTTGTCACAACTGCTGAAGAGTACTTCTTAGTAGTTGTGATATCAGTAGTTTTATATTTTTATGTTTCAGTAGTTTTGTAAAACGACTGAAGAGCTTGTTCTTCAGTCGTTGTAGTTTCAGTAGTTTTATATTTTGTACTTAACATGCTGATATGTTCTCAGTAGTTGTGAACATTTCAGTAGTTTGTTAAGAATTAGTTATTTTTGTATTAGATCTGCCAGTTGTCACTTTCCGTGATAACAGCAGTGATTGTTGCACTCTATATAAGGAGTGACAACTTATTGTAACGAATATGGAGGAATGAATGGAATGAACGAATGATTTGATTAGAAATATTCTACATCTATAAACATTCCTTGAAATTAGAAATATATATTCTCTCCCTATAACCGTATGCGATCTTAATGCTTGCAAGTATCGATTGCTTGCTACAATTTGTCTAATTCTAGTTTGTATTCCGCTGCTTTGTATCCTAGTACATCAAACGTGTGATCGCTGATCCTGTCAAATGGTATCAGAGCAGGTTAATCGTTGATCGATCTAATAATTGATCATTGAAACTGCTATTCAAGATCTAAGTTTGATTGAATTAGCTTTTGTTTTTGCAAGAAACGGTTATAGAGATTGAATTTTCTGTATTTCTGCTCATTCATCCTGAGATCTTTTCTTGGTTCTCATTGAGTTTGTTGTGGTCTGTCTAAAACTTTTAAAGCTTGAACTAAATTGTTTTTGAACTGAAAATGACTACTCCTTCCAATGATCCTCACAATACTGGTTCCTCAACCAAGCCACCTATGCTGGTTAGGAATGAGTATAACATATGGCAAAGACGTATGCTCCATCACCTGTCTGTTAACAGCGCAGGGTGTTGGACATCAGTGGTACATGGTCCACACAAGCCTATGGTGAATAACCCGGAAACCAATCAAATGGTTCCGAAGAGGAGGGAGCAATACTCAGATGAGGATAAGAAGTTGCTTGAAATTGATGCAAAAGCCCATGGAATTCTGGCCATGGCACTGCCAAATGAAATCTATTCTGGGCTAATGCATCATGAAACTGCCCATGACCTCTGGATTGCCTTGAAAGAACAATTTGGAGGAACAGATGAGGTCTTGGCAAATAATAGAGAAATTCTTGCCCAACAATATGAGACATTCTCTCATAGAAAGGGTGAGACACTGACTCAACAATATGAGCGGTTCTCTTGTTTGATCTCTGAACTAAAAATGGTCAAACTTGAATACACCAATATTCAGATGAATAACAGATTTCTCAGATCACTGCCTGAGAGATGGGACACATATACTATTGTCCTACGCTCCAGTGCAAGTTTGGACAAACTATCTCTCACCCAACTCCATGGGAAACTGCTCACTTTTGAGAGAGAGATAGAACAGAAGAGAAAGTTGTCTTCATCTGGAAAGCTCACTGAAGACTTTGTACAAGGCAACACTGCCTTGGTGGGTCATGAGTCAGAATATGCTTCATCTGAATGCCAGTATGATGAGCATATTAATTTCTCTTCAAGCACTTCTTATTCTGCATTTGTGAGTATTGATGGTCAGTTTACTGGGTGTAATAATGACAATCTATGTTTCATTATGGATGATCTCAAGGGGATTGCTGATGATGACTTAGAAGAGATGGATATTTTGAGCCAAATGGCCTTGATAAATATCAGATCTCAGAAGTTCTATAAAAGAACTGGAAGAAAATTCCCAGGACTCTCTGGCAAAACCAAAGTTGGTTTTGACAAGAGCAAGTTGAGGTGTCACAAATGCCAAAGGCTTGGACACTTTGCAAGAGAGTGTAGATCAACTGGATCTAACTCCACTGCACCCTTTGTGACTTTTCCTGGCAATAGTCAACAACACAGGGCAACATCCTGTCACCTCTAGTCATCATCCTCAACAACAATCTCCGGCATATTTTGTTCCTCAGGGTCAAATGCCATATCCGTACCCTTGTTATTACATGCCACAGTCAAATCAAGTTCAAGTTCCTATGACACCACAACCTCATGCACTACCAGAACCTCAGCCTTCCCAATCTCATCAACAAGCTCAACCTCAACAACACAGCTTCTTCACCCCAGGAGTTGTTGACTGGAGTAGTTTACCAGATGACTTGTCTGGTCATGACCAACTGTTCTCAGGTGCTGGTCAACATGGTGGTGACAGTCCTTTTGGAATCTAGCTCTTATGGCTTTGGAGTCTGCTGATACTTCATTTTCTAATGCCTCTACACCAGGTATCACAGGTATCCTCTGAGGCAAAAGCCAAATTATGTTCTGAACCATGCATAGCAGCATTTGCTTCCATTAGAGAAGCAAATGTAGCTCTAATTAATAAGAACATTGAGCTAGAACAAATAATTTCCAAAAACAAAGCTGAGTTTGAGTTGTGCTCAAAGATAAAAATGATGAGATTTATAAACTGAATTGCCAAATAATTGATGATAAGGCTAGAGAAGAAGTACTTCTAGAGAAGTACAAAGATCTCAAAGAAACCCTTGCAGTTACCCAGGTCGAGTGTGATAGATGGGTACAATCATGCAAAGGTTTTGAAATGCTTCTTAGTAAGCATCTGCTTCAAATTGAAGTTTGGAATTGGTTACAATCACACTGCTCCACCTACAGATTTTACACCAAGAGCAGAGGTAGAATCTAATGGTGAGAGTGATAACCAATCCATCACATCATGTGATCTACCTTCTGATACAGCACAATCAGAAGTAGCAGTCAGCATCAAGCCCTCTTTACCTATCAGCTGATGTTGATGGTTCAAATGCTGACATTCACATGATTAATGAGTTGATCAACTCAGGAGTTAATCCTGAAGGTCCTGAAAGGACTAGAGAGCAGGATTTAACACCTGAAGTTCAAACTTCAACTGCTGTCAGTACTGAAGAGAAGAAAACTGGCAGTAGAAAGAGTTTGAAGACTACTAAAGAGGTAGTCAAGAAAGCAACCAATGCTTCCAAAGCATTGAAGAACAAGTCTTCTGTTGCTTCACCCTCTTTAGTTGATGATCAACCTAAGATGAAGAAGAAACCATGTGAAGTATGTGGTTTGTTCAATCATCTTACAGATGATTGTTGGTACAAAAGAGGTTCCAAACTCAAAAAAAGAAGAAAATAATGAGAAAATGGTAAAAATGAAAACTGAGTTTGAGACCACATTTGTATCAGCAACATCAAATCCTGTAACTCTTAAGTCCTTAAAGAAATCCAAAAAGGAGGGGTTAAACAGGTGACAGCTGAGAGGGTGCTCAGAAGAAGAAGGTGCAACATAGGAACTTATCAAACTCCACTAGCAATGTGTCTGATGAGCTGAAAGCTTTATCACAAAATCAGACACAGCTGGTGATGATGGTACAACATCTGTTGGGTAGAGTTAACCAACTAGATTCTCCTATGTTGAAACCACAGAAAAAGAGGTCCAAGCCAAAGGACTCCTCTTCTACACCATCTTCTTCCTCTCAGGCTGTTGTTTCAAATAAACCTGTTAGTTTACCATCTATGATGAGACCAGGCCAAAACCAAAAAGGTTTGGGTCTCTAAAACTAACTAATTGTTTATTTTTGCAGGGTTCTTCAACATGCCAAAGTAGCATCTGGTATGTAGACAGTGGGGGATCTATGCACATGACTGGGAACAACTCTCTTCTTCATGACTACTCTCAAGGAAAGAAGGGATTTGTCTCTTTGGCAATGATGCTAGGGGTTACATCATAGTAAGGGCTTTGTCTCCAATGGAGAAATCAAATTTGATGATGTTAATCATGTGGAAAATCTCAAGTACAATCTCTTGAGTGTCAGTCAAATGTGTGATAAAGGCCATGTTGCCCTTTTCACCAGTCAAAACTGTAGGATTCTGTCATCCAAAGTTTTGCACTTGATTGACAAGGTGTTGGATGATCACACTCTCTGAAAGCCAACAGGACAGGAAGAGTGTATGCCTTAGATCTCTCTAAGAAGATAGATCTCAAAGGCAATCCTTGCCTATTTTCCAAAGCCTCTTCTCAAGAATCTAAATTGTGGCACAGGAGGCTTGGTCATGTTAATCTCAAAAACATGAATCAGCTTACCCACAATGGTTTAGTCAGAGGCTTACCAATAAAGGAGTTCCACTGTGATGAAACCTGCACTGCTTGTTTAAAAGGAAAAATCACAAAGTCTCATTCCCTCCTATTGAAGTGCCCAAGTCCCCTGCTTGCTTGCAATTACTGCATATGGATCTATTTGGTCCTGTGAGAGTAATGAGCATGGCAAAGAAGAAATACTGTCTGGTAATTGTGGATGATTACTCCAGATTTGTATGGACTTTCTTTCTACATTCAAAGGATGAGGCTGCTCAGAAGATTATTCACTTTGTGCTGTACATTGAGAAGCAGTATTCCCTTCCAGTCAAGTGTATTAGGAGTGATAATGGAACTGAGTTCAGAAATCATACACTTGATGACTTCTATCTTTCAAAGGGAATCAAAAGGCAGTTCAGCATTCCAAGGACTCCAGAACAAAATGGAGTAGTGGAGAGAAAGAACAGGACCCTCATTGAAGCTGCAAGGTCCATGCTGGCTGACTCAGGTTTGCCACTGACCTTTTGGGCTGAAGCTGTCAACACAGCTTGTTATGTGCAAAATAGAGTTTTAGTAAATCAGAGGTTGATGAAGACTCCATATGAAGTTCTCCATCATTTGGCTCCTCTGATTTCATTTTTCAAAGCATTTGGGTGTCCCTGTTTTATTCTCAACACAAAGGATCAACTCCATAAATTTGATCCTAAGGTGGATGCAGGGTACTTTGTTGGTTATTCATCTACTTGCAAGGCATACAGAGTCTTCAACTGCAGAACAAAGATGGTTGAAGAAACTCTACATGTTAAGTTTAATGAATCTCCAAAGGACAAGATTCCACAAAGTCCTGTGGAGTTATTTGATTTGGACATACTGCAATATGTTCCTTATCAAACTCCTGCTGTTGCTCCTGTCAACAGTTCACCACCTGGTGGTACTGCTCATGATGATGATGATTGCAGTACTCACCTCTTTAGGTTTAGTGATCAGCTGCCTGACTCAGCTAGACCCGATGTTCCTGTAGCTCCAGTAGCAACATCCACAACAAATGCTGATGAGATTTCTTCGAATTCAACTTCCTTTGAATTACCATCCACTGATTGGTTTCAAGGAAATGATTCACCATCACCATCTGTTGCTGCTGAACCGGCTACAAACACTTGCACAGATCTCATTGTGTATCAAGATGTGAAGAATCACCCTATGTCTCAAATCATTGGTGATATCACTGCTGGAGTATCAACAAGAAGTCAATTGTCAAATTTCTGCTTCTATGCTCTCTTCATCAGTCAGCAAGAGCCAAAGAATTATCACATTGCTTTAAAGGACAATGGATGGGTTGATGCCATGCAGCTTGAGCTTCTTCAGTTCAAGAAACAGCAAGTGTGGGAACTGGTTCCTCTACCTCCACGTAAGTGTGCAATAGGCACTAAATGGGTGTTTAGGAACAAAACTGATGAAAATGGGCTTATTGTTAAGAACAAGGCCAGACTGGTTGTTCAGGGGTTTGCACAAGAAGAAGGTATTGATTATGATGAAACCTTTGCCCCTGTAGCCAGACTGGAAGCAATTCGATTGTTTTTAGCTTATGCTGCTTATCAAAACCTTAAAGTGTTTCAAATGGATGTCAAAAGTGCATTTTTGTATGGCAAAATTAAAGAAGAGGTTTATGTATGTCAACCTCCAGGCTTTGAGGACAATAAACATCCTAATTGGGTGTATAAGCTTGATAAAGCTCTTTATGGGTTAAAACAAGCTCCCAGAGCCTGGTATGAGACATTATCAAACTTTCTTCTGGAAAACAATTCACTAGAGGCTCCATAGATAAGACTTTATTCATTAAGAAAGCTGGGCAGCATAATCTACTTGTTCAAATTTATGTAGATGATATCATTTTTGCATCCTCTGATCCAAAGTTGTGTGATGCCTTTACAAAGTTGATGCAACAGAAGTTTGAAATGAGTGCCATGGGAGAATTACAGTTCTTTCTGGGGTTGCAAATCAAACAAAAGGCTGATGGAATTTTTATTCATCAGTCCAAATATACAAAAGATCTTTTGCAAAAGTTTGATTTACAAAACTGTAAGCCTTGTTCTACTCCCATGAGCAGCACCACACAACTGGACACAGATCAGAAAGGTAAAGTGGTTGATGAAACACTTTACAGATGTATGATTGGGTCCTTGATGTATTTAACAGCTTCTAGACCAGATATTATGTTTGCTACATGTGTTTGTGCTAGATTTCAGGCTGCACCTAAAGAGTCTCATCTGATTGCAGTCAAGAGGATCTTTAGATATCTGCAAGGCACTCCATCTCTAGGTTTATGGTATTCTACGGACATTCTGGTAAATTAGTTGCTTTTTCTGACAGTGACTATGCAGGGTGTAAGTTGACCAGGAAATCAACTTCTGGTGGATGTCAATTCCTAGGCAACTGCTTGATTTTGGCAGAGCAAGAAACAGACCTCAGTTGCTACATCCACTGCTGAAGCAGAGTACATTGCTGCTGCAAGTTGTACATCTCAGGTACTCTGGCTTCAAAACCAACTTTTGGATTATGGCATTAGAGGCTAAGACTCCATTGTTAATGGATAGTGCTTCAGCTCTTTGCATTGTCAAAAATCCAGTCCAGCACTCTAGGACCAAACATATAGAGATCAGACATCATTTTATAAGGGATTGTTTTGAAAAAGGTCTGATTGATCCTAAGTTTGTGTCTAGTGCTGATGAGCTTGCAGACATTTTTACTAAGCCTTTGGATAGTTCAACTTTCCAAAACTGGTGTTAAGGCTTGGTATGCTGCAACTAGAATAAGTGACAACTACTGATGATCTTAGTAATTCATACTGATGATCATGAGTACCTATGTCACATATAAGTACTGATGAGCTCTTTTAACCTCAGTAGTTTTTATAACTACTGAAGGCTAAATGTCTCACAAGTACTGAAGTACTTCATTTGTTCTAAACTACTGATGTAGTTACAACTACTGATGCAGTTACAACTACTGCAATCAGTAAAAACAGATAAGTACTGATGTCCTATGAAACAACTGAATCAGCCAAAAAGACTGATGAATGTGTTGAGGACAGTTTGAAACAGCTGAAAAGCTAAGAATTGACGAAAACAGCTGAAGAGAACTTTCTCTTCAGTCGTTTGTACAACTGCTGTTTCATTTTAAACAACGGAAGCAAAACCACGTCTTCAGTAGTTTTTATAACTACTGATGACTAATCCCAAGTCTTCAGTTGTTTACAACAGCTGATGACAAAACCACTGTCTTCAGTAGTTTCATAACTACTGATGACAAACACCAAGTCTCAGTTGTTCCAATCATCTGAAGTCAAAACCACGGTCTTCAGTAGTTTTCTAAACTACTGATGCCTAACACCACGACTTCAGCTGTTTCAACGTCTGAAAGGATAATACCATGTCAACGGTCGTTTAAAACTACTGATGACTAACACCACATCCTTCAGTCGTTCCTTACCCGTACCCTATATATATCCCTAACCTTAGCTCTCATTGCTTCATCTTCTTCAACCTAACGTTCTCTCCAAACTTCCCTCTTCTCAATGGCGTCTATGCAAATTAAACCGCGCGACACAACTGCGTTGCCTACCTCACTAAATCGCCCATCTGGACTAAGTTCGATACTGCTATCGATCTTATGGTTCAGTCCCAATACAACATGGCATTTCTTCTGAATCCCATCTTACATGCCGAATCCTTGCACCAATTTTGGATGAACGTTACTGTTACCACTGGGGAGAACAACACACCATCCCTCCGGTCGGTCGTCAACACCAAAGTAGTAGTCATCACTCCTGCAATAATCCGCCAAATTCTTCAACTGAATGATGCTACTTCTCCTGCTGGATATCCGAAGGGCACCATAGATCTATCCTTTGCTCAACATGGATATCAAGGCGATCTCAGTGCCTCCACTATCATGAAGAAACACTTTAATGACGCTGAGCGCCTGATCTTTCACATGGTGAATGTATGTTTGGCCCCTAAGACGTCGTCTTGGGATCAAATGTCCACCAAATGGCAGCAGGTAATGTATTCTATTCTTGAGCAACAACCACTTAATTTTTTTGAAATAATATTTTTAGAGCTCAAGGATATGGCTCAAAAACTAACTGCCAACCATTGGATACTATATCCACGGTTCATAATGGCCATTATTACAGACCAGCTTAATGCTGAGGGACTTGTTGGCTTGGGAGTCCCTGCTACGGCTGTTCTGCCGGAAGTATACTCCCGGCACAACTCTGACCGGACACTCAAAATGGCTGCCAAGCTGCGCAAACCCACGCAGCTGGAACCCACAGCCACCACCTCCAAATCCAAAGTCCCCACCAACCCACCAAAAAGAAACCCAAAACGGCTACTCAGGGAATTGAGTCCCCTGAGGATGCCCCTGCAACACAAACGCAGGATATTCCACTAGTCCAAACCCCCTAGTGGATACAATGACTCCTCCAGCGACAGCCGCTCAGGCTTCCTCTCAACAGGAGCCTGCAGCAACCACCCAAGGGGCACCTACATATCTGGGATCTTCCTCACTTGAGGAGATTGCCATTGAAGAGCACAACCTCCCCAGGTGCACACTGCTTCTATCCCTTCACCCCAAACAACCACCCCTCACAGCCCAACTTAATAGTTGCACAAGTGTTGACTCAATTGCACTCCTCACCCCCTCCCCAGAAACCACTTACCACTGGGAATACCTCTACAATTGAGGGGGAGGAACACAGTGCACTTGAGAACCCACAGCACAGGGGTTCCCACTTCTATCTCCTGGTGTAGACAAGGAGCTTAGAATATCTGGTGAGGCTGCCACCTCCTCGACTCAGCACATGACCAGAGTGAGGCTGGTAACATTGCTAAGACCTCACTAGAGGCAACAGCTGATGATGGACATTGTCCTGAGGCTGGAAGTCCCCAGTACCAAGCACAAGGGGCACATGCACCAACTGGTCTACACCCAGTGCATGTAAATCCTGCTCTAAGCAGGAGGTCAGCTGATTCAGCTTCGGCTGATGATGACCTGGGCTTTTTCTATGATGTTCTTGCCCAGAACACAATCCTTGAAGAGAAAGTCAGTAGGCTGCAAAACCTACTTGACCAACTCTCACAAGGAGAAAGACCATCTGCCTCTATCCACCCACAGATGGCACCTTCACTTGAAGGTTTCCCAAACACGAGCCACTCCAAAATCAACCACCTGCCTCTACTTCAGGCCCGACTTCTCAGGAACAGAACCCTCCTGAGCAAATAGGTGCTGTACTCCAAAATTCCCTCCCTCTCATCACACCCATAATCACTGATATAGTGATCAAAGCCATTGATGAGAGGCTTTCCTCAACATTACATCCTTGGTTGATGCTGCTGTCCAAAAGACTTTTTCTGCGGTACAAACCCCTTCCTCCAATGCAACCAAAAAGGGGGAGAGTACTGCAGTGAAAGAAAAGAAGAGGAAAAGATCCGAGGAAAAGAAGGAAGCGAAGCAAGCCCAAAAGGAGGAGAAAGAACAGCAACCAATGCTCACCTACAAGCGAAAGAAAGGTGCTGATGAGCACATTGCTGAAGATAAAGCCTTGGAGCTACTGATAAAAGAGGCTGATGCCGAACACAGCAGATCAATGGACAACATCATTGATCAGCTGTTTAGGCAAGGCCATGACACCAATAAACTTGACTCTGAGATTCGACGACTAGAGATTGAAGAAATCCAGAATAGATGGGCAAGTTATGAAGTGTTAGAAAGAGAAAGGCTTGAAATCATGATAAGATTTATTGCAAAATATCTTGGAAGATCAATGATTGAAATCAAAGCTTGGTCCAGGGACAGTATCTTGGCAATCACCACCAAGATCTGTTCGTCTGAAGCATACACTAAGGGGCTTGTTATTGAAGCTTTGAATGAAGCGGGTGCTGGGAGCAGGACTGAGCTAGCCAAGCAATCAAAAGCCACACTCACCTCAAGGATGCTAGCACAGCCTGTCAACATTCCCACACCAAAACCACCCAAAACACAACCCACCAAACCAACTCCCTTACCCTCAAAACCCATAGCCGATGATATACCCTTGAAGAAGAAGAGAAGGATATTAAGGCTAGAAGAAGATGAAGAAGATGATGAAGACAGGCTGCCGCTCTCAGCTGTGATTCAGTTGCCTAAGGCCACAAGTCACTCCTCAGCAATTACTCCTGAAGTCCAGAGACAAATGGTTAAAGTGAAGCTAGAAGAAGAAGAGCTTCATAAACAGCATGATGAGGAATTGCTGAAGAGAGTTGACAAAGCTTATGCAGCCACATCTTTTATCATCAATATGAAGGAGCAAGCCCTCAGACTTTACACTCTCAGGCATACCTTTCAATATCAAAAGGAAAGAGTGAGGATTTGGCCTGATCCCAGGGTCTCTCACAGAATTCATAAGAACAATATACCTCGGAGATACATTGGCCAGGTGAAAAAGATCGTAGATGAAGTGATCTCTCTGGTCTTTGTAGTTTCACCCTGGGAAATCCTAGAATACTTCAAGAAGGCCTACAAAGCTAATCTAACCCCTCAGAAGATGCTGGAAAACAAAATAGTGAAAAAGGGGTTAGTTTACAAGAGGCTTGAGGAAGTCAGGAAAAATGAGCTCCAGTTGTTCCTAGAGGGTAATCACCCGGATGAGTTTGCTTACAGAATAATAACAACTGTGGAGCTAAAGAATGGGAAACAGGCCAAATACCTGTCTGAGTATTATGGGCTGGAATCATTGTTTGAAGGAGGTGCTGAAGAGCTAACCATGGAGGAACAAATCACCTTCCTTGAGGCATACACAAGAGAGTCGTATAGACTCATTATGGGGAAGTGAATCTCATGAATGGGATAACAACTCTGTGTCCTGTTCCCCAAAACAGAGTTCCCATTCATACTCTGCCAAACAAATATTTGAGGTTCTTCCCAGGCCGGAGCTTACATGGGTCATCTTCTCTACTGATCAAGAAGGAAAAAGACCAACATTTTGCCATCAATAATGGGAGAATAAATGAGTTAGAGGTTTTGGCTGCATTGGTTCAGGGGGAGTTTGTTGGACCAAAAGAACCAATGAGCCAAGATCAGAAAACCTCTAAGTCCCACATGGTATCTGAGACAGAATGAGATGCTGGCAAAGTTGGATATCAATGAATTTATTCTAAATGTGCGAGAAGAAGCACTTAGGATGAAGTACAGAGCTCAGAAGTCTTCGCACACTCAGAATCCAGCTTTGACAATGCCACGCTTCAAGCTAAGACGTCTGGAGCACCCCTTCAGAATGCATTTGTGTCTAGCTCAACGGTCCTTCACAAGCTTCTCCTTCAGGTTCAGAAACATCAGGGTCTTCTTGTACCCATTACATTGGAACTGAAGCGAATGCTACTAGACTAAAGACCGAGAACCTCGGTAATGTGACTGTGGAAGTAGCTCGAGAGCACATGGATCTTTTGGCAGCAGTGCTTCATTCTTACGATGGACTTGTTGCTGGGATGGTTGGAAACTGCCATCTGGCAGATGAGGACTATGATCAGGTGGATGAAATGGAGCTGGAGAGAATGGACATTATGTGGGCCTTAGCTAGTGCTGTCCGGAGGGCGAAGAAGTTTGTGAAAAAGACCGGACAGAACTTGGTTGTTACTAAGGATACCACATTTGGCTTTGACAAGAGTAAAGTGACCTGCTTTAACTGTGGAGAAAAGGGGCACTTCAAGAGAGAATGTGTGAAGCGAAAGAAGACTGAGAACGGGAACCCATTCTCGTCCTTTACTCGTCAAGACAAGCAAGCTAGCAGTTTTACTTCATCAAGCAAGGATCCAAAAGCCTTGACTGCTCATGATGATGAAGGACATGACTGGAGCTTTCGGTTTTTCTCTCCAGGGGAATCTAATATTGCCAGTGTAGAAGATTTCGATGATGATTCCACAAGTGAGGGAGATATTGCAGTTGAGATAGCGATGTCAAATATTGAAGAGACAACTGCAACTGAGGTCAGCTACAAGCCTGAAGAAGGGATTTCAACAACAAAGATAGAATCACCAGAACCAGAGACATCTGATGCTGCATTGATGGCTAACTCTTCTGAACCTCCTCAGGTAAGTACCACTGACCAAATGTTTAAAAATCATGCTTGTTCTGATTGTGATACTTTTAGAGATAGCATAGATAAGAAATTTGCTAGGTTATTAGATCATAATGATAACTTAGTAAAGGATTTGCAACTGTGCACTGAGGCTAATAGAGTGTTAAAACAAAATGAGCATAGTTACAAAGAAAGATAGACCTTTTGACCAAACAGCTTAGGGAAACTGAAGTAGTTGCGTTTAACCAAGCTAATGACATTAGGTACTATCTTAACTCCCTAGAAGACACTAAGAAGAAAATGCATTCTTAGAAGTAGAAGTAAACTCATTAAAGCAAAAACTGCATAGTTGGACAAGTTCATCACACATTGTCCAACACTTAGCAAGAGAAAGAAACAACGGGGAGGGTTTGGGTTATAAAGTGGTTCCACCACCACCTGAGACCTTGATGAACACTAAGAGTAGACTAATAAATAACAACCCCATCAAGGATCATGTGGTGTCTACTCCTCTTGTTAGTGATCCAGATTCCTCATGTTCATCAATTGAATCTGGAACAAAACAAAAGAAGGCCACTTCAAAGGCAAAGGGTAAAATGACTTGTGTTAATCTGGAAAAAGAATTTGAAAAGGTTAATATAAAGTCCGAGTCAAACAAAGTCAAATCTAAATTTAAAAGGACTGCTAATGTTAATCTTTCACAACCTTCATGTCAAAAACCAATTAACCAAAAGGAAAAAGATGTTAAAAATGTTAAAACAATTGATTTTGTTAAACAGAAGAAAACATCAGAAGAAACAGAGTCAAAACCCAAACTAAGTGATGTTACTAGGGTGTCACACACATCTCCATAAAGAAAGTTTAATCATAAAGTTGATAGCAGGTCATGCTACAACTGTGGAGAGTGTGGACACATTGCTTTCTTTTGTCCTTACTATCAGACACCTAGGAAGAAGATTGAACTTCAAGGTTCAAAACCTAGGTATTCTAAGAGAAGTTCTTTAACTCCACCTAGAAGAACTAATGAACCTAACGTTCAACCCATTAGCCAGTCGACTGTTTATCACAAACAGGCATTGCACAAATCTGGCTTATGGAAAGAGAAGTCATCCTCCACGTCTGATAATGATGACAAGAAGTTACCTGAGCTACCCTCACCCTCTAAGGGTCAATGGGTTGAATTCATGATGTGTGATGCCTCTGGGAAACCTAAGCTAGTAAAGGCTTGGGTTCCTAACCTAAACTAATGTTTTACATTGAATGTGCAGGGTGTTCGCTACAGTGCTGAAACCAACACGTGGATTGTAGACAGCGGAGCATCCAGGCACATGACAGGAAACAGGGCTCTTTTTCAAACATCAAACAAATAAAAGGAGGGCATGTTTCGTTTGCTGGAAACAAGGGAGGCTATATCACAGCTCAGGGAGAAGTTGGAAATCAGAAAGTTAAGTTTGATAAGGTGAACTACGTTCAACAACTTTAAAACAACTTACTTTCTGTTTCCCAAATCTGTGATAAAGGGTTTAAAGTCATATTCGACAACAAGAAGTGTTACATCCTAAACAAAGACTACATGATTCTGGAGGACCAAGTTCTGATGACAGCTTCAAGATATAAAGACCTTTATGTTTTGGATCTCTCAACAGCTTCTACAACGGGTCATGAAGTTCAATGCTTTCTATCAAAAGCCACTGAGAAGGTGTTGGACCAAAAGAACCAATAAGCCAAGATCAGAAAACCTCTAAGTCCCACATGGTATCACAACAACTGCTGAAAGCCTCATAAGAAGTTTGACAAGTGCTGAAGACTTCAACAGCTGAAGATCAAGTGCTGAAGACCTCAACAGCTGAAGAACCAAAGTGCTGAAGTACAACAGCTGAAGAACACAAGTGCTGAAGCTGAAAGACCAAAGTACTGAAGTACAACAGCTGAAGAGTTTACAAGTGCTGAAGATCAAAACTGATGTACAAGGTCTGAAGACAAAGACTGAAGACATCAGCTGATGATATCTACGGAAGTCATCAGCTGATGAAACACCTGAAGGTCAATGTCTGAAGATCAAGTACTGAAGCCTCAGTAGTTTGTCACAACTGCTGAAGAGTACTTCTTTAGTGGTTGTGATATTAGTAGTTTTATATTTTTATGTTTCAGTAGTTTTGTAAAACGACTGAAGAGCTTGTTCTTCAGTCGTTGTAGTTTCAGTAGTTTTATATTTTGTACTTAACATGCTGATATGTTCTCAGTAGTTGTGAACATTTCAGTAGTTTGTTAAGAATTAGTTATTTTTGTATTAGATCTGCCAGTTGTCACTTTCCGTGATAACAGCAGTGATTGTTGCACTCCATATAAGGAGTGACACCTTATTGTAACGAATATGGAGGAATGAATGGAATGAACGAATGATTTGATTAGAAATATTCTACATCTATAAACATTCCTTGAAATCAGAAATATATATTCTCTCCCTATAACCGTATGCGATCTTAATGCTTGCAATTATCGATTGCTTGCTACAATTTGTCTAATTCTAGTTTGTATTCCGCTGCTTTGTATCCTAATACATCAAACGTGTGATCGCTGATCCTGTCAGAAGGACTCCATCTCCTAGCATAGGAGAATGGGACACATCAATCAACGGAAGATGAATCACTTGATCCAGAAGGATCTTGTGAGAGGAGTTAATGTCAAGAATTTCCAACTTCCTGATTTTTGTATAGCTTGCAAGAAAGGCAAACAGACGAAGAAGTCTCATAAGGAAAAGAAAGTTCATTCAATAGAACTTCCTCTTGAACTTCTTCACATGGATCTGTTTGGTCCAGTCAGTACAAAGAGCATTGCAGGTGACTTGTACTGTTTTGTGGTTACTGATGACTACACAAGATTCTCTTGGGTAATGTTTCTGAAGTCCAAATCAGAAACATTTGAGTCATTCAAGGAGTTAGTAACCACACTGGAATCTCTCTACAAGCTGAAGGTGAGACAAGTACGCTTAGACAACGGGACTAAATTTAAGAATCAGTGGATGGAGGCTTACTGCAAGGAAAAAGGAATTGTGCATCAACTCACTTCTGCCTACACGCCTCAGATGAATGGTGTTGCTGAGAGAAAGAACAGAAGCTTAATAGAGACAGCACGAACAATGCTGGAAGACTCGAAACTGCTTATCCAATTCTGGAATGAGGCAGTGGCTAATGCATGTTATACACTAAATCGAGTTCTGATAGTCAAGCGCCACAGAAAGACTTGTTACGAGCTACTACAACGACGTAAACCGAATCTGGAGTATCTCGAACCATTTGGCGCGCCGTGTACACTTCTGAAGAAGACTCAAGAAGGTAAATTCAACGAGAAGGCTAATTAAGTAATCTTCCTAGGATACAACATACCGAACAAGAGAGTTTACAACAACTCAACGGGTCTACTAGAAGTGTGGTGTCATGTTGATGTTCAGAGATATACCACACCACTACTGGCAAAGGACCCGTCTACTTTTTTGACTATGATGGATTCTTTAAGTCCTTCAACATCCCTATCTCTCCTTCTGATGATGAGTTAGCTACTCGTGTGATGTATGATATCTTGAATACACCATTTCTTGATTCAACATCATCGAGTTCACAGGGAGAATCATCTACTCAATCAGGGGGAGTAGTCGACGACAGTGACTCCTCCTCTGAAGATGAAGCTGAAGAAGATGACCAGAACAGTCAGGAGGAATAGGTTCCAGTTCCTGAAAGTCCACAAGCATCTAACGGTGATGCACCTTCGACTTCAGAACCTCAAACTCCTTCTACCTCAGATGCAGAACCAAATGTTCATAATCTTGGCTTTGAGGTAGCTGTTCCTACTACTCCAGGATCACGTCTAAACGTCTATCATCCCTTAGACAATGTCATTGGGGATGCCAGATCAGGAGTACAAACCCGAAATCAGCTGTACTCAGTGATTATGCCTCTGTTATGGAAAAAGGATACATTCATGATGGTGCTTATCGGTGTTTTGTCTCGCAGTTTGAGCCAAAATACGTTAGTGATGCACTGAACGATGAGGCATGGGTGAGTGCCATGCAAGAAGAACTTCTTCAGTTCAAGAAGTTAGGAGTATGGACTCTAGTAGATAGACCTAAAGGTGTTAAGGTCATTGGAACCAAATGGGTCTTGAAATGCAAGAAGGATGACCAAGGGGTCATTATCAGGAACAAGGCTCGACTGGTTGTTCACGGATTTCGCCAAGTCGAGGGGATTGACTACAATGAAGTATTTGCACCCGTGGCAAGGATGGAAGCCATCCGTATCTTCCTTGCCTATGCATCGTATATGAAGATTAAAGTCTATCAATTAGATGTGAAGAGTGCATTTCTTCATGGGGAAATTCGAGAGACAGTGTATGTCAGTCAACCCGAGGGATTTGAAGATCCGTATCATCGGGACAGAGTTTACAATCTCGACAAGGCATTATACGGGCTTCATCAAGCTCCAAGGGCCTGGTATGAGAAACTCTCAACTCATCTTGTGAAACACGGCTTTCGCAGGGGAGTCATTGACTGCACACTGTTCATCAAAGAAAAAGATGGAGACCTACTGCTAGTACAAATCTATGTCGATGACATAATCTTTAGTTCAAAAACGAAGAATTATGCAAAGAGTTTGAGGAAGTTATGAAGAAAGAGTTTGAGATGAGTGCTATGGGGGATATGAAATTCTTTCTTGGGTTACAGGTGGATCAAACACCAAATGGGATCTTTCTACATCAGACCAAGTATGTGGGAGACATTCTCAGTCGGTTTGACATGGAGAATGCTTCTACTGCTGGGACTCCACTTGCTACAAATCATGATATAGCCCCTGACGAAAATGGAGATCTGGTAGATGCCATAATGTACCGAGGAATGATTGGATCCCTCATGTATCTCACTGCCTCAAGACCTGATATCACGTATGCTACATGTTTATGTTCTAGATATCAGGCTAAGCCTAAGGTTAACCATCTGATCGGGGTCAAAAGGATATTTCGTTATCTGAAGGGTACACCCACACTTGGGTTGTGGTATCATCATGATGATGACTTTGAGCTCACGGTGTATAGTGATTCGGATTACGAGGGCTGCAAGATGAACTACAAGTCTACATCAGCAGGGTGTCAATTCTTTAGGAGGAGATTAGTTACCTGGCAGTGTAAGAAGCAGACCTCGGTTGCATTGTCAACCTGTGAAGCCGAATACGTTGCTGCTGCAAGTTGCTATTCACAAATCATCTGATTCAACAGCAAATGCGGGATTACGGTTTAAAGCTTTCTTCTACTCCTATCTTTGTTGATAACTCTGCTGCAATTGCAGTAACTAAAAATCCGGTACAACATCCAAAGACCAAACACATCGGTATTAAATACCATTTCATAAGAGACTGTTTTGAAAAGAACTTAATCGATGTGGTAAAAATTAATACTGACTTTCAACGCGCTGACCTCTATACAAAAGCCTTTGATAAACCACGTTTTCTATATCTGTTAGAGGTCAACGACGTTAAAAAGAAAAGTGATGTTATTCCTGATGATGATCACGTGTAGTCCGATGCATTGTAGTTATATATTTTTTATTTTTCCTTATTTATTTTATTCTATTTAAATTAAATTCATGTTATTTAGCTGTCTGTTAAAATCCTAAAATAATTAAATCCAGTATGATTTTAGAATTTTAGGGGGAGAGTAGGTCAGCTAGTAATATTAAAAAAAACGAGGGAGAAGGAGTGGATAGCTGATATAAGGTAGATCCTATCTGTGATACCGATTCAAACCTTTTGGAAAATGATAGTACACAGGAACAAATCAAAAGGGACTTTAAAATTTTAATTTAGAAAAGATGCAAAATTCAAAGTATAAGTCTGTGTAGTCTAAGCAATATAAAAGGGAAGATGATTGAAAAACTGGTAACTACTAAGGTAACACAAAGAAAGTAGACCTAGAGGTTGCTAGACCACAAATGATATGTTGGTAGATTCAACACAATAGATGATTAGACCTGACTGGTGATCTCAAGATCAAACTAAGTTGTTCAACTGACTGTGGGCTGCCATCTTATCACTGGTTAACACAATCAACAATATTCCAATAAGGGGTAATGAGCATGTAAACACCACAAATGTGTGCGGATGACCATAAATAGAGCAAAGCACGAAAAAAAAAATGAAAGACAAATGCTATCCAGCTAATGACATATGTTGTTGGTGCATTTTGTGCAAAAGAAAATTTAGCTGCTCTAACAAGAAGATAGGTTGTGTGCCTCTTTGCGGTGCGATGGCACTGACCTGAGGATAAGCATAACTTAGATATTCTAGAATTCATTGTTGTTTGCCGCCTCTCTGCTATGCGATGGCACTGACCTGAGGATTGGCTTCTCTTTGAAAGCTCTAAGAATAGTCGCTTCTAGTAAAACTACCCGTAGACCGCTCAAAAGCTCCCGAGGAATGCTGATTACCATATAAGTGTGGGATCCAAAATGTTAGTTGAAATAATTAAACCTAAAACTATCACCAGTTTGTGTCTAAAGTCTGTGTATGGATTTAAGAGAACAAATATACTGACAATCATTGTGGCTACAATTCTTGAAAGTTCAAATCAATGTGGGAATCTAATAGTACCAGTGTGATTTCCTAAATTTGCTAACGACTCTGGACGAAAACCAAGAATTGAGCATCAAAAGGTTTTGATAACAAGTCCCAAATGATTTGACTGGCCTGTATGATTCCAAATTGAATTGGTCCAGGTGTGGTCAAACTAAATTGAAGCTGCCTATTCTGGAACCAAATCCAGTAGATGTCTATCTTAGGATTTATCTCTCACAAAAAGTCAAAAACAAGTTTATTTTGTATTTAGTTTTAATTTCTAGCTAGTTAGCCATTTTAGTTTGTTTGTTGTCAGCTATATCATGAAATCAGTATGGGATTAACTCACCTAAAAGGGTCATGTTGAGGTGACTAAATTGTTTAAAAGGATCACGTCTGAGGTGATCAAAAAGTTTTCAAGTTAAAATGATCATGTCTGAGATGATCAAATGTTCATAATGTTAATTCAATAGGTAAAAAGGGTTTAAGTGCTAAATGTTCATAAGTGTAACCATTTGCATGACTGGATCATAAGTATGGACCAACCATGCGAATGGATCCCATTCGCACGACTGGACATGAAATGAGTCATTCACCCGAATGGCTTATCAGAATGATCCATTTGACCGAATGAAAGGGTGCGAATGAGTCAGTCGACCGACTGAGACTCAGTCGGTTAACTGAGGGTGCGAATGAAAGGGCACGAATGAGTCAGTCGACCGACTGAGACTCAGTCGGCCAACTGAATGCGACTGACTGGGCCAATCGCACGACTGAGCCTCAGTCGCCCGAATGAACTGAGCGAATGAGGCCAGTCGGCCGATTGAACTCAGCTTCAGTATTTAAAGGGTCATAGTTGATCGCATTCCACTCATCACCCTCAATCGCTCCTGAATCGCACCAAGTACCGTTACTCTGCCGAAATTCATCTAGACCTTGTTTTTACATCTCTATTGATCTTCTGACATGGGTTGACGATTATACAAGTATATTGCAGTGTAATCTTACCGAAATCAGAAGACATTGAATCCAAATTTGTGATATTCGAGTGAAACAAGAACCGGACTGAAAATGCCCTAATAACCAACATAAACTAAGCAAAATGTTAAAATTAAGTTTAATAGGTTATTAGTGACAAGATGGCGAGTCTAATGGACCATTAAACCATGTTAAATTACTTGATTTGGTCAAGATTCGAACCACATGCGACTGAACAGTGGGACAAGCGACTGGTCGTCCAGATGAACTCCAATTGCACGATTGAATCTTGCGATTGGGTCAATCGGCCGAATGAACTATGCGAATGAACTCAGTCGGCCGACTGAACCAATCGCAGACTCAGCCAACATATTGAACTCAGTCGCATGTCTCATTCACCCGAATGAGCTCAGTCGCATGAAAGGACAACCGACTGACTTCAGTCGCATGATTCATTCGCACGAATGAATCAGATTGAATTTAACATACACCTTGAACTGAATTTTGAATGTATGACTTTCTAATGGTTCTATGTCTTGTGTTTCAGGTCAATGGCTGATAGATGGTCCATCAATCCAAAGCACAATATATGTGCTCATTTGGACCATACGACTCGAAATGGGGCCGAGTTTACAGAGATTATTGCATTCCTTTGACGTTCTCGGATACATAAAGCCATATCCACACCGTGTACTCCTTACAGGTCGTTACATCAGGCTTTCTGGGAAAATGCCTCCGTAGATCGTTCACGTGAGCCTTACAACATACGGAGCTCCATTCATGGTCATGATATTGAGATTACAGCAGCTGACATCCAGAGAGTACGATTTTGGGGACGATACTAATCACCCCACCAGACTACATCCATTTACAGTCAGAGGTTGCTCTCAGGATTAAGTACGCTGGGGACATCCTCAGGTGTCTCAACAAGAGCACCTGTGTCCCCTATAAGTACTTGGCGCATGTGATCCTGAAGTGTATTGCTTCTCGGAGGGGGGTGGGTTTGATGACCTGTCAGACCAGATTCAGAATGCCTATGTGGCACTGGTGCTGAACCACCACTTCAGCTTCTCGAGCATGATCTTCTCGTATCTGGTGGAGAATCTGGATGCCAAGGGGAAGGAAGGTTTTTGTATGTACCCTAGATTTCTGCAGCTGATCTTCAACGAGAAGCTGCCATTACTTCCCAAGGAGAGCCATGATGCGGTTGCCCTAGAGATTATGGATGACACGACTTTGGGTCGCATGAGAGTGTATCGGGGCAAGCAGGTAAAGCCCCAGGTAAAGAGGTTGGTCGGCCATCTGGCCAATGAAAGATATGTGGCACTAGGTAGACGCAAGTGGCTTCATGATGACAGCGATTCAGATGATGAGAGGCTATCGCTCCCAGAGCATGATTCAGATGATGATGACAGTCGGATGCTAGGGATGATATGCCTATTCCACCGAGGGGCACAACTTCAGATGTTATACCCCCAGTATCTGCCCCAACAGGCGACATAGCTGAGTCAGCGGGTTTCCACCAGGACTTCATACCCGGTGAGGAGGAAGAAGAGTTGGATGAGGAGCCCTTGATGAGGACTGTGGGAAGCAAGGTTGTTCCCACAGAGTATGGACTCCGGGCGGTTGGTGAACGCCCCAGGGATTCGGGAGAGACGACTGCAGATCCTAGCTATGCCCTTGAGTCAACTAGCCGTGTTCTAGGGGGAGCATCCACCTCGACTGGATCGAGGAAGAAAGGATGGCTCAGCCCCACGGCCAGAAGAAGAAGAAGAGAAGACTCACCTTCGTCACCACTATAGCCACACCATCCACCACCACAGCCACCACAGCTACCACTACCACCACCACACCTCCCCACAGCTACCACTACCACCACCACACCTCCCACCACTGTACATACACCATCCACCACCACAGCCACCACAGCTACCACTACCACCACCACACCTCCCACCACTGTACATACACCATCCACCACCACAGCCACCACAGCTACCACTACCACCACCACACCTCCCACCACTATACATACACCATCCACCACCACAGCCACCACAGCTACCACTACCACCACCACACCTCCCACCATTGTACATATGCCAACCACCACCATATCTCTCACTCCTACATCACCTCCACTATCTCACAGACCCAACCCATCTTCACCATAGCCACCACCACCACCACTAGCCACCAAGCAGGACCCTCATCCCATCCCGCACATATGTATGGATCTCCTCTACCTCCAATTGGGGTAGAGGAACAGCTTTCTGCGTTGAACCGGATGGTGATGCGTTTATTAGCTGCTGATGAGGAGAAGACGATGCAGATCCGTCATCTGACAGATCTTACTGCAGCGCAATCTCAGCAGATCTTGGAGCAGGCTCGGTGCTAGATGAGCAGGCCCAACAAATGGCTGCTCAGAGCCACGAGATCGCCTAACTCCAAGAGCACAGGGTCACATCTACTAAAAGGATTGAGGATTTGGAGGAGGCTAAGAAGACCATCATGCTAAAGCTTAAGGGATCTAAAGACGAGCCACTAAAGATTAAAGAGGGAGACGCAGATGATGAGGATGATGATGATGAGACTGAGGATGATGAGGGGACTGAGGACGAGAGGACAGAGGAGAGGAATGAGGATGATGATGAAGAAGGAGGGGATACAACTACATCTGCCTCTACTCAAGGTTAGGATAGGAGATCCAAGAAGAAACAAGACCAACAAGCTTCCTCCTCTGCTCCACCAAGCGATGATCCAGTGATCCAAGAGAAAAGTAATGATTAGATGTCTATATATTTGATTACTTTTGTATTTGAATCATGTATTTAAACTTATGTATTCGATGTTTATATTAAAATTAATGCATTTCTGTTTTGATTATTAACTACTGGTTCATGTGTTACATGTTTAAATCAAACAGATCCAAACTATCAGAGGGATGAGTTTGATGTTGCTCCCCTTCAGCAGATCAAAACTCAGCTAACTATGATTCTTGATCTGCAAGGGATCATCAGAAGGTCAGTGAGTTATACCCCTGAAGAAGGGGAAATAATTCATGATCAATCAAATGAGCAACTAGCTGAGATCTTCAAGTTAAATCCCGATGAGATTGTGAAAGATGCTCCAACGTGCGACTCGACAAATGACAAAGAGCTCAATGACGTTGATGAAATAGAGATAGAAGATGTCACTGTAGAGCACTACCCTCAGTATGCTGACAATGAGGGAAATGTGGTCCCTAATCTGGGTGAATCCTTTTCGGTGATACGTTTGAGGTGTTAGACAAAATGGAGCAGGAGTTAGAGAAGACAGAGGGAACGGCCCAAGCCTTATATGATGATGTTGATATCTGAAAGGCTGAGTGGCCTGCCTGTTTTGAAGAAGTTAGAGCCCAACGCGCTGCACCTAACCTAAACAGGACGCCTACACCAAACTCTACAGAGTTAAGAAATATCATCAGGTGTCAGGCAGGATTATAGCATGGGCATATTTTGAGGACCTTAATGTCTATGCAGTTAAGAGGGAGAAGGGCATAGAGTACTTTAGATTTCCACATGATCTAAAGACTCTACCAGGTTTTGAGCTCAACCAGCTGGCCAAACCGAAGCTGTTGTATGTTGACCCGAGAGAGATGTCAGGCTGGTTTGAGGCTGCCCTAAGGAAGGAGTACCACACCAGGTGGGTTAACTTCAGACCCCAACAGCCTACAAGGTACATCAGAAGGTATGAAGGTGATGCCATTACTGGAAAGCCAAAGATAGTGTTGAAGTGGAGTCCTCCGCGCACGATGTCAAGAATCCCACTCAGGGAAATACCACAGGACTTCACTCCACACTTTAAGTGGTGGTACTACGATTGGAGGACAGGAGAAGCGGTCATAGTCCTAAACAGAGAGGGCCAAATGGATACTATCAGGGTATTTGACCCAATGTGGCTTACCAACTTGTCAGCTAATGATGTTTACACTCTATACAAGTGGCCACTGTTCTATGATACGCAGGATATAGTACAAGCCCTCCAGTTCCAGAATGTCATAAGACTCTATTTGCATTTGAGATTCATGCATGAGTTACAAAAGAGGATAAGTACAAGAAGTATGAGGAGGTAATGAAGAAAACAAGACATTAGAGAGATCTAGGTCCAGGGGGGAGTTTGTTGATACATGTATGTCCCTAGATCATGATATGAATGTAATAGATCTTGTTTGTCTGATTCTGATGAAATGTTTGGAATGATTAATGAAATGATATTGATTGTTTGTTATTTATAATGTTTAATATTTCATTAATGAGTCGATGTTGAATTGGTTAATTAGATTTGTGGTTGTTTAAATTGTTACACATAATGTTATATTAATTAATACATTCAAACTTAACAAAATGAAGTTCTCATGTGAATGGCCCATGCGAATGGACCATACGCATAAATAACTTCATACGAATGACTCAGTCGCACGACTGAACCAAGAGACTGGATTAGTCGTATGATTGTAACATAATATTGGCTCAGTCGCACGACTGAACACTCAGTTGTGCGGATGAATCAACCGCATGGTTCAATCGCACGACTGAACCATACTAATGGTTCAGTCGCACGAATGAACAAGACTAACCTATAAATACAACCCAATTCATGGAAAAACAGGAGCTTTCATTCTATTTCGACTCCAGACGTACCCTAGCCATCCAGAAGGCTCCAAGTTGATACTCCAAGTTCATAGAACGCTTTAGATCGATTCCTAATCGATTCTTAACGTTTGATTCAATACTTTATTGATTCTACGTGCGTTCTCACTGATTGGATCGCCAATCAAATAGGATTCCGCACTATTTGGTTTGGTTTACACGTTAATCATTCGGTATTTCGTTCAAATACCAGGTCCTAACAATTATTATTAATATGATTAGTATTATAGTTATTATTATTCATTATTATTATTAGGTAAACCTAAATTAAAAAGAATTAAAGACAACAAATCAATAAGCATAAGTAACCCATAAGTTTCATAAATGTCAACAATGGTCCTTACAGGAGTAAACGACATTAATTTTAATTAACTGAAAATACGAGATGTTACAGCCTTCCCAACTTAAAAGAATTCGTCTTGAAATTAAGAATGAAACTATACGAAAAAATGCGGGTACTTTTTCTTCATATGTTCCTCACGTTCCCAAGTAAACTAAGCTCCACGCTTATTCTCCCAACGAACCTTGACAATTGGGGTAGTTGTGGTTCTAGTCTTCTTCAAAATGCGATCCATAATTTCAACATATTTCTCAACAAAGTGCAATGACTTTCATCAGCTAGGCACTTTCTCAAATTTGAGACATGGAACACAGGATGAACTTCACTAAGATCAGAAGGTAGTTCCAGTTTATAAGCCACTTTCTCAATCCTTTTTAGGATTTTAAAAGTTCCTACAAATCTCGCAGCTAGTTTACCCTTCTTTCCAAAGCGAACAACACCTTTCCATGGTGAAACCTTAAGAATAAGAACCATATCCCCAACTTGGAACTCCAATGGCTTACGTCGCTTATCGACATAGCTCTTTTGTCTATTTCTTGCCACTTCAAGATTCATGCGAATTATAGAGACTTTATCGGTCGTTCCATGTATCAGTTTAGGACCAATGATGAAGTTCTCACTAATGTCAGTCCAACAGATCAGTGAATGACATTTACGACCATAAAGTGCTTCGAATGGTGCCATCTTGATACTCGAGTGGTAACTATTATTATACGAAAATTCCACGAGTGGTAAATACGTATCCCAATCACCACCAAAGTCAAGGACACAAAGGCATAGTAGATCCTCCAAGGTTTGGATGGTTCGCTCAGTTTGACCGTTCGTTTGAGGATGGTAAGCCTTGCTTAGATCCAATTGAGTACCCAAGAGTTCTTGCATAGACGATCAAAAATGCAAAGTGAAACGAGCATCTCCATCAGATATGATGTGCAAAGGTACCCCATGACGACTTAGAATTTCATCAACGTATATGCGAGCCAACCGTGATGTCTTGTAAGTGTCACGTATGGGTATGAAATGTGTCATCTTGGTCAATCGGTCAACGATCACCCATATGCTATCATGTCCATGGGAGGTTCGGGGTAGCTTAGTTATGAAGTACATAGATATATGTTCCCATTTCCACATAGGAATCTCGGGTTGTTCAAGTAATCAACTTGAACGTTGATGTTCGCCTTTAACTTTCGTACAAGTAAGGCACTTAGCTACATAGGTCGTTATGTCTTTCTTCATTCCAGGCCACCAATATTGACCACACAGGTCCATGTACATCTTATCAGAGCTAGGATGAATAGAATAATGAGTTTGATGAGCTTCATTCATTATAAAGGTATGAAGATTATCATGATTTGGAATCCAAATTCGATTCACGAAGTACATCAACCCATTGGGTTTCACATCCATTTGAGCTAGAAGGTTATGCTCCAAATCATCCTTCGTTCTTCCTTCTTATTGAATTGCTTGTTGAGCCTCTAGGATACTAGACTCGATGCACTTTCTATCCTCAAGTTTTGTAGCACTATAGTAGTCTCATTGACATTTAGATGAATCTTGGTATCAAACTCTCCCAAAGTGTCAAACCACTAACGCTGATCACGAATTTCTTTGAACAAGATCATCTTGTTATGAATTTTTCGGCTTAGTGCATCGGCTACAACATTTGCTTTACAAGGTTGGTAAGGAATGTCACAATCGTAATCACTAATCAACTCCACCCACCGACGTTGTCTCATATTGAGATCTTTTTGATTACAAATGTGTTGAAGGCTTTTGTGATCAGTTTAGACTATGCATTGTGTACCATAAAGGTAATGTCTCCAAATCTTCAAAGCAAAACAATAGCACCAAGCTCAAGATCGTGTGTTGTGTAATTCACCTCGTGGATTGTGAATCCATGGATCACAATTTGGAATTATTAGTGTTGATTGAAGTCAAGTCAACATTTGCAGAATCAACGTTAACTTGGTTTAATTGTTTGTGTTAATTTCAATATCAATAATGATTAAAGAATAAGATGAACGCAAAGAATGAAACACAATTAATGATGAGATAAATACTCAATTCAAATGTATTTTATTAAAAACATGTTAATGATTACAGTTGAATAAACAATGAATAAATGAATGATATTGATTTGAGTGTTTGATGATGTGACGACTGCTAGGGTTTGATTTGTGTGGCTTGATGTGATGTTTGGTGGTTTTAATGCTGCTTGAATGTTTTCCGCCGAATCCATTTTTGTATCCATGCTTGAGCAGGAAAGATGATAGAGTTTCATACCACTTTCTTGGTGCTTGATGAAGACCATACAAGGCTTTATCAAGTTTGTATACCCTGTGAGGGTAATGAGGATCTTCAAAACCAGGGGGTTGTGACACATAAACTTCCTCATCAATTTTCCCATATAGGAAGGCACACTTGACATCCATTTGATAAACAGTGTACTTCTTATATGATGCATAAGCTAGGAATACTCTTATGGCTTCAATTCTTGCAACTGGTGCAAAAACTTCATCATAGTCTATTCACCCTTCTTATGTGTATCCTTGAGCAATCAACCTTGCTTTATTTCTTACAATTATCCTTCTATCATCCAGTTTATTTTTGAAGAGCATCTAGTTCAATAGGATGTTGGCCTTCAGGTAATCACTAGAGACCACACTTTTTGCTTTCTAAATTGTTGAAGCTCTTCTTACAAAGCTTCAATCCAGATATTGTCCTTTAAAGCAGAAGTGATGTATGGAGGAACCACTTGTGAAAGAAAACACGTGAAAAGACAAATGTTGGCAGTACCACTTTGGCTTCTTGTAGTTTTTTTTGCAGGATCTCCAAGATGTGGTTGACTGGATGAGTCTTATGAATTCTTGTTGATGGAGTTGATTCAACTAGAATAGATGATTCCAAGTTAGTCATGTTGGGTTTATTTGAAGATAAAACCCGTTTTATCCTCTTGGTATTTCAGAAAAACGCAGCGGATAAAAATGTATTTAAAACATGATTTTAGATCTGAAAATCCATGTTTTATGATGATTAATATACAAATAAACAAACCCATAACAATAAGGATCATTTATGTGGATTAAACAAGCTATGAACACATAAAACATCCATAATAGACAACCATTATGAAGCTGCCAAAACTACCTTTCAGCAGTGGATAAAAACACTCCAAAAAGGGCTGCCAAAAACCGTGGGTTTGATGGAGATGGAGATGTCAAAATCGGCCAAGACTCCAAGAAGAGGAGATCCTCAAGCTAGTATACCCAAGCTTGTATGCAACCCACCTTCTAGTTAGGAAGAATAACACCACCAAAGGCCAAATGAAACCTCCCTTTCTGCTGAAAATCCGTAAGGTTTAGAGAGAGAGGGAGAGAGATTGTGTTTTGGTAAAAATTGCATGAATGAATCATAGAGCATTGAGTGTGTGATGTATAAAAGTGTTGTCAATTTTCAAGAGGAAAATTGGTCCAATCCCAAGCAAGGGGCGGCCAAGACAAAAGGATTCAAAACCATTTCCCTCTTAAAATTTATAACACATTACACATTGTTACTTGTCATATGTCACACAATAAAAGGTTACTTTCTAGACCAAAATTAAAATGTGACATATGTGCTCTTTAATTAAACAATTTTAATTAAAGTACACTCATGTGTTATAAGTTGTTATTTAAACCCCTTTAAATGACAAGAATAACAGCAAACTCATCAACAAATTATCCTAACAATTTGTTCCATCTCATATGCAATTTATTTAGAAAACCCATTTTCTAAATTGGTGTAAATATTTAATTGCATGATCATATCATCAATTAAATATAAATTGGTGTTTGCCAAGCTTGTTATTGGGTATAACCCGACTTGGATCATAACGTACTAACCACATCAATATTCTAAGTGTCTTGGGCACACAGAATCCAACAATCTCCCACTTGCCCAAGATTCATAGAAGATTGATGCAAGCAGTAAATACCGCCTAACAACGGTTCACTACCCTTAATACGCATGACTTGTAGCCATTCAATAACATCATCCCTTTCAAGTACCCTACTTGAAATGATTTAGGTGAATCAATCATCTATCCTTTTGTTTCAGATGTCATGTTAAATCCAAGAACACAGAATGATCATTTCTTGTTGATTTAACTTATCAGGCCTTAGACATCTAACTCTCAACGAATAAGAGGAACAAATTCCATCTTGACTACATATGTTTCTCACAGACACCTCGTGTCATACCTGAATATACCCTTATGTACTGTCCACTATTTCAGGACAGTGAAGAAGAAGCTCAAGGTGTAACACTTGGTGAATATCAAAACCCAATATGTATCTCAGGTCGGAGGATACCAAATGATATTCGCCTTTACTCAAAATTACTTATGATCAATCAATAAGATTCCATGTAGTAAAATTTGAGATGCGGGTTAGTCCAATATTTGTATCCCACAAATATCTATGAACTTTGGTAGCAACCCATTGCTCTATATTCATCCTTATGAATATCAACCAATCCAAGTTCATAATAGTCTTACCTTCAAACTTGTTCCCACAAGTATGAACGACTACGGACATTTAGAGTAAACATTTTACTCATGGATTAAACATGCTAAATTGGAATATTATTTGAAACATTATAACCAAATAATTTTATTCAAATAATAGAAAATTCCATATATCCAAATGCAAATTTACAGATCATATCCAATCACTAGAATATCGAAGTCCCATGGCACAAGTATGACCTTCATGCTTTGCCTTTTCAAGGAGCTTCGTGAGAGGATCAGCAACGTTTTGATCCGTGTGAACTTTGCGAATACATATCTTTCCCTTTTCAACTTCATCTCGTATGTAGTTGAATCTCCGCTCAATGTGCCTAGTCTTTTGATGAGCACGGGGTTCCTTGATTTGAGCAATCGCACCCTCGTTGTCACAAAAATTTCTAGGGGGTCCTGAATGGAAGGGACAACCCCTAGATCGGCAATGAATTTCTTCAACCATGCAGCTTCTTGAGCTGCCAATGAGGCGGCGACATATTCTGATTCTGTAGTTGATAGAGCCACCACATCCTGCTTGGAGCTCTTCCAAGAGACAGCTCCTCCATTCAGAATGAAAATGTATCCCGATTGTGATCGTGAATCGTCACGATCGGTTTGGAAACTTGCATCCGTGTAACCTTTTACAACGAGTTCCTCGTCACCAGATCCATAGATCAGGAACATATCTCTTGTCCTCCTTAGGTACTTAAGTATGTTCTTAACAGCCATCCAATGACTGTTTCCAGGATTCTGCTGGTAACGGCTTGTCATGCTTAAGGCGCATGACACGTCCGGTCGAGTGCATATCATTGCATACATGATGGATCCTATAGCAGATGCGTATGGGATTGCCTTCATTTTATCTTGCTCTCCTTTGAGCTTGGACATTGAGTCGTACTCAATATGGTTCCTCTTTGAATAGGTACGGTACCTTTCTTAGAATTCTCCATCTTGAACCTTTTCAAGATTTTATCAATATATGCACTTTGATTCAAACCAATCAACCGCCTTGATCTATCCCTATAGATCTTTATTCCCAGAATATAGGCGGCTTCACCAAGATCCTTAATGGAAAAACAACTTCCAAGCCAGGTTTTTACACCTTCCAAGGTTGGAATGTCATTTCCAAATAGTAGTATGTCATCAACATACATACTAGAAAGTATTAGTGTTCCCCACTAGCCTTCTTATACACACAAGCCTCATCAGCGTTTTTGATGAAACCAAATTTCTTTACTTCCTCATCAAAACGGTGATTCCAGCTTCTCGATGCTTGTTTCAATCCATAGATTGATTTCTTTAACTTGCATACTTTATTAGGATGTATTGGATCGACAAAACCTTCAGGCTGAACCATATAGACATCTTCCTCAAGATATCCATTTAGGAAAGCGGTTTTGACATCCATTTGCCAAATCTCATAATCATAATGAGCAGCTATGGCAAACAATATCCTTATAGACTTCAGCATCGCAACAGGTGAGAAGGTTTCATCATAATCAACCCCTTGAGTTTGAGTGAAACCCTTTGCTACAAGTCTAGCTTTATAAGTATCCAAGTTTCCATGCATATCGGTTTTCTTCTTGAAAACCCACTTACTTCCAACTATCTTGGAGTTAAGAGGTGGTACAACCAAGTCCCATACTTGATTGTCATACATGGATTGCATCTCAACGTTCATGGCTTCAAGCCATTTGTCACAATCCGTGTTGGACATTGCATCATGGTATGTGGTTGGTTCATCAGAATCTATCACATAGCATCCATCCATGAAAAATCCATATCTTTCAGGTGGATTACTAGTTCTACCACTTCTGCGAACGTGTTGTGTGTATTGATCAACCACTTGATCATCCTCAACATCCTCATGTTGAGTGCTAGTTTCAACCAAACGTGCATTGGGCTGTGGTTCTTGATCTTCCTCAAGATCCACTGTTCTACTGCTAGCTCCTTCCATAAGGAACTTTGCTTCTAAGAACTCACCCTTTCTGGCAACAAACACCTTTTGTTCCATTGGATCATAGAAATAATATCCCATAGAATCTCTAGGATATCCAATAAAGATACACTTGGTGGATCGGACATCCAATTTGTTTAGGGTGGGAGTCTTAACATAAGCCTCACATCCCCAACCCTTAAGTACGATAGGGATGGAACTCTTCCATGCCATATCTCAAAAGGTGTCCTTTCTACCTTTTTGGTTGGGGCCATATTTAGAATACGGGCCGCGGAGAGCAGAGCGAAACCCCAAAATGATAGAGGTAATGTGCTTCTAGCCATCATAGATCGGACCATATCTAATAAGGTTCGATTCCTCCTCTCAGACACACCATTATGTTGTGGTGTTCCAGGTGGAGTGAGTTGTGAGACAATCCCACAACTCCTAAGATGATTTTGAAAGGCATCACTTAGGTATTCACCTCCCCTATCCGTACGAAGAATTTTAATTGACTTGTTGAGTTGATTTTCTACTTCATTTTTGAAGATTTTGAACATTTCAAAAGCTTCGTCTTTGTGCCTTAACAAGTACACATACCCATAGCGACTATAATCGTCGGTAAAGGTAATGAAGTATCTTTCACCATTCCTAGTCATTGGCTTAAAAGGACCACATACATCCGAATGTATGATTCCTAATAAATCTTTTGCCCTTTCGGTAGTTCCACTAAAGGGTGCCTTAGTCATCTTACCTTGTAAACAAGACTCACAAACATCAAATGAATCACATTCATTTGTTTTTAAAAGACCATTCTTTTGAAGTGTTTGTAAACGTTTCTTGTTTATATGACCAAGACGACAATGCCAAAGATAGGTGTCACTTAAGTCCAACTTGAGTTTCTTGGTGTTAGTTTGGTACAATGAACTATTTAAAGTATTTTCATGAACCAATTCATAAATACCATTAATTGGAATAGCTTTAAAATAGAACATACCATTTAAAGAAACATGAATATCATTTTCAATAAAAGATAATACATAATCATAATGTCTTAATTGAGATACAGAAATAATGTTCCTAGTCAAACTAGGAGCATACAAAACATTCTTCAAAATAACTTCCAAACCACTTGGAAGTCTTAGGATGTAGTCCCCACGAGCTTCAACTAAGACTTTAGTTCCATTGCCCATGAAGAGGCTAACATCCCTTTCTTGAAGTCCCTACTTCTTGTGAACCCCTGCAACAAATTGCAAATATGAGTTCCACATCCGGTATCTAATACCCATGTGTTTGAAGATGTAACATTAAGATCAATATGTATCATGTATATTGTACCTGAGGTCTGCCCGGCATCCCTCTTTGCTTTCAACTCTTGGAGATGGACAGGACAATTCCTTGCCCAATGTCCATCTCCCCACACTTGAAGCATGGGTCATTTGTAGCAACCTTTTGCTTCTTCTCTTGTGGTTTGGGTGGTACCCTTACCACCCTTTTCCCCTTTCCCCACGTATGTCCCTTACCCTTGGCAACCTTTGCCTTGGGTGCGGGATGAGGCCTTTTGTTGTTCCCACCTTCATTGATGGTGAGAACGGGTAAAACCCTTTTACCCATGGCCGCCTCGGCCGTTTTGAGCATTGAGTGAAGTTCACCAATGCTTTTGTCCCATGCATTCATGTTGTAGTTCAACACGAATGTCTCGAACTTCTTGGTTAGGCCATTTAGGATCAAATCCGTGGCCAACTCCTTCGAGACGGGGCAGTTTAGCCTCTCGAGGCGGTCAATATGACTTTTCATCTTAAGTACATAAGATGAAACAGATTGGTTGTCGTCCATACGACATGCATGGAGCGCTCGAACCGTTTCGAACGCTCAACCCTTGCTTGCTGTTGGAACGTTTCCTTCAGCTGGGTTATCATGTCGTAAGCTCCGTGATGTTCATACTCCTTTTGGAGATCCGGAGTCATGCTTGCTAGCATGAGACAAGACACTTGGACGGAGTCCTCAGTGTACTTTAGCCAATCATTCAAGGCCTCCTCATCATCCTCGCTAGGTTGATCAGGGATAGGGTCGTCTAAAACGTACGATCTTCTCTCTTGCTTGAGAACGATTCTCAAGTTTCGATACCAATCGATGAAGTTGTTGTGATTTAGACGTTCCTTTTGGAGGATCGCTCGTAGTGATTGGTTTGATGCGGACGAGTTATCGTGATTTTCATTATTGGTGGCCATCTACAAAATTTTAACAAAGATCAATTTTAGTATTTTCGATATTGCTAATTTTAATATTTAATGCCTTTTAAGGTCAATTTTATATTAAAATCTAGAACCCAACATTACATTTAAATTGTGGTTAGGTGACCTTTATCCCACGATTTAAATTAATAAGGTGGTCAACGATTGACGATTGCAACCATTTGCAACTTCTAGAGGTATGGGATCGACTTATTGAACATCATATGTAAAGTCGGCATGTTAATCCCATCAACACCATTTGGAAACCATATTGTAGGTGATCCATTTAACATGGTTTGCAAATCAAGACATCCTACTTACACCCATGTGTGAGTTTGCCAAAACAAATGGTTAGGTGACCTTTATCCCATAAGTAAGGCATTCTCACCTCAAATCACAAGTTCCCTCAAAATGGTTGGGTGACCTTTATCCCACTAAGTTCCCAAGTGACTCAAGTGTTGTGTAAAAGGACGGTGTTGATCTCGTTTTTAAAATTTTAGAGATTTCTTAATTCTAGTTTAGAAAACTCTATGTACTTGTATTTGTATGCTTTCAAATACAAGGTACCCTATGGTTCTTAGATTAAAACCATTTTAATCTTTAAAATCATTAAACCATTTTAATAACTTTTATTAACTTAAAGAACCATCAATTTTCAGATTGTTATGATTATTAATGAGTTTGTTATGCATGTCAAAACATCAACCAAACAATCAAACAATAACAATCATATGTGCATAACATAGCCCTTATGTTGACAACACTTGTTTGCCATCACAAGTGTTGTCTTTGGTCTTTCTAAGGGTCAAACATATCATAAAGGTTCCAAGAACCTCCCACTAGAAACCGCATCCAAATGCTCCATGTTTCTTGTGTCTTTGTGTCCATCTTAGGGTCTTGATCTTGTACATCTTCCTTTTACAAAATTGTATCCTAATACATTTTTCTAGTAAAGGAAATGAACCTAATCTATTATTACATAACCAAATGAATGAATAATTACAACCCAAATGAATAAACACAAATATTACAACCAAATTGAATGAATAAAACAACCACTAGAATCATCCAAAACAACACAAGGCCACAAGCTAGGTTATGCACTAAACAACCAATGATCATATCATCTATTCATATAATGAAAACCCCATTTAAAACCCCAAATTTCAGCCAACATAAACTGAAATTTTGGGTTTTAATCATTGTCCAAACAACCAACATTCATAATATGTTTCTTTCAAGGTCTAATCACTAGCATGTGTGATATGACCTTGAAAGTTTGGGGAATCATTCATATAACTATAACAGCCCAAAATCAGCCTATAACATGTCTAATATCATCTTTTAAACCAATTTCAAAAGATAAAACAAGCAAGTCATCCACATAACCGGCTCTTGATGCCATTGTTGGGTTTATTTGAAGATAAAACCCGTTTTATCCTCTTGGTATTTCAGAAAAACGCAGCGGATAAAAATGTATTTAAAACATGATTTTAGATCTGAAAATCCATGTTTTATGATGATTAATATACAAAAAAACAAACCATAACAATAAGGATCATTTATGTGGATTAAACAAGCTATGAAACATAAAACATCCATAATAGACAACCATTATGAAGCTGCCAAAACTACCTTTCAGCAGTGGATAAAAACACTCCAAAAAGGGGCTGCCAAAAACCGTGGGTTTGATGGAGATGGAGATGTCAAAATCGGCCAAGACTCCAAGAAGAGGAGATCCTCAAGCTAGTATACCCAAGCTTGTATGCAACCCACCTTCTAGTTAGGAAGAATAACACCACCAAAGGCCAAATGAAACCTCCCTTTCTGCTGAAAATCCGTAAGGTTTAGAGAGAGGGAGAGAGATTGTGTTTTGGTAAAAATTGCATGAATGAATCATTTAGAGCATTGAGTGTGTGAATGTATAAAAGTGTTGTCAATTTTCAAGAGGAAAATTGGTCCAATCCCAAGCAAGGGGCGGCCAAGACAAAAGCTATTCAAAAACCATTTCCCTCTTAAAATTTATAACACATTACACATTGTTACTTGTCATATGTCACACAATAAAAGGTTACTTTCTAGACCAAAATTAAAATGTGACATATGTGCTCTTTAATTAAACAATTTTAATTAAAGTACACTCATGTGTTATAAGTTGTTATTTAAACCCCTTTAAATGACAAGAATAACAGCAAACTCATCAACAAATTATCCTAACAATTTGTTCCATCTCATATGCAATTTTTAGAAAACCCATTTTCTAAATTGGTGTAAATATTTAATTGCATGATCATATCATCAATTAAATATAAATTGGTGTTTGCCAAGCTTGTTATTGGGTATAACCCGACTTGGATCATAACGTACTAACCACATCAATATTCTAAGTGTCTTGGGCACACAGAATCCAACAAGAGTCATATCCTTGTTGGGACTGATCCTGTAAGGCCCTGTTCCCGTGCACCTCATAGTTGGTCACCACAGCAGTTAAAAACACTATACTTTATATCATACAAACTTAAGCACGAAATGATTTATCAAAAACCATTCATTTTCATTTAAACCACTGTTGTTAGGCAATACATCGCATTTACTGTTTACAAAAGAATTGTTTTAACGCATTACAAAACAACAGCAACATAGAATACAATGGTGTCAGCCTTCTCCTGCCGAGTAGCTTCACCCGCGTGCCATCCCAGCAATAATTATCCTGCCAACTAAAAATGTATAGAAGTCAGCGTTGCTGATGATTTTCTAGTTTTAAAAGTAATAAATACTTTCTATATGTTGTATAGAAAAGACTCTTTTTCTGTAAAACAACTCTGTACGTATATGCGAGCATGCATTAACTATATGACAGATACTGTTCGTTCTCTTTACTGTATGCCTTGTCTGTAAGCTTTTATCTTTATCTTTCACTTTTTGTATGACCAATGAGCAATACCCAACTATATGCGCGATGGAAAACGGTGATGGGCCATTTATATCCCTCGAAGGGTCAACTATATCCCTTGAAAGGGTCAACTGTATCTCCCGAAAGGGTTAACTGTATCCCTTAAAAGGGTCAACTATATCCCTCGAAAGGGTTCTGTGTATTTTGTACAAGGCCAACCAAATCACCCAGGACACACTACAAAGGTCCTGCCAATCTCAATTGATTGGCCCTGTGTGCATAATAGGGTAGCTAACCCGCAATACTATTGGGGAGCATGGCCTTACACTTAGTCATCCGACTAATATTTCTAGGCGCATGGACCACTGTTCAGGCGCATGGGCTGTACTTAAACATTTCTAAGGTAATCTTAGGCGCATGGGCTACTGTTCAGGCGCATGGATTATACTTAAATCTTTCTAAGGCATTTTTAGGCGCATGAGCCTTATCTCGGTGCATGGACCTTCTGTGTAACATGTTTCTAATATGTTTTCAAACCCAATCAACCAATCCATCTGTTCTAAGCTTAACATGGCTATTCTAAACATGAATAACCTATAAGCAATTCAAGAATCAACATACAACATGCACAATGCATACGGGTAACATACATGAACTTGTAAAATCATTTTAATACATTTTCAGCCCCAAAGATCGTTTAAAACAAGTAAAAACCGGGGTCTAGAACTCACCCGATGCAACTTGGGTGTTTCTTCCTTTCTAACCCGCTTGCAATGAGTTCAAACACCTAAAAACAACACCAAAAACACACACACCCGAGCATATACACAACACATAAGCACATAAGCATGTAATCGAGATAAAACCCATCATAAACACTTAAAAACCATGAATTCTTACCTTGATTCGACTTCTCTTCTTCTTTTTCTTCAGCCGAGAGTTTCCCCTGCTCTCTCTCTCTCTAAAACCGAAGAAAATGGTGTGTGAAGTGAGGGTGGGTGGCCATGCCCACCTTTACACCAACTTTCGAAAGTTTTGTCCTTTTGGACACTTTTAGTCCTTTCACTTGGACTTTATTGCTTTTCTTTCATTTATTCTTCATATCTTGTCTTTTAAAATAACCGGGTGTTACAAGTCCACCCCCTTTATTTAGGTTTCATCCCCGAAACCTGTTATTCCTCGAACATATGAGGATAATGCTACCTCAACTCCTCCTCAGTCTCCCATGTAGACTCAGATCCCTTCCTGTGCTTCCACTGTACACGCACAAGAGGAACCACTTTATTTCGTAGCCTCTTCTCTTTATGATCGATGATTGCCACTGGTTGCTCCACATAATTGAGCCTTTCATCTACTTTAATGTCCTCCAATGGAACAATCATGTCTTCATCAGCTAAGCACTTTCTCAGATGAGATACATGGAATGTCGGGTGAATTCCACTTCACTCATCTGGTAACTCCAATCTATAGGCCACCTCTCCTACTCGAGCAATGATTTGGAAAGGGCCTATATATCTTGGTCTCAACTTGCCCTGCTTCCTGAATCGGATAATACCCTTCCAAGGTGAGACCTTCAACATAACCCGGTCACCCACCTAGAACATGATCGGTCTGCGTCATCTATTAGCATATGACTTCTGCCTCTCTTTAGCTGCCCTCATGAAGGCTTTAATCTTCTCAAGCTTCTTAGTCGTAGCCTCGATTACCTCGACGCTCCCAATTCCTTCTGCCCAATGTCTCCCCAACATACGGGTGTCCTACATCTTCTACCATATAGCATCTCGTATGGTGGCATACCAATGCTGACATGATAGCTATTGTTGTACGAGAATTCAGCTAACGGTAAGTTGTCATCCCAACTTCCCCCAAAATCAATCACACATGCCCGAAGCATGTCTTCTAATGTCTGAATGGTCCTTTCCGACTGACCATCAATGTCTGAATGCTTGGGGATGATAAGCCGTGCTAATATGTAACCTCATCCCCTTAGCATCGTGGAATTTCTTCCAGAATTTAGACGTAAACCGGGTGTCACGATCAGACCCAATGGACACCGGCACACCATGATGAGTTACAATCTCCTTGATGAATAGGTCAGCCAATCACTCGGATGAATATGTCTCGCGGATCGGTAGGAAGTTAGCACTCTTGGTCAAACGGTCAACAATCACCCATATGGCATCGTACCCTTTCGGAGTACGTGGCAACTTCATTATGAAATCCATGGTGATGTGCTCCCACTTCCATTCCTGTATATCCAAAGGTTGGATCTTCCCATACGGCTTTTGATGTTCCGCCTTTACTTGCAAACAAGTAAGGCACTTACTCACATACTCCACCACGTCACGCTTCATACCCGACCACCAATAATCTTTCTTCATATCTTGATACATCTTTGTAGCACCAGGATGAATGGAGTATCGAGTCTTGTGAGCTTCATCCAAAATCCTCACATGTAGATCCCCGAAACGAGGAATCCACACCCGTCCAAATCGAGTTTTAACACCAAGTGTTTTTCACCCAATTCCCCAACCAAACCTCTCATTCTTTCAGAGTTTAGATGATCTTCTTTTAATGCCTCATCTTGAATCTCCTTGACTTGCTTCATTACATCAGAGGTCATGATCAGTTGATATGCTTTCACCAAATCGGCTCAGGCCTCTCCTTTCGGCTAAGAGCATCAACCATCACGTTGGCCTTGCCCGGATGGTAATGGATCTCACAATCATAGTCCTTTATAAGCTCCAACCATCGCCTTTGCCTCATGTTCAGATCCTTCTACTTGAAGAAGTACTTCAAGCTCTTATGGTCAGTGAAAATGGTGCACTTCATCCCGTACAGATAGTGCCTCCAAATCTTTAGTGCGAAGACCACAGCTGCTAGCTCCAAGTCATGAGTAGGGTAGTTGACCTCATGAACTTTCAATTGTCAGGATGCATAGGCTATAACCTTCCCTCTCTGCATTAATACACACCCCAACCCCGAGTTAGAAGCATCTGAATATACCACCAAATCCTCGCTTCCTTCGGGTAATGACAAATAGGAGCTTGAGTCAACATCAGTTTTAACTCCTCGAACGCCTATTCTTGAGCTTGACCCCATATAAACTTTACATCCTTTCGGGTCAACTTGGTCAGTGGAGAAGCGATCTTGGAAATGTCCTGAATGAACCTTTGATAATACCCCACCAACCCCAAGAAACTACGAATCTCGGATGGCGTCTTTGGAGACTTCCATTGCATCATAGCCTCCACCTTAGCAGGGTCTACCATAATCCCCTCGGGATTTATCACGTGACCTAAGAATTGAACTTGGCGCAACCAGAATGCGCACTTGGAGAATTTTGCATAAAATTTCTCCCTTCTCAACGTCCTTAACACCTCTCGAATGTGGTCAGCATGCTCCTCCTCACTCTTTGAATAAATCAGGATATCTCAATAAATACAATCACTGATTTATCTAACATTGGCTGACACACTCGATTCATCAAGTCCATAAAAGCAGTCGGCGCATTGGTCAGACCAAATGACATAACAAGGAATTTATAGTGACCGTAGCGCGTGCGAAAAGCTATTTTAGGGATATCCTGCTCCTTCACCTTTAGCTGATGGTAACCAGATCGAAGATCTATCCTTGAAAACCAACTGGCACCTTGGAGCTGTTCAAACAGATCATCTATTCTTGGTAGGGGGTATCGGTTCTTCACTGTCAACTTGTTCAGCTCTCGGTAGTCAATGCACATCCTCATACTACCGTCTTTCTTCTTCACCAACAAGACCGGAGCACCCCAGGGAGAGATACTCGGTCTAATGAACCCCTTATCGAGTAGCTCTTGCAACTACTCCCTTAGTTCTTTCATTTCCGTGGGAGCTAACCGATACGGTGCTTTGGCAACGGGTTGAGCATCGGGTATCAAATAAATTTGGAACTCAATCTTGCGATCCAGTGGCACGCCGGGTAAGTCTTCTGGGAATACGTTCGGAAAGTCGCACACCACTGGTACTTCGAATAATTGCGGTACTGACGCATCCACATCTTTTACGTAGGCCAAGTAGGCACTACATCCACGTCTTATGCACTTCCCCGCCACCGCCATCGAAATCATCTTTGTGATCGTAGTAACGTGATCACCATGAATCGTAACCAAAATCTTATCAAGCGCAACTTATCGAATCATCTTCTTGCGACACACGATGTTTGCTTCATAGGTTGCTAACCAGTCCATCCCTAGTACTACATCAAATCCACCTAGGGGTATCACGTGTAACCTAGCAGCAAACCTATGATCTTCTAGTTCTATGGCACAGTCCTCTATCACATCAGTAATTCCAGTGGGCTTACCGATAGCAGTTTCTAAATCGAATGGTGCACTGACCTTTCTACTACTAACAAGCAACTTAGCATAGAAAGTAGTGGAAATAAAACTCCTGCTAGCACTAGAATCAAACAATACAGAGGCACAAGTTTGGTTTACTAGAAACATACCTAACACATTATCGGGATCAGCTATGGCTTCCTCCCGGGTCATAGTGTAAGCTCTAGCACCTACCCTCTACCCTCCTTCCTCTGGCTTCTTCTTCTTTGTTCCAGAGCTCTATGCCCTTGACTTCTTACAGTCTCTAGCAATATGGCCAGGCTGGCCACACCTGAAGCATACATTCATTCCCATCCTGCACTCACCAGTATGCTCCCTTCCACATTTGCCACACTTCTTCATCCCTGCACCAGATGTGACCACACGTCGGTCACCCACCTTTGCCACCTTATTGTTTGGAGCGGCTCTACCATGTCCAAACCGTTTCCCATTCCCGTTTCGGCCACCACCATCCTTCTTATTCACCTCAACAACCACCACCTCGCGCTCATCGTATAATCTACCAGCCAAATCAACCGCCGACCTGAAAGTGCTCGGCTGGGTGGTGATCATATGCCTACGGATATCCGCCGGCAACCCCTGGATGTATTTTTTAATCTTTCGTGATAGTGGTGTCACTTGATCGGGCACCAGCCATGCCATTTCATTAAATTTAGTGGTGTACTGCTGGTGTGTCATCATTCCCGCCTCCAGCTGCAGGAAGTCTCTTTCTACCTTGTCGATCTCCCTATGAGGACAAAATTCCTCAATCACTAACTTCTTCAGTTCAGGCCATCTCATTCTCCCAATGGCCCTGCTACCCTCGGCTTGGACAATGTTGTCCCACCAGCAAAGAGCCGAGTCCACAAAGGAGTGGGTAACGAATTTCACCTTCTGATCTTCACGGCACTCACTGATATCGAGGACACCTCCATTTCCCTCACCCACCGTGAGCAGCTACCGCAGTGCTGTTTCCATCGAAAGTAGGGGGCTTGCATCTCATAAACTCCCCATAGTTACAGCCTCGTGTCGCCTCCGGCGCAAGCTCTTCTTCTTCCTCCTCCTCATCATCAGAGAGAACCGTTTCCGGCTCTGGTTGTTCCCGTCCTCCCGAGGACCTGTTTCTTTCCATTCTTTCCCCTTCCCTTACTGCCTTGATCAATTCGGTCACGACAGACGGTAGAATCGTCTGCATGACCTGGTGAACCTCTTCCACCACAGCCTCCTTTACTCAGGCTCTCAGATTGGCGCTCTCGTCACCACCCTCCGGATGAGGTGTCTCTGGTTCTTCATGAACCACTTTCTCGACTCTGGGTCTCCCTTTCTTGGTTGCAGAGCAGCACCGTGACCTCCACCACGAGAGGCTTTTGAAGATCTACCGCCAACCATCCTCTAAAAGCACACTATAAGATTCAAACACTAACACGGTCATTCAAGGTAACACTCAATTATGTCAAGTATAGTAAGTCCCTAATTATAGTGGCCAGTTGTGATTAGCCACTTACTTTACACTTCATACCCCAAGCATCTCCTATCCTGACTTAATAAGTATCTAAATCTACTAAGAGCACATAATCAAATAGCATGTGCACATAATACCGTTTAACATTAGGAAAAGACATACCAGATGGCACGTAGCTACTCGGGCCGACATCCTTCCATTTGTCCCATTTTCAGTTTAAGTTTAGGTTTTAAAGGTTTATTAACCTAATTCTCTTAAACTTTGGCTCTGATACCAACTTGTAAGGCCCCGTTCCCGGGCACCTCACAGTTAGTCAACCACAGCAGTTAAAAACACTATACTTTATAATTATACAAACTTAAGAAGCGGAAATGATTTATCAAAAACCATTCATTTCATTTAAAACACTGTTGTTAGGCAATACATCATCATTTACTGTTTACAAAAGAATTGTTTTAACGCATTACAAAACAACAACAACATAGAATACGAATGGATGTCAGCCTTCCCCTGCCGAGTAGCTTCACCCTCGTGCCATCCTCATCAATAATTACCTGCCAACTGAAAATGTATAAAAGTCAGCGTTGCTGAGTGAGTTCTAGTTTTAAAAGTAATAAAATACTTTCTATATGTTGTATATGAAAATACTCTTTTCTGTAAAATACAACTCTGTACTGTATATGCGAGCACGCATTAACTATATGAACAGATACTACTGTATGCCTTGTCTGTAAACTTTTATCTTTATCTTTCACTTTCTGTATGGACCAATGAGCAATACCCCAACTATATGTGCGATGGAAAATGGGTGATGGGCCATCTATATCCCTGAAAGGGTAAACTATATCCCTTGAAAGGGTCAACTATATCCCCCGAAAGGGTCAACTGTATCCCTCGAAAGGGTCACTGTATCCATCGAAAGGGTTCTGTGTACTTTGTAGAAGGCCGACCCAATCACCTAGGACACGCTACAAAGGTCCTGCCAATCTCAATTGATTGGCCCTGTGTGCATAATAGGGTAGCTAACCCGCAACACAGTTGAGCTAACGACAACATGGTCGTGTACCTCCTGTAAGCTTGCAAGACTTGTTAACATTTTCATTAATGTTCCTCTTCTTTTCTTTATTGCTCTTTCACTTTATTATTACAAAATACTTTACGTTACGATAATAACATACCACGTAAAGTCACATACTATAAGTAATAATAATAATGGCAATAACAATAATAAGGAACAATCATAACCATGCAAGAAACATCATCATAAATAAGCCCTAGTCAACCTCGGTCAAAACCCTAAAAGCACAGACTCCCAGAAAATTCTGTAAAAATTCTAAGTGCTTAGGCGCTTTGGCACTATTTGGGCGCATGAGCCCTGTTTGGGCGCTTCATCACTATGTAGGCGCATCAGTCAACACTTAACTGTTTTATCACTTAGCCGCATGAACTATTCAGGTGCATGGGAACTATTCAGGCGTATGAACACTTAGGCGCATGGGTTATTCGGACGCATGGATACTTAGGCGCATGAGCCACTTGGGCGCATGGGCACTATTGGGGTGCATGGCCCTACACTTAGTCGTCCGACTAATATTTCTAGGCGCATGGACCACTGTTCAGGCGCATGGGCTGTACTTAACATTTCTAAGGTAATCTTAGGCGCATGGGCTACTGTTCAAGCACATGGGCTACTGCTCAAGCACATGGATTACACTTAAATCTTTCTAAGGCATTCTCAGGCGCATGGACCTTCTGTGTAACATGTTTCTAATATGTTTTCAAACCCAATCATCCAATCCATCTGTTCTAAGCTTAACATGGCTATTCTAAATATGAATAACCTATAAGCAATTCAAGAATCAACAAACAACATGCACAATGCATATGGGTAAACATACATGAACTTGTAAAATCATTTTAATACATTTTCAGCCCCAAAGATCATTTAAAACAAGTAAAAACCAGGGTCTAGAACTCAACTGATGCAACTTGGGTGTTTCTTCCTTTCTAACCCACTTGCAATGAGTTCAAACACCTAAAAACAACACCAAACACACACACACCCGAGCACATACCTAGTTTGTGCTGATCCACATGTACCTAGTTTGTGGTCTTAATGTAATATGTCTGTCATGTCCTAAATGTAATGAAACGAATGAGTTGAATGAAACATATTATGTGGTTGTTGATCTTAATGTCTAATTTTTAGTGTATGTTTGACATAGTTGGGGAGTGGGGAGTGAAGTCCTGTGGCATTTCCCTGTAAACTATATCCCTTGAAAGGGTCAACTATGACCGCTTCTCCTGTACGCCAGTCATATTACCACCACTTGAAGTGGGGAGTGAAGTCCTGTGGCATTTCCCTCATGGGGATCTTTGACATAGTACGTGGTGGACTCCACTTCAGCACCACTTTAGGTTCCCAGTCCTTGGGTCCACCTCCGACCTTCAAATATACCTTGTAGGTTGTTGAGGCTTGAAATTAACCCATCATGTGTGGTATTCTCTCTTCAACGCAGCTACAAACTAGCCTAACATCTTCCTGAGGTTAGCATACAGCAGGTTTAGGTGTGCCAACTGGTTGAGCTCAAAACCAGGGAGAGTCTTCAGATCATGTGGAAATCTGAAGTACTCGATTCCTTCTCCCTCTTCACAGCATATACATTATGATCCTCAAAGTAAGCCCACGCTATAATCTTCCCAGACACCTTAAAATGCTTCTTGACTTTGTAGAGCTTGGCGTATGCACTCGGCTTTGGCGCTGTGTGTTGGGCATGGATCTCTTCAAATAGGCTGCCCATTCAGCCTTTTTGATCTCAACATTGGCATCAGTGGCTTGGGCTTGGCTTTCTAATTTATCGATTTCCCTCTGCATCATATCCAATTTAACATGCATATCACTGTCGAGTGTATCTCCAAAATCAGGAACCACATTTCCCTCTCGATCAGTATATTCCAGATAGTGTTGTGTTGTGATGTCTTCAATCTCTATCTCATCAACATCGTTGAGCTCGTCATCACTAGCAACATCGATGGTAGGGGCATCCTTAACCAATTCATCTGGGTTTAACCGGAACATTTCCGCGAGTTGCTCATTAGTGAGGTTGTGAATAATTTCTCCTTCTTCGGGAGTATAACTTACTGACCTCTTGAAAATCCCTTGCAGATCAAGTATCATTATGAGTTGAGACTTGATCTGCTGAAGGGGAGCAACATCGTAGTCATCTCGCTGATAATGTGGATCCGCTTGATTTAGAACTTTAACACATCATGCATCAGTAAATAATCAAGACAGTATACATTAAATATATACATAACATTCATGCACATAAGTTTAATACAATATTCAATTACACATGATTTAAATTACACAAATGTCTATGCATTACTTTTGTCTTGGATCATGTGTTCCTCTGCTGTCGGGGCTGATGTTGAGGCACCCTGATATTGATTCCTTTTGGTCCGCCTCTCACTAGCTTCTTGGGCACCCGAAGCAGATGGATCTCCTTCTCCTTCATCGTCCCTCCATCCTTATCATCACCTCCCTCTGTATCATCCTCTTTATAATCACCTTCATCATCATCACCATCATCATCATCATCATCATCACCATCATTGCCATCGCCTTCTCGGATCTTCAGAGGCTCATCCTTTATGCCCTTAAGTTTGAGCATGATGGTCCTTTTGGTATCCTCCAACTCCTTAATCTTCTTAGTAGATAGCACGTTCTGCTCCTTGAGTTGGGCAATCTCCTGACTTTGAATAGCCATATGCTGAGCCTGCTTCTCAATCTGTTGTGCCTGCTGAGAGATGCTATGATTGTGCAACAGTAAGCTCCACTAACTGTCAGAGCTGAGCAGTCTTCTCATCATCGACAGCCAACAACTTCAGCACCATACGATTTAGTGCTGAAAGCTGTTCCTTTACCCCACTGGGAGATATAGATGATCTTGAGGGAAAATATGGGTGATATGATGGTCCTGCTTGGTGGCTAGAGGTGGTGGTGGTGGCAGTGGTGAATATGGGAGGTGGTATATGTGTGGGTGGTGATGGGTAAGCTTTAGTGGTGGTGGATGTGATATGGGTAAGTGGTCGAGTGGCTGTGGTAGTGGTGGTGTGTGAGGTGATAGTAGTGGTGATGGTGGGTTAAGTAGTAGCAGTGGTGGTGGGTGGAATGGTGGTGGAGGTGGCTGTGGTGGTAGTGATGAAAGTCATCCTCCTCTTCTTGGTCTTCATCCCATGGGGCTGAGCCATCCTTTTCCTCCTTGTGCCCCTTGAAGAGGATGCTCCCCCTGGGATGCTGCTGGGATAATCAAGTGTGTAGCTGGGATCTGCAGAAGTTTCCCTAGACTCACCAGGGCATCCACCAACCCCCGAATACCTCGTTCGGTGGCAAACACCCTGTGCCCACCGTCCTGGTCAGTGGATCCTCATCACTATCCTCCTCATCAGGAGGCCAAAAATCATGATGGAAACTGGCGGTGGTGGCATCTCCATGAGTGGGTGGTGGAGGTGTAACATGTGCAGTGGTGGCCCTAGAAGTAGCGGGGCCAGAGTCTCCACCAGCACCACTGTCATCGTTATCGGAGTCATCAGATGGAAGAGCAATTTGCTCAATATCTGAGTCACTCTCCTCGTGGCGCCACTTACGCCCTGCCGGCGCCACATAATCCGCCCGGGCCAGGTGCCCGAACAGTCTCCTCACAGGGGGTTTGACTTGCTTTCCCATGTAGACCTTCATTCTGCCGAGAGTTGTGTCATCCATAATCTCGAGAGATACTGCATAGTGGCTCTCCTTGGTTAGCGAAGGAAGCTTCTCATCTATAATCATCTGTAAGAATCTTGGGTACATACAAAAGCCTTCCTTGCCTTTGGCCTCAAGGTTCTCGATCAGGTAGGCAATATCATGTTAGAGAAGCTGAAGGGGTGATTCAGCACCAGTGCCATGTAGGCATTCTGGATTTGGTCTGATAAGTCATCAAATCCACCCCTTCTCGAAGCTATGCACTTCAGTATGACGTGTGCCATGTACTTGAGCTAGGAACACAGGTTGCTTTTCTTTAGCACACCTGCATTGATGTCCCTAGAGTACTTCATCCAAAGGAAATATCCCCTCACAGTCAGAGGGTGTAGCCTGGTTGGGTGAGCAGCATCATCACCCAGGTCCAGTATGCGTCTAAGATTTGCAACTGTCACCTCTATGTCTTGCCCAAAGATGGTACTCTTGATGCAGTATGGCTCACTAGATCGGTCAACTGATGCACCCTCCCAGAAGGCCTACTGTATAGACCTGTAGGGAGTGCATGGTGTAGATATGGCTCGGTGTATCCGTGATCTCTTTAGAAAAGCAATGATGCAAGCAAACTCGGAAACGTTCCGAGTGGTGGCGTCCAAATGAGCACATATATTGTGCTTGGTGTTGATGGTCCACCGATCCACCATAGATCTGTAATATAAGACACATATGTATTAGATCAGCACATAACAGAAAGTAATTCACTCTAAATTGTTTGAGGTCAGTCTGGTTCAATCGTGCGATTGAACCAGATGACTGGGTTCAGTCGTTTGACCAAACATGCGACTGAATATAGTCGGGTGACTTATCATGCGACTGAGTTCAATCGGTGACTGAGCCTGTGACTGGTTCAGTCGACCGACTGAGCTTATACACCTTGTTCATTCAGTTGACTGAGTCATTCGCCCAACTCAGTCGGGCGATTGTAGTTCATCTGGGTGTCAAGTCGCATGAAAGACTGTTTGTTCGATTGAAATTTAAATTATGAGCAATTCTTAATATTAGACATCGTGGTTTGGCTCATTAGACTCGCAATACCCCTACTTAGCACCTAATAACCTTGATTTCAACATTTTACTTAGTTTTATTAGTTTATTAATCCAACTAAGTCTCGGTTCTTTGTTAGGGCCGAGCTCAGTAATCTAGGGCACAAATGGACTGCGATTTGGGTAGATTGTACCGCATTGTACCTATATAAACACAAGGAATCGTCAGAAAACAGAAAATTGAAGTCAAGCAAGGTCTGAGGAAAATTTGGCAGAGTAATGACACTCTAGGCGATTTTAGGGCGAATGAGGGGTGATGAGTATATGCGATCGACTATAGCCCTATTTATACTGAATCTGGTTTCAATCGGGCAACTGGATCCATTCACTCTTTTCATTCGGGCTTTTGGATCTCAGTCGTGCGATTGGTTTAGTCAATCACATTCAGTCGGCCGACTGGGTTTCATTTGGGCGACTGACTCATTCGGACAACTCCATTCAGGCGAATGGCTTAATCTTGTAAGCCATTCGTGTGAATGGTTAACTCATGCTCCATTCGGTTGTATAGTGCATAAGTATGGTCTAATCGTACGACTGGTCCATACTCATGGTCCAGTCATGCGAATGGATCATACTCATGATTTTGATTTTATGACCATTAGACATTTACCCCTTTTTAACTTTTCATTAAACCTTTTGATCACTCGATCATCTCAGACATGATCATTTTAACATTGAAAACTTTTGATAACCTCAGTCGTTATCCTTTTAAACAAAACAGAATTTGTCACCTCAGATGTGACCCTTTTAAGTAGTTAAATCCCAGATTGAATTCCACGACATAGTCCGACATATAACACTAAATCGACTAAATGTTAAAACAAAAAAAAAGTGCTAACATTTAAAAGACAAAACTAAAGATGTTTTTGTGATTTTGTGTGAGGTGAAAATCCTAAGATAAAAAACTAACAGATTTATTTCTTGAATAGACAGCTTCAAGTTATTTTGACCATAAGTGGAACGATTCATTAAGGAATCATACAGGTAATCAAATGATTCAAGACGTGTTACCAAAATCATTTGATGCTAGATTCTTGTTTTCGTCGAGAGTCCTGAGCAAGTTTAGGAAAACATACTAGTACTATAAGATGTACACATTGATTTGGACTTTCAAGAATTATAGCCATGATAATTGTCAGTATACTTGTCCACTTAAATCCATACACAGACTTTTGACATAGATTGGTGATGGTTTAAGGTTTAATTATCTCAACAAGCATTTGTGGATCCCACGATTATATGGTAATCAACATTCCTCAGGAGATTTTTGAGCGGTTTACTGGTATTTTTAACAAGAAGAACTATTCTTAGAGCTTTCAAAGAGAAGCCAAGCCTCAGGTCAGTGCCACCACATAGCAGAGAGGCGGCAAACATCAATGAATTCTAGAATATATAGGTTATGCTTATCCTCAGGTTAGTGCCACCGCATAGCAGAGAGGCACACAACCTATCTTTTTGTTTGAGCAATTTTATTCTTTTTGCACAGATCACACCAACAACATAGGTTATTAGTTTGATTGCTTTTTGCATTTTTCATCATGTGCTTTGCTCATATTTTGGTCATCCGCACACATTTGTGGCGTTTATTTTGCTCGTCACCCCTTATTGGAACTCTGTTGATTGTGTTAACAAGGGATAAGATGATTACCCACAGCTTGTTAAACAACTTAGTTTGAACTTGAGATCACCAAAGAGGTCTACTTATCAATTGTTTTGAATCTACCGATACATCAGCTAATGATCTAGTAACCTCTAGGTCTACTTTCTTTGTGTTACCTTAGTAGCAGCTAGTTTGACTATCATTTTTCCTTTTATTTTTGCTTAGACTTCTCAGACTTATACTTTGAATTTCGCGTCTAATTCAATTTAAATCTTTTAAAGTCCCAAATTCTCTGTTCTTGTGTACTATCATTTTCCATAGTCGTTGAATCGATATCTCAGATACAATCTAATTTCTTTGAGCTTGTTTGTCCTCCTCCCTCGTTTTTTTAATACTAACTTAACTTAACCTATTCTCCCCCTAAAATTCTAAAACCGTAAATGATTTGCGTTTTTAGGTTTTTAATAGGCGAAGTAATAAAACCAATAAAAATAATTAAATGACATAAAATAAATAACAGAAAATTAGACTCGACAGATCGGACTAGACATGTTCATCTTCTGGAATTGCATCACTTTTCTTTTTAACGCTGCTGACCTCTAACAAATAAAGAAAACATGGTTTATCAAAGGCTTTTGTGTAGAGGTCAGCGCGTTGGAATTCCGTATTTATCTTAACAACATCGATTAGATTCTTTTCAAAACAATCACGTATAAAGTGATATTTAATGTCGATGTATTTAGTCTTAGGATGTTGGACATGATTTTTGGTAATGACTATTGCAGCAGAATTATCAACAAATATAGGGGTATTAGAAAATTTCAAATCGTAATCCCGCATCTGCCGTAGAATCTAGATGATTTGAGAGCAGCAGCTTGCCGCAACAACATATTCAGCTTCACAAGTTGACAGCGCAACTGATGTCTACTTCTTGCAATGCCACGTGACTAATCTTCTCCCAAAGAATTGACATCCTACTGAGGTGGATTTGTAGTTCATCTTGCAGCCGCCATACTCCGAGCACTGTACGCAGTAAGCTCGAAATCATCATCATGAGGATACCACAACCCAAGTGTTGGTGTACCCTTCAGATAACGGAATATCCTCTTGAATCCTATAAGATGGTTAACTTTTGGTTTCGCCTAATATCTTGAAAAAAGACATGTCGCATACATGATATCAGGTCTTGAGACAGTGAGGTACATGAGGGATCCAATCATTCCTCGGTACATGGTGGCATCAACCATATCACCATTTTCGTCGGGTGCTACATCATGGTTTGTAGCAAGTGGAGTCCCAGCTGCCGAAGCATTCTTCATGTCAAACCGACTGAGAATATCCCCTACATACTTTGTTGATGTAGAAATATCCCCTTTGGTGTTTGATCCACCTGTAACCCAAGAAAGAACTTCATCTCTCCCATGGCACTCATTTCAAATTCTACCTTCATTACTGCTTAAAATTCTTTACATAAGTCTTTGTTCTTGGAACCGAAGATTATGTCATCAATGTAAATCTGAACAAGCAGCAGATCCCCATCCTTTTCTTTGATGAACAGTGTACAGTCAATCACACCTCTGCAAAATCCATGTTTCACAAGGTGAGTTGAGAGTTTTTCATACCATGCTCTCGGGGCTTGGTGAAGCCCGTAGAGAGCCTTATCTAGTTTGTAAACTCTGTCCCGATGATATGGATCCTCAATCCTTCGGGTTGACTGACATACACTATTTCTCGGATTTCACCATGAAGAAATGCACTCTTTACATCCAGTTGATAGACTTTAATCTTCATGTAAGAGGCATAGGCTAGGAAGATACGGATGGCTTCCATTCTCGCCACATGTGCAACTACTTCATTGTAATAAATTCCCTCGACTTGTCGAAATCCTTGAACTACAAGTCGAGCCTTGTTCCTGATGATAACACCTTGGTCATCTTTCTTACATTTTAAGACCCATTTTGTGCCAATGACCTTAGCACCTTTAGGTCTATCTACCAGTGTCCATACACCTAACTTCTTGAATTGAAGAAGTTCTTCTTGCATGGCACTAACCCATGGCTCATCATTTAGGACTTCACTGACGTATTTTGGCTCAAACCGAGACATAAAACAATGATATGCATCGTCGTGAAGATACCCTTTTTCCATTATTGAGGCATAATCAGCTGAATACAGCTGATTTCTTGTCTGAACTCTTGATCTGACATCCCCAATGACATTGTCCAGAGGATGATAGACATTTAGGTGTGATCCAGGAATGGGGGGAACAGTTACCTCAGAATTAGGATTATGAACATTTGGTTCCGTATCTAAGGTAGTAGGAGTGTGAGGTTCTGAAGACTTAGAGGCATCAACGTTAGATGCTTGTGGACTTGCAGTAGTAGGAACCTGTTGCTCCTGAGTGTCCTGATCATTCTCCATGGCTTCATCGTCAGAGGAAGAGTCAATTACCTCGAGTGTTCCCCCTGAATGGTTAGGTGATTCACCTTGTGAACCAGATGATGTAGAGTCCTATGATGGTGTGTTTAAGACATCATACATCATTTTGGCTGCTAACTCATCGTTAGAAGTGGAGAGAGGAATGTTGAAGGACTTGAAGAATCCATCATAGTCAAAAAATAATGTGGGTCCTTTTCCAGCAGGAGGAGTGGTGTATCTCTGAACGTCGATGTTGCACCACACTTCTACTTGACCTGTTGAGTTGTTGTAAACTCTCTTATTTGGTGTGTTGTATCCTAGAAAGATTCCCTCTTTAGCGTTCTCGCTAAACTTGCCTTCTTGAGTTTTCTTTAGTAGGGTGTATGGTGCGCCGAATGGTTCGATATACTTTAGATTTGGTTTACGTCGTTGAAGTAACTCCTAACACGTCATGCCATGGCGTTTTACAACAAGAACTCGATTTAACGTGTAACACACATTTGCAACTGCCTCATTCCAAAATTGGATAGGCAGTTTCGAGTCTGCTAGCATCGTCCTTACAGTCTCTATCAAGCTTCTATTCTTCCTTTTAGCAACCCCGTTCATCTGTGGAGTGTAGGCAGATGTGAACTGATGTACAATTCCCTTTTCTTTGCAGAAAGCATCCATCCATTGATTCTTGAACTTGGTTCCGTTGTCTGAGCGTACTTGTCTTACCTCCAGCTTGTAGAGTGACTCCAGTGTAGTTACCAATTCTTTGAATGACTCAAATATTTCTGATTTTGATTTTAAGAAACCCAAGAGAATCTTGAGTAGTCATCTATAACTACATAGTGGTACAAGTTGCCTACGATGCTTGTTGTACTGACAGGACCAACAAATCCATGTGAAGAAGCTCAAGAGGTAGTTCTATGGAATTAACTTTCTTTGCCTTATGAGACTTCTTAGTCTGTTTGCCTTTCTTGCGGGCGACAAAAAAATCAGGGAGTTAGAAGTTCTTGACATTGACTCCTCTCACTAGATCATTCTGGATCAATTGATTCATCTTCCTTGGATTGATGTGTCCTATTCTCCTATGCCAGGTGATAGAATCCTTCTCAGTAGCTTTTGACAAGAAGCATTGTGTTGGGATTCAACAATTGAGTAAACTAAAGCTTACCAAATCATAATTACAGCCAACTGAAGATTTCATTGTACAAGTTCAGAGACCAAGTTGATTACAAAAAAACAAGACAATTCAACATGACAAAATCAACATCAAGACAATTATAAAGTCAAAATTAGGTCATGTTGTAATATTAGTATAAATAGACCCACTAGTGCATTTATGCAAGTGTGGCTTTTGTGTGTGTGTTTCTCATGGTGTAAATCACCATCCAAGGAGAAATCCTCTCCTTTGGGTTGGTTTGATTTCACCAGCCATCTATGATTCTCATTGTAACTTGTTTATCAACATCAATGAAATCATAACATTATTATTATCCATCTCTTTGTTCTTTGATTCACACATGTCCACCCATTTTGTTTTTGATTTCTAGATCTGAATGAGATGAATCCTAAGATCCAAGCTCAATGAATATGAAATATTAATTTAGCACATTGAACTTGATGATCTATTGTGGAGGCCTTTGATAGATCCAAGACGTAAAGGTCATTATATCTTGAGGCTGACATTAAGACTTGGTCCTCCGGAATCACATAATCCTTTTTTAGGACATAACACTTCTTATTTTCAAAAACTACCTTAAATCCCTTGTCACATATTTGGGAATCAAAAGCAAATTATTTTGAAGTTGTTGAACATAGTTTACCTTGTCAAACTTCACTTTCTTATTCCTTACTTCCCCTTGAGCTGTGATGTAACCTCCTTTGTTTCCAGCAAATGAAACATGACCCCCTTTGATTTGTTTGACGTTTGATAGGAGTGCCCGGTTTCCAGTCATGTGCCTTGATGCTCCGCTATCTACAATCCAAGTGTTTGTTTCAGCACTATAGCGAACACCCTGCACAGTTAGTTGAAAACATTAGTTAAGGTTAGGGACCCAAGCCTTAACTAGCTTGGGTGACCTAGAGGCATCACACATCATAAATTCCACCCATTGTCGATTAGAGGGTGAGGGAAGATCATTTGTCTTCTTGTTCTCATTTCCATACATAGACTTTTATATTCCATAAGCCAGCTTTGTGTAAGGCCTGTTTGTGGTAAACAAACGACTGGCTAATGGGATGAAGTTTAGGTTCACTGACCCTTTTTGGTGGAGTCATGGATCTTCTTTTGGAAGAGCTCACTTTAGTGTCATAAAGTTCAACCTTTTTCTTTGGTGTCTGATAATAAGGACAGTAAGACGCAATGTGACCATACTTTCCACAGTTGTGATCTGCTTTCGACTTGACAATTTAGCTGTTTCTGTGGAGAAGTATGTGACACTTGTGTGACTTTATTCAGTTTGGCCTTAGTCACTTCCTGTTTTAATGGTTTCACTTGTTTAACAAAATTAATTGTTTGAACGTTATGAACATCTTTACTCTTTTGTTTACCTGGACTTAGACATGATACACATGATTGGTTAACATGTTTGGTCTGTTTAGGTTTAGAATTAAACTTGGTTAAACTAGACTTTACTTTAACTTTCTCAAATTGTTCATCCTGATTAACACACGACATTTTACCATTTGATTTTGAAGTGGCATCCTTTTGTTTAGTGCCAGATTCAGTTGATTTACATGTGGAATCTGGATCACTTACAAGAGGAGTGGACACCACATGATCCTTGATTGGGTTATTATTTATTGGTTTAGTTTTTTCATTCATCAAGGTCTCATGTGGTGGTGGTACCACTTTATATCCCAAACCCTCCCCATTGTTGCGTTCTCTCACTAAGTGTTAGACAATGTGAGAATAACTTGTCCAACTATGCAGTTTTTGTTTTAATGAATTTACTTCTACTTCCAAAACCGCTTTCTGTTTCTTAGTGTCTTCTAGGGAGTTTAGATAGAACTTAATGTCATTAGCTTGGTTAAAAGCTACAACTTCAGTTTCCCTAAGTTGTTTATTCAAGAGTTCTATCTTTTCTTTATAGTTGTGCTGATTTTGTTTTAAGACTCTATTTGCTTCTGTGCACAGTTGCATGCCCTTTACTGAGTTATCATTATGGTCTAATAACCTAGAAAATTTCAAATCAATACTTTCCCTAAATTTATTACAATCAGAACAAGCATGATTATTGAAAAGTTGAGTAGTGGAACTTACCTGAGAGGGTGTGGTTGAATCAGCCATCAAAGCAGTATCTGCCTTTTCTGGTTCTGGTGATTCTTGACTTGTTGAACTTGTCCCTTCTTTCGGCAGGTGATCAACCAAGGTTGCAGTTTCTTCAACATTTGACATCGTGAGTTCCACTGCAATATCACCTTCGCTTGTTGAGTCGTCATCTAGATCCTCAACATTAGCGATGTTGGATTCTCCCGGAGACACAAACTGAAAGCTCCAATCTTGTCATTCGTCATCGTGAGCAGTCAAGGCTTTAAGATCCTTGCTTGACAAAGTAGGACTACTTGTGGGTTTATCCTGACGATTGAAGGATGAAAATAGATTTCCATTTCCTGTCTTCTTGTGCTTCACACACTCACATTTGAACACTTGCTAAGGCCCACATGATGTCCATTCTCTCCAGCTCTGTCTCGTCTACCTGCTCGTAGTCCTCATCTGCCAGATGGCAGTTCCTAATCTTCCCAGCAACTAGTCCGTCATAGGAGTGAACGATCGCTGCTAAGAGATCCATGTGCTCCTTTGCTACCTCCACTGTCACATTCCTGAGATTCTCAGTCTTCAGTTTTGTAGCATTGGCTTCAGGTGCTATGTATTGAGTACAAGATGAACCTAAAGTATCAGATCCTGATGTAGTAGCTTGAGATGGACCAGCTGAACTCAACACAAATGCCATTTGAAGTGGCGCTCCAGACGTTTTGGCTTGTGGAGTTGAGTTGTACAGTGCCGGATTCTGATCATATGATGACTTTTGGGCCCTGGACTTCATCCTCAACTCTTCCTCTCTTAGCTTCAGAATGAAGTCGTTGATATCTAGCATCGCTAGCAAATCATTCTGTCTGAGGTTGGAGACAAGGAAACACACTTCTCTGGCAACCTAACTGCAAAGTTTGAGACTTTGTCTTCCGTAGACGTGGCGACTCCATGAGTGTGCAGCTCACTCATCAAATGGTAGAACCAATCAATGACGTCGTCCAAGCTCTCCTTTCCCATTGACGAGAAGTTGTCAAACTCCTTCAATGCTTTAGCCTTTAGAGCTTTTAACGATGCATTTCCCTCATACCTCTTTTCCAATGCATTCCATAGCTTCTAAGCTTGCTTGTTCTCAGAAAATTGATAAAAGATGTCCTTAGGAATTTACTGAGTTAGCAATGCATATACTTTCTTCTCTGGATTGTACTTTACCTTTTGGCCGTCAATCGTACCGCTTAAGGTAAGTTTGACTCCATCTGCACCTACAGGCATGCTATATCCTGTCTCTATCGACTCCCACAGATTGGGATCTACTCCATTTAAGTAAATCTCAAATTTTTGCTTCCATTGTGGATAATCATCTAATGTTATTAGCTTAGGGGGCTTGTTATGATTTCCCACTTCATTTTCCAAGAAGCAACAGATTTTGAATCCTAGATTCCCTTCCGGTGGTGAACGATGAATATTGATCCTCCAATACTAATGACTTTGGTATTTAGAACACAACTGTTTTACTTGTGCGAATGAAGGTGTGCGATTGGACAATTCGTGCGATTGGCTAATGCGTATGGCTCAGACGTGCGAATGAACCAATGTGGATGGCTAACTCGTGCGAATGGACAGGTGCGAGTGAACAATGCGACTAGGCAATTCAGTCGTACGTAAGGATGAACAACTGAGTCCAATCGTGCGTATGAGTGATGCGTATGGATTCAGTCGTGCGATTAAGTCAATCGTGCGACGGAAGCTGCTGAATCTTGAGAATTCGAATGAGAGATGCGTACGGATTCAGTCGTGCGATGGATTCAGTCGTGCGATTAAGTCAATCGTATGAGAGGTATTTTGACGCAAAAACATGAATTTCTCAAGAACACTAATTGCCGTATGCCGAAAAAACATTAACTTTGTGAACTGGAGACATCTAAAACACGGTTTGACACAAAAGGATTGCGTTTTTAGTGAAAAACACAATTTTTATATCAAAACGATTGAATCACACATAAACCAAGAGCCAAAGCTATGATACCACTTGTTAGGGACCGTGTACTGGACACAGTACTAACTGATTGACGTGTATACCAACTCAAATAGTGCGAAATCCTATTTGATTGGCGATCCAATCAGTGAGAACGTTAACCCTTCAATATAAGATAAAACTAAACGTTATGAACGAATACGAATCGATCAAGAACGATCTATGAACATGGACTGGCTTTCTTGGATGTTCTGGACGGCTAGGGTATGAGTAGGAGTCGAAATCTTCAAAGTTTTACATTTTTCCATGAATTAAGTGGTATTTATAGGTTAGGGTTAGTCAATCATACGACTAGACCATTAGCATGGTTCATTCGTGCGACTAAAGCATGCACCTGAGTCAATCACATGACAGAAGGTTCAGTCGTGCCACTAAATCATCCGTATGTCTCAGTCATGTGACTGATCCAGTCTCCTGGTTCAGTCGTGCGACTAGTCCATTAGCATGAAGTGTTCATGCGTATGGTCCATTCGCATTAAGACTTCATACGACTAAGTTTGAATATGTTTCTCAATCATTACTTGACTAGGATCTATTCAAACAACCACAAACCTATATAGTTGGTTCAATACACATTCATATATAATAAACATTAAAACATACACGGAAACATTAGACATTAAGATCAACAACCACATAATATGTTTCATTCAACTCATTCGTTTCATTACATTTAGGACATGACAGACATATTAAATTAAGACCACAAGCTAGGTACATATGGATCAACAAGATGTTGAAGAATATCCAACAAGAAACCATCATAGGATTTTTCTGAAAATTTTCCCAATAATTCTTTTATGTTTAAAACAGATACATGACACCCAAAAGCTCTAAGATATCCTATTTAAGGTTTTCTTTTAAATAACTGGTCATAAGGTGTTTTGTTATGTTCTTTGACAATTAAACTTCTATTTTGAACATTGCATGTAGTATTCACTGCCTTAGTCCAAAAGGTGATAGGCAATTGTGAGTCGGCTAGCATTGTTCTGGCTGCTTCAACAAGTGTTCTATTTCTTTTTTCAGCAACTCCATTATGTTGTGGAGCTCTTGGTGCACTGAATTGCCTTGCTATACCTTTGGGTTGGAAAAAGGAATCCAAGTCAAAATTGACAAATTTAGTACCATTGTCACACCTAAAATTTTTACCTTTTGCATCAAGTTGATTCTCAATCTTGATGACAAAGTCCATTAATGTTTCTGCTGTTTCACTCTTTTGTTTTAAGAAAAAGACCCATATAAATCTTGTGAAATCACTATCACCAAATAATATTACCTCTTTGTAATGCTCATCATATTGGTAGGATCAAATAGATCCATGTGAAGCAATTTGAGTGGAGTAGTATTAGTATTGATAGTTTTGGATTTATGAGACACTCTATGTTGTTTTCCTTTGTAACAAGAAGAACAATGAGTTAAGCAATGAAACTCTTTCTTTGACAGTCTAATGACTAAGTCATTTTTCACCAAGTTGTTCATGTTCTACAAGTTAGAATGGACAAGCCTTCTATGCCATAATTGAGATTCATCTTCTGATAGGAGGCATGTTTCATGTCTTGTGAGTGTGGTGTTGTTTATGTCCAAAACATGTGTGTCCTTTTCTTGACGCTTTAAGAAGGATCCAATCTTCTGGAACAGAAAAACCTAGCTTAAGATTGTAACAGTTAGTGTTATCAAACAATGTGGTATAATTTTGATCATAAATTTGAGACACATTCAGTAAATTATACTGTACATTTTCACAATAGTTTACTTTCTCAAACTTGAGCACACCATTTGTTACCATTCCTTCACCAACAATTTTACCTCCCTTCTTATCCCCACAAAATGCCACATAAGAACCATTTTTATGTTTGAAGTCATGGAGAAGTGAACAGTTTCCTGTCATATGCCTGGAACAACCACTGTCAACATACCACTTGTTGTCAGCTCTCCAAGATTGTTCCTGCATTCAGAAATAAATCAGTTAGAATTGACAACCCAAGCCTTAATGATCTTGGGTGTGCCAGTAGTGTCTAAAATAGTTACTCCTTCATGAATAAGTCTTGAAGTTTTAGTTTTAGTTTTGCTTGAATCATTCTGAGTTGTTTCAGGTGAGGATGATTATGTTAAAGTAGATGTTGATGAACTAGGTTCTTGTTTCTCAATTTCTTCTTTATTCAACTTATTTTTGTTGGTTTGAGGCTTTGGTTTTGATAATGAATCTTGATTATTAAATGTTTCACTATCTTTTGTTTTTGAATTAGGAATATGAATTCCCTTTTCAAAATTATCAAAGAATGCATCATCAGCCTTTGTTTCCTTTTCAGTCAAATCCACCCTTTTATGAGGTGTTTTTGATTGCTGGAAAGTTGTTCTTTTCTTCAAAGGATGAACATCAGTGGATGTCTTTTCCTTTGATTTTGGCCTTTGTTTTTGTTCAGACTTCTTGAGTTTTGAATCTTTTTCACAATTAGTAGATTGAGTATCTGATTTAGATTTATCTGATTGTTTCTTCTTTGAACCTTTTGTCTTGTTCTTTTTGTTGAAATAACATTCCTGAGTTGAATGGTTATTTTTGTTGTAGATAGCATAGTGTTTGTTGAAGCAGTAGTCAGATGTCATGTGATTGTTCATATTGCAAATAGAACAGTAACTACTGAAGTAACAATCTTCAGTATTATGGTTTATCATGTCACACCATTTGCAATACATCTCATCTGATTCTTTGTCAAAATCAGTTAATTTCTTCTTATTTGCCAACTTTTAAGGCTTTGCATCCTTTTTCAGCTTTGAAGTTGATTTTTCCTCTTCCAGCTTGTGGAGCTTTGGTTTGTTTGTTGCTGACTTCCTCTTCCGTAGATCATCTACTGAATCAGTATTAACTTCTACTGAAGAGGTTTTCTTCTTCCATAATCTTGTACTAAAGAAAGGTTCTTCTTTTGTTGATGATCAGCTGACAGCCTTTTCTTTTCCTTTTCCATGGATGATTTGTGTCTTTTCTCAGTAGAGGCACACTTCTCATTCACTTAATTGGAAGAATTTTGTTGCTTATTAGTTCATGAAGACCTTTATTTAATTGAGCTATTCTTTTGCAGATTGTCCTCAACATGTTTCTTTGTTTAGGAGGGTATGGCAGCTTTGTTTCTTCAAGCATTTTTGGAATATTTGTTTCAAAAACAATATTCTTATCCTTGTTTAGTAGATCATCATCATGTTCATCAGAATCATCTAAGTCATCACACTCATCAAAGTCAAATTCTAAATCCATTTGATTAATCTTGTCAGATTCAGAAGACTCAGTTTCATTCACCTCAGATTCATTATCAATGTTTTGTTGATTAGAGCTTGTTCCTATATTGGTGATTGGCACAAAATGATTTGACAAGCTATTTGTCATTGATTCAGGCAGAGGAACATAATTATTGTTAATAGGAGGTGCCACTACATTATATCCCAACCCAGACCTGATTCAATATGAGAATTTAATAATTTGTCATACTACTGAGATGAAAGTTGAAACTTCTGAAGTTGCATTTCAGTTGATGCATGATCAGCCATGGATTTAGTTAAGAAAGTGGTCAGATGCTCAACTTGCGCTTTTAAACTGTTAGAAATAATTTTATCTAAATCCTTTTGTAAAGAGTTAATTTTTATTTAATATAATTTATGTTCTCTTACATGTGTAAAGCCCCGTTCTCGGGAAGCCTCACAGTTGGTTAATCATAGCATAAAATCAGTTTAATAACAAAACATTGCAGCTAGAAGCACATAGAACATAGAGCACACACACATAATCCCCAATTTTACATGAAACTTTTACCTGATGGCACGTAGTTACTTGGATTGGCATCCTTCATTCGGTCCCATTTTCAGTTTCAGTTTAGGTTTTGAAAACAGTTTACCCAGTTCTCTTAAACTTTGGCTCTTATACCAACTTGTAAGGCACCGTTCCCGGGAAGCCTCATAGTTGGTTAATCATAGCATAAAATCAGTTTAATAACAAAACATTGCAGCGGAAATAATTAGACATTCATTTAAAACTTAGAAACCATGTCGTACTCATACATTTGCCCTTTAATTAAAACAAAACATATTACTTGTTCTTAAATTACAATAAAGATTTCATAAGCAGGAATGCCATCCATAGTTCCCCAAGTAGCTCCCTGGTGTCATCCTCAGCATCAACACTTACCTGCCAACTATTATGCATAAAACTCAGCTTTGCTGAGTGAGTTCTAGCTTTAGGTAAATAAGAAAATATAACTTTATCCTTCATATAATGACTACGCATACATAATACATAACATTTTCATCATAATAAGCATGTTCATTATTTTTCATTCTTTCATAACTTTCACCTCATCATAAATGAGATTGCACAAAGCAAGAGCTCCATGTTAATCGACAATGAATGTTGATCCCTGTCGGTACACATTTTTCATGGTAGCTAACCCCCGACAGTTGGTCCACACTGCAAGGCAGATAGCCCGCTCATTAATACGGACCAATCATCATACATCAGACTCACCTAAGTGAAGTCTATCATAGTGCTTGAAAGACTTTACATCATCAAACGGGCTCGGGGGTAACATTCATTAAGTTTCGCTTTTCATTAATATCATCTTCCACTTTAATATATAATACTTAACTTATTAAGTACATCACATACCAAGTACTAGTCGTCATAAAACATAACCAACCCTCCGCGGACAGCGAAGGTTCGGGGGCGGCAACCCCTGACAACGGGGTCGTAGGGGCGGCAGCCCCTAGTGGGATCCAAGGGGCAACACCCCTGGCTGGGGCCAGGCTGCTAGGTCAGCGCGAAATTTTTTTATTTTTAAACATTTATATAACACATTTCCTATAGAAAAATCTATCTTTCTGTTAAAACCTCATAAAATCTCCGTTATTTAAAAACATATATTTAGCATGCATAATAACCCCAAAAAATGGAAAACTTATAAATAAGGGGATCTAGAACTCACCTGGTTACCGAGACCAACTTCTAAACTAAGCTTACAAGGCTAGGATCTCCCTACACAGCGTGCAGATGACTTGACACTTAAAGGGGTTAATTTCTTCCTAATTTCGCTGCTAATTTCGCTGCAAGATCAACAATTTCGAAGGTAGATTCGCCAACAGTTTTGCTGCTAGTTTCGCTGGCATCTTCGCTGGCATCTTCGTTGCCAGTTTCGCCCAACTGTCGTTGGAAAACCATGTCTGCGAAACTATAATATCGCCGGAAGTCCTCATAGTTTCGCTGATTGAATATGCAAATTCGCTAGATGCATGTACAGTTTCGCAGATCGCATAAAAATTATGAAGCAGCCTGTTTTTATCCCAAATCATAACTTTTTATGTCCAATCTCTTAGTTTATCATCCATGATGCTAAATCTAAGCTTTATACATGTTTTCATACGTAAAAATGTGACCTTTACGTGATTGTTTGCAACTTTTCAAAACCCAAAACCCTAGAATCCGGATTTGATCTACAGAAGGGTTTAGAGGTCGATTCTGACGAGGATTTGTTGCTCCTTTCTTGAGGTTTGATGCTCCAGCACCCAGATCTTCAATCCCTTGACTTTTGAAGCTCTAAATCTTGAGTTTCCTTCACTTTCTCTCTCTACTTTCTCTCTCTTTGAATTTTGGGAGCTAGGGTTGCAAATGATGGAGATGGAGGCTGCTTTGGGTAGGTTAAAGGGCTGATTATGGGCCTTAATCACTTAGGCTCTTGCCCAAAACCTAATTTAGCCCATAACCCTTTTCCTTCTCTTATTAAATACCCATTAATTACGCCCATTATCCTAAATGACTCGTTTTGACTTTTTGGGGTGTTACAAGTCTCCCCCACTTATTTAGGATTCGTCCTCAAAACCTATCAGTCATCAAACATTGAGGATAAAATTTCCTCATCTCCTCCTCGGTCTCCCACATAGATTCTGTTAGGATCAGTGATTTAAGTTTGATTGATTAGAGAGTATCGCAGCGGAATTCGAACAATGAATTAGACAATTCACAAGAACACAATTGATATTCAATGTAAGAGTAACGGTTATAGAGATAGAGAATTCTGCAAATAGAATATTTCATTCATATGCTTCGTGGTGGCAAAATGTCACTCGTACAATTAGGTTAACATCTCTTATATATGAGATGTGACGTCTGCTGATGTCACTTGATAGTGACATCTAACAGATTTATTCATAACTACTGAAAGTTAACACAACTACTGAAGATGTCAGACAGCTGACATCTTCTTACAAAAATACCAAGTGTTAACTATCACTACAACTACTGAAAAGAAACTACTGAAACAACAACGACTGAAGAACATGCTCTTCAGTCGTTTTACAAGTACTGAAATAAATAATAAAATAACTGAATGGAAACCATTACAACAACTGAAGAATGCTTCTTCAGCTGTTGTGACAAACACTGAAGGCTTCAGTACTTGGACTTCTTGAACTTCAGTTGTTGTCATCAGCTGATGTCTTCAGTCTTTGTACTTCAGCTGTTGATCTTCAGTACTTTAGTCTTCAGCTGTTGATCTTCAGACTTTGGTCTTCAGCAGTTGAAGTCTTCAGTACTTTGGTCTTCAGCTGTTGATCTTTGGACTTTGTCAAACAGCTGATCAAGTCTTCAGCAGTTGTTGTGATGTCTTGTGGGACTTAAAGGTTTTCCTGATCTGGCCCATTGGTTCTTTTGGTCCAACAAACTCCCCCTGACCAATGCAGCCAAAACCTTTAAGCTTATTGAAGATGTCCCACTTGTTATGGCAGAAATATTGGTCTTTTTGTCTTCTAGATCAGCTCAGAAGTGACCCTTGTAAGCACAGGCCTGGGAAGAAGTCTCAATGATCTGTTTGACAAAGGATGGATGGGAACTCTGTTTTGGGGAACTAGACATAGAGCTGTTACCCCATCCATGAGATCTACTTCCTAAATATGAGTCTATAAGACTCCCTTGTATAGGCCTTAATGAAGGTTACTTGTTCCTCCATGGTAAGCTCTTCTGCTTCTCCTTCAAAGAGTGATTCAGGCCCATAGTACTCAGATAGGTATTTGACCTGCTTCCCATTTTTTAGCTCCATAGTTGTTATGATTCTATATGCGAATTCATCTGGGTGAATACCCTCTAAGAACAACTGGAGCTCATTCTTTCTAACTTCCTCAAGCCTCCTATACACTAACCCCTTTTTCACCACTTTATTCTCCAGCATCTTTTATGGGGTCAGTTTAGCTTTATAGGCTTTCTTGAAGTCATCTAGGATCTCCCATGGTGATACTACAAAGGCCAGAGAGATCACTTCATCTACAATCTTCTTTACTTGGCCAATGTATCTCTGTGGAATATTTTTCTTTTGAATCCTATGAGACACCCTGGGATCAGGCCAAATCCTCACTCTCTCTTTTTGATATTGAAATGTGTGTCTGAGAGTGTATAATCTCTAAGCATGTTTCTTCATATTGATGATTGAAGATGTGGCAGCATATGCTTTGTCAACTCTTCTCAACAATTCCTCATCATGTTGTTTGTGAAGCTCTTCTTCTTCTAACTTCACTTTCACAATTTGTCTTTGAGATTCAGGAGTAATTGTTGGAGGGTGACTTATGGCCTTAGGCAACTGTATAACAGCTAAGATTGGCAGCCTATCTTCATCTTCATCATTATCTTCTTCTTCCTCTTCTAGCCTCAGTACCCTTCTCTTCCTCTTCTAGGGTACATCATCGGCTATTGGTTTTGTGGGTAAGGAATTGGTTTAGTGGGTTGTGGTTGTGGTGGTTTTGGTGTGGGAATGTTGACAGGCTGTTCTAGCATTTTAGATGTAAGTGAGGCTTTGGATTGTTTGACCAGTTCAGTCCTGCTCCCAGCACCAGCTTCATTCAAAGCTTTAATGACCAGCCCTTTGGTATATACTTCAGACAAACAGATCTTGGTGGTTTTTGCCAAGATGCTATACCTGGACCATGACTTGATTTCAATCAATGATCTTCCAAGATATTTAGCTATAAACCTGATCATGATTTCCAATCTCTCCCTTTCCATCACACTATAACCGGCCCATCTTGATTGTATCTCTTCTATTTCCAGCCTTCTGATCTCAGAGTCTAATGTGGTTGTGTCATGACCATGTCTAAATAGCTGATCTATAATTGTATCCATTGATCTTCTATGAGCTTCATGAGCATCTTTAACAAGGTCTTCTAATGATTTCTCTTCATCAGCTCCTGACTCGGCACTTTTCTTTCTTTTATATGTAATTAACTGCTCTGAGATCAGTTCTTTCTCAACCTCCTTTTCTTTCTCAGGCTGTTTCTCTGTTTCAGCCTCTTTCTCAGCATCAACTCTCTTTCTTTTCTTCTCTTTCACTGCCTTTGACTTTGCAGTCTCCCCCTTTTTGGTTGCATTGGAATCAGGGATTTGGTAGGCAAAAATAGATTTATGAATAGCATCATCAATAAGGGTTTGTAAATTTGAGGGAATCCTCTCATCAATGGCTTTATGCACTATGTCAGTGATGATGGGAGTGAGGAGAGGTAAGGAGTTTTGAAAGATAGCAACCATTTGCTCAGAGGGGTTCTGTCCCTGAGAGATGGTGCCGAAAGCAGAGGTTGGTGGCTCAGTTATGTGTGTAGGCTCAGTGTTTGGTAAACCTTCAATTGAAGGTGCCATCTGTGGGGTTTGTGGGGTAGATGGTCTTTGATCCTGAGACATGTTGGCAAGCAGCTCTTTGAGTCTGCTCACCTCATTCTCTAGGATGGTATTGTGGGCTAGAACATCATAGAAAAAGCCCAGGTCATCATCATTCTGTGCTGAATCACCTGACCTCCTGATTGAATCAGGATGTACATGCTCTGAGTGTAGATCAGTAGTAGCATGTGCCCCTTTTTCTTGGTACTGGGGACTTCCTACCTCAGGACTATGTCCGTCATCGGCAGTTGCCTCTAGTGAGGTCTTATGGATGGTACCAACTTCATCCTGATCATTTGCTGAAGCAGGAGAAGTGGCAGCCTCACCAGAAGTTCGAATCTCCTTTTCTACACTTGGAGATTGAACATTGTAACCCCTGTGCCGTGGGTTATCAGAAGCACTTTGGTCCTCCCCTTCAATGGTTAAGGCTATCCCAGTTTTGATTGGTATCTGGGGAGGGGGTGAGGAATGCAACTGAGTCAGCACTTTTGCAACTATTATGGTAGGACTTTAAGGGGCGGTTGCAGTGGGAGATGGTGTGAAGGCAGTATGCACCCGGGGAGAGTGGTGCGTTTCAATGGTAACCTCCTCAAATGAGGAAGGTTCCAGATGTATAGGTGCCCCAAATGTGGTTGCTACAGGCTCCTATTGAGAGGAAGCCTGAGCGGTTGAGGGTAGGTTAGTATGTGTATCTACTTGGGGATTATGACCAGTAGATATATCCTGCGTTTGTGTTGCAGGGGCATCCTCAGGGGACTCATTTCCCTGAGCAGCCTTTTTGGGTTTCTTGTGTTTGGGTTTGGTGGGGACTTTGGATTTGGAGGTGGTGGCTGTGGGTTCCAGCTGCGTGGGTTTTCGCAGCTTGGCAGCCTGTTTGAGTGACTGGTCTGAGTTGTGCCTGGAGTATACTTTAGGCAACACAGCCATGGCAGGGACTCCAAGGCCAACAAGTCCCTTAGCTTTCAGCTGGTTCTCTATTATGGCCATTATGAACCGTGGATATAATATCCATCGGTTAGCAATAGGTTTTAGGACCATTTCCTTAAGTTCAAGAAATAATATTTCAGAAAAATTTAAGTTTTGTTGCTCAAGGATAGAGAAGAATACCTGCTGCCACCTGGTTGACATTTGATCCCAGGACGAAGTCTTAGGGGCTAGGCAGACATTCACCATATGAAAAATAAGGTGTTCTGCGTCATGGAAATGCCTCTTTAAGATGGTAGAAGCGCTGAGATTACCCTGGTATCCATGTTGGGCAAAGGATAGATCAGTGATGCCCTTTGAATATCCAGCGGGGAAGGTGGCATCATCTAGGTGTAGGGTTTGGCGAAGGATTGCCAGAGTGATGACCACCTTTCGGGAGTTGACGAACGACTGGAGAGACTCGGTGTCATTCTCCCCAGTGGTAAGGGTGACATTCGTCCAGAACTGTTTTAGGGATTCGGCATAAATGGTAGGATTGATAAGGAAGGTCGTTTTGTATGGAGAATGGATCATTAGATCAATAGCAGTATCAAACTTCGTCCAGAAAGGTGATTTGGTAAGGTAGGCAACACAGTTGTGTCGTGGTTTAAGCTTCATGTTCGCCATTAATGTGAGAAAAGGTTCTGAGTTTTTGAATGTTAGGTTTGAGATGATGAAGCTCTGTAAGAGTGGGTATTTATAGGGTAAGGGTTATAAAGCAACTGAAGGGTTTGGTGTTAGTCATCAGTAATTTTAAACGACTGATGACGTGGTATTAACCTTCAGAGGTTGAAACAACTGAAGTCTTTGTTTTAGTCATCAGTAGTTATAAAACTACTAAAAAACCATGGTTTTGACTTCAGTTGTTTAAGATGAAACAACAGTTTTAGAAACAACTGAAGAGAAAATTCCCGTCAGTAGTTTTCGTCAATTCTTACGTTTTCAGCTGTTTCATACTATCCTCAACACTTACTCATCAGTCTTTTTGGCTGTTTTCAGTTGTTTCACAGGACAACAATAGTTATCTGTTTTTACTAACAACAGTAGTTTGTAACAGAATCAGGACTTATTTGTGACGTTTACTAATGATCATCAGTACTTGTTTACTGAGATCTTCAGTAGTTGTCACTTATTCTAGCTGCAGCATACCAAGTCTTAACACAAGGTTTTGGAAAGTTGAACTATCCAAAGGCTTAGTAAAAATGTATGCAAGCTCATCAGCACTAGGCACAAACTTTGGATCAATAAAATTATATCTGATCTCTATATGTTTGGTCCTAGAGTGCTGGACAGGATTCTTGACAATGCAAAGAGCTGAAGCACTATCCATTAATAATGGAGTCTTAGTCTCTGTAATGCCATAATCCAAAAGTTGGTTCTGAAGCCAGAGTACTTGAGAAGTACAACTTGCAGCAGCAATGTACTCTGCTTCAGCAGTGGATGTAGCAACAGATGTTTGTTTCTTACTCTGCCAAGAAATCAAACAGTTGCCTAGGAATTGACATCCACCAGCAGTTGACTGTCTGGTTAACTTACACCCTGCATAGTCACTATCAGAAAAAGCAACTAATTTGCAAGAGTGTCCAGTGGAATACCATAAACCTAGAGATTGTGTACCTTGCAGATATCCAAAGATCCTCTTGACTGCAATCAAATGAGACTCTTTAGGAGCAGCCTGAAATCTAGCACAAACACAAGTTGCAAACATGATATCTGGTCTAGAAGCTGTTAAGTACATCAAGGACCCAATCATACATCTGTAAAGTGTTTCATCGATAGCTTTACCTTTCTGATCTACATCCAGTTGTGTGGTGTTGCACATGGGAGTAGAACCGGGCTTACATTTTTGTAAATCAAACTTATTCAAAAGATCTTTTGTATATTTTGACTGATTAATAAAGGTTCCATCAACCTTTTGTTTGATTTGCACGCCTAGAAAGAACTGTAATTCTCCCATTACACTCATTTCAAACTTTTGTTTCATTAAACATGTAAAATCATCACACAACTGGGGATCAGAGGATGCAAAAATAATATCATCAACATAAATTTGAACAAGTAGCTTATGCTGATCCACCTTCTTAATAAACAAAGTTTTATCTATGGAGCCTCTAGTGAAATTATTTTTAAGAAGAAAATTGGAAAGTGTTTCATACCAGGCTGTAGGAGCTTGCTTCAACCCATAGAGAGCCTTATCAAGTTTATACACCCAATCAGGATGTTTATTATCCTCAAAACCTGGTGGTTGACACACATAAACCTCTTCTTTTATTTTATCATATAAAAATGCACTTTTGACATCCATTTGAAAAACTTTAAGATTGTGGAATGCAGCATAGGCTAAGAACAATCTAATTGCCTCTCGTCTGGCTACAAGGGTAAAGGTTTCATCATAATCAATATCTTCTTCTTGAGAAAACCCTTGTACAACCAGTCTAGCCTTGTTCTTGACAATAAGCCCATTTTCATCAGTTTTATTCCTAAACACCCACTTAGTGCCTATTGCACACTTACCTGGGGGTAGAGGAACCAGTTCCCACACTTGCTGTTTTTTGAACTGAAGTAGCTCAAGTTGCATGGCTTCAACCCATCCATTGTCTCTCAAAGCAACATGATAGTTCTTTGGCTATAGCTGACTGATGAAGAGAGCATAGAAGCAGAAGTTAGACAATTGACTTCTGGTTGAGACACCAGCATTGATATCACCAATGATTTAAGACATGGGGTGATTCTTCAGCTCTTGGTACACTATGAGATCAGTACAAGTGTTTGTAGCAGGCTCAGCAGCAGCAGATGTTGATCCAGATTCTTGAAACCAAGTATTAGATGGCAAGTCAAATGATGTAGAGGAATCAGAAATCTCATTAGCATTTGTTGTGGATGGAGCTACTGAAGCTACTGGAACATTAAGTTTAGTAGACAAAGGCAGTTGGTCACTAAACTTGAAAAGGTGAGTACTGATATCATCATCATCTTCAGTACCACCAGGTAGAAGACATGCTGCAGAAGATGATTTATCCACATGATCTGCAACAGCTAGAGGTTGATAAGGAACATATTGCAGTATGTCCAAATCAAATAACTCCACAGGGTTTTGTGGAATCTTGTCCTTTGGAGATTCATTAAACTTCACATGCAGAGTCTCTTCAACTATCTTTGTTCTGCAGTTGAAGACTCTGTATGCCTTGCAAGTAGATGAATAACCAACAAAATACCCTGCATCCACCTTCGGATCAAATTTGTGGAGTTGATCCTTTGTGTTGAGAATGAAACAAGGACACCCAAAGGCTCTGAAACATGAAATCAAAGGAGCCAAATGATGTAGAACTTCATATGGAGTCTTCATCAACCTCTGATTTACTAGCACTCTATTTTGCACATAGCAAGCTGTATTGACAGCTTTAGCCCAAAAGGTCAATGGCAAACCAGAGTCAGCCAACATAGACCTTGCAGCTTCAATTAAGGTCCTGTTCTTTCTCTCCACTACTCCATTTTGTTTTGGAGTCCTTCGGATGCTAAACTGCCTCTTGATTCCCTTTGAGAGATAAAAAGCATCAAGTGTATGGTTTCTGAATTCTGTTCCATTGTCACTCCTTATATACTTGACTGATAGGGAATACTGCTTCTCAACATACAACACAAAGTTTATAATCTTCTGAGCACCTCATCTTTTGAATGCAGAAAGAAAGTCCATACAAATCTGGAGTAATCATCCACAATTACCAGACAGTATTTCTTCTTCGCCATGCTCATCATCTCACAGGACCAAATAGATCCATGTGGAGTAACTGCAAGCAGGCAGTGGACTTAGGTTCTTCAATAGGAGGGAATGACACTTTGTGCTGTTTTCCTTTTAAACAAGCAATGCAGGTTTCATAACAGTGGAACTCCTTTATTGGTAGACCTCTCACTAAACTATTGTGGATCAGTTGATTCATGTTTTTGAGATTAACATGACCCAGCCTTCTATGCCACAGTTTAGATTCCTGAGGAGAGGCTTTGGAGAACAGGCATGGATGACCCTTCAAATCAATCTTCTTTGACATATCCAAGGCATATACTCTTCAATCCTGTTGGCCTTCAGAGAGTATGTTAATCCAATACCTTGTCAATCAGCCTCAGAACTTGGGAAGACAGAATCCTGCAGTTCTGGCTTGTGAAAAGTGCAACATGCCCTTTATCACACATCTGACTGACACTCAGCAGATTATACTTGAGATTCTCCACATGGTTAACATCATCAAACCAGATTTGTCCATTAGACACAAATCCTTTCCCAATGATGTAGCCCTTGGCATCATTTCCAAATGAAACAAATCCCTTCTTTCCTTGAGAGTAGTCATTAAGAAGAAAACTGCTCCCAGTCATATGCATAGATCCTCCACTGTCCACATACCAGATGCTCCTTTGGCATGCTGAAGAACCCTGCATTCATCAAAAGTAACTAGTTAGGTTTAGAGGCCCAAACCTTTTTGGTTTTGGGTCTGTTTTGATCAACAAATGTAACCATAACTTGTTTCTTATGATTAACAGCTGATGAAGAAGGAGATGGTACTGAAATGGATTCCTTGGATTTGGGCTTGGAATGCCTTTTCAGTGGTTTGAATACAGGTGCATCTAGTTGGTTAACTCTCCCCAACAAATGCTGAACCATCATAACAAGTTGTGTCTGATTTGTAGCCAAAGCTTTCAGCTCTTGTGACATATCACTACTTTTTTTGATGAGTTCCTGTGACCCACCATTTCCTCCTTAAAATTCACAGACTTAGTCTGATGTTTATCATTAGGAGCACTATCAGCTGTTTTGTGATGAACCCTATCCTTCTTTTTGGATTTTGTTGAAGTCTTGGGTTTATCACAATAGGATGATTGTGGTACAAACTTGGTCTCAAACTCAGTTTTCATGTCATCCATCTGGATCTTAATAAGCTTATCTCTGTTGAATTTGGAACCCTTTTTGTACCAACATTCATCAGAAAGATGATTGAATTTACCACATATTTCACATGGCTTATTCTTCATCTTGGATTGATCAACTGCTGATGTGGAAGCTACTGAAGGTGTGCTCTTCAGTACTTTCCTCATTTCAGTACTTTTGTTTAGTACTGAAGGATCTGTAATAACTGAAGACTTGTTCTTCAGCTGTTCTTTATCAGCAGTTGTTAATCCTTTTATTTCAGCTGATTTGAAATGCTTTTCAGTTGTTGTAACTTGCCCTTCAGTACTTGAAGTACTTTGAGGGACAACATCTGAAGTACTCAGCTTCATGTGCTTATCAGTAATTAACCCATCAGCCAATTGATTTGCTGAGGTATCAACACTGATTTCATCTTGTGATTTTGGGAAATCACTTGAGGATGATGCACATGATGATGTGGTTTGGAAATTGCTTTCACCTTCAGATTTTACTATTGGTTTTGGAGTAAAATCTGTTGGTGGTGCAACGTGGTTGTAACCAATTCCAAACTTCACATTCGAAGCAGATTGCTTGCTGAGCAGTATTTCAAATCCCTTGCAGGTTAACACCCAGCGGTCACACTCAACTTATAAATCTCATCATCTTTATCCTTAATAACAGACTCATATTCAGCTTTTCTTTTGGAAAGGTTTTGCTCAAGTTCTAAATTTTGATTTATTAAAGCTACATTTGCCTCTCTAATAGAGATAAATGCATCTATGCAAGATTCAGAACAAAGCTTGGCCTTAGCCTCAGAGGATACCTAGGTTACCTGTGAAGAAGATGCATTGGAGCATGAACTCTCTGTAGATTCCAGGGCCATGAGAGCTAGATTCCCAAAAGGATGTTCACCACCATGTTGACCATCACCAGCAAATAAATGCTCATTACCAGAGAGATCATCTGGTAAACTGCTCCAGTCAACAATGCCAGGGGTGAAGAAGTTGTGATGAGGTTGTGATTGAGATGGTAGAGGCTCAGGTAATGCTTGTGGTTGTTGTGCAATAGGAGCTTGAACTGGATTTGGCTGAGGCATGTAATAGCAGGGATAAGGATATGACATTGTACCCCGAGGGACAAAATATGCAGGAGATATAGGTTGAATGATGACCCGAACTAGCAGGATGTTGCCCTCTGTTTTGTTGAATATTACTTGGAAACGTCACAAAGGGTGCAGAGGAGTTAGATCCAGATGATCTACACTCTCTTCCAAAGTGCCCAAGCCTGTGGCATTTGTGACACCTCAACTTACTCTTGTCAAAACCAACTTTGGTTTTGCCAGAGAGTCCAGGGAATTTCCTACCAGTTCTCTTGTAGAATTTTTGAGACCTGATATTATCAAGGCCATTTGGCTTAGAATATCCATCTCTTCTAAGTCATCATCAGCAATACCCTTCAGATCATCCATGATGAAGCACAAGTTGTCACTATTACAGCTAGACTGACTATCAACACAACAAATGCATGATCAGGACTGTTTGAAGAGAAATCTATATGCTCATCATAATTACTTTCAGATGCAGCATATTCTGACTCATGACCAACCAAGGCAGTGTTCCCTGGTACAAAGTCATCAGTGAGCTTTCTTGATGATGCCAGTTTCCTTTTCTGCTCTATTTCTCTTTCAAATGTAACCAGTTTCCCATGGAGTTGGGTGAGAGATAGGCTGTCCAGATTTGCACTGGAGCGTAGGACAATGGTGTATGTGTCCCATCTTTGAGGCAGTGATCTGAGGAATCTGTTTTCCATCTGGCTATTGGTGTATTTTTGTGACCATTTTCAGCTTAGAGATCAAACAGGAAAAATGCTCAAACTGTTGAGTCAGTGTCTCACCCTTCCTATGAGAGAATGTCTCATATTGTTGGGCAAGGATTTCTCTGTTGTTTGCTAAGACCTCATCAGTTCCACCGAATTGCTCCTTCAATGCATTCCAGAGATCATGAGCAGTTTCATGATGCATAAGCCCTGAATAGATTTCATTAGGCAAAGCCATGGCCAGAATACCATGCGCTTTAGCATCAATCTCAAACAGTTTCCGATCCTCATCTGAGTATTGTTCCTTCTTCTTCGGAACCATTTGATTTGTTTCCAGATTGTTCACCATAGGCTTGTGTGGACCATGTACCACAGATGTCCAACAACCTGAACTGTTAACAGACAGGTGATGAAGCATTCTTCGTTGCCATATGTTATACTCAGTCCTAACCAGCATCGGAGGCTTGGTTGAGGAACCGGTATTGTGAGGTCATTAGAAGGAGTAGTCATCCTCAGATTCACCAAATTCAACTACGTTTTAACAGATTTAGAACAAACACAACAAACCAAATTGAACCAAGAGAAAACTCAAAGCAGATAACGAAAGCAGCAGATATTCATTATCTATAACCAATTCTTGCAAATATGCTAATTCAATCAAACATAGATATCGAATAGCAGTTTCAATGATCAATTGTTAGATCAATCAATGATTAACCCGCTCTGATACCATTTGTTAGGATCAGTGATTTAAGTTTGATTGATTAGAGAGTATCGCAGCAGAATTCGAACAATGATTAGACAATTCACAAGAACACAATTGATATTCAATGTAAGAGTAAACGGTTATAGAGATAGAGAATTCTGCAAATAGAATATTTCATTCATATGCTTTGGTGGTGGCAAAATGTCACTCGTACAATTAGGTCAACATCTCTTATATAGAAGATGTGACGTCTGCTGATGTCACTTGATAGTGACATCTAACAGATTTATTCATAACTACTGAAAGTTAACACAACTACTGAAGATGTCAGACAGCTGACATCTTCTTACAAAAATACCAAGTGTTAACTATCACTACAACTACTGAAAAGAAACTACTGAAACAACAACGACTGAAGAACATGCTCTTTTGTTGTTTTACAAGTACTGAAATAAATAATAAAACTACTAAACGGAAACCATCACAACAACTGAAGAATGCTTCTTCAGCTGTTGTGACAAACTCTGAAGGCTTCAGTACTTGGACTTCTTAAACTTCAGTTGTTGTCATCAGCTGATGTCTTCAGTCTTTGTACTTCAGCTATTGATCTTCAGTACTTTAGTCTTCAGCTGTTGATCTTCAGACTTTGGTCTTCAGCAGTTGAAGTCTTCAGTACTTTAGTCTTCAGTTGTTGATCTTCAGACTTTGTCAAATAGCTGATCAAGTCTTCAGCAGTTGTTGTGATGTCTTGTGGGACTTAAAGGTTTTTCTGATCTGGCTCATTGGTTCTTTTGGTCCAACAGATTCTGATCCTTTTCTATGTCTGCACCGTACTCGTACTAGTGGAACCACTTTATTCCATAAGTGCTTCTCTTTCCAATTAAGGATGGCCACCCGCTGCTCTATATAATTAACCGTTCATCGACTTCAATGTCTTCTAATGGTACGAATGTATCATTTTCTGCTAGACACTTCCTAAGATGAGATACAGGGAACGTAGGGTGAATTCCACTCAACTCATCAGGTAGTTCTAATCTGTAGGCCACTTCTCCTACCCTTGTGATAATACGGAATGGCCCTATGAATCTTGGGCTTAACTTTCCCCTTTTTCTAAACCTGATGATCCCTTTCCAGGGCGATACCTTGAGCATGACCTTGTCACCAACTTCAAACTCTATTGGTCTACGCCTTTTTATCAGCATAAGACTTCTGGCGATCCTTTGCAGCTTTCATGAACGCTTTGATCTTATCTAACTTCTCGGTCGTGACCTCGATCACTTCAAGGCTTCCCAATTCCTTTTGCCCGATCACCCCAACACACGGGCGTCCTGCACTTCCTACCGTACAACATCTCATAGGGTGGCATACCAATGCTGGCATGGTAACTATTATTATATGAGAATTCCGCCAATGATAATTGCTCATCCCAACTTCCTCCTAAGTCGATTACACACGCTCGTAGCATGTCTTCTAACGTTTGAATCGTTCTTTCTTTCGACTGACCATCCGTCTGGGGGTGGTAAGCTGTACTAATATGCAGTCTAGGCCCCATTGAGTCGTGAAACCTCTTCCAGAACTTGGACATAAACCGTGTGTCCCTATCCGAAATGATAGACACTAGCACACCATGACGAGCCACGATCTCCTTGATAAATAGCTCTGCCAACCTCTCAGAGGAATACGTCTCACGAATTGGTAGGAAATGGGCGCTCTTTGTTAGTCGGTCAACGATCACCCAGATTGCGTCGCTTCCTCTCGCCATGCGAGGTAGCTTCGTGATGAAGTCCATTATGAGGTGTTCCCATTTCCATTCAGGGATATCCAAAGGCTGGATCTTCCTATATGGCTTTTGGTGCTCTGCCTTCACTTGCAGGCAAGTCAGGCACTTGCTCATGTACTAAGCCACGTCTCGTTTCATTCCCGGCCACCGGTAATCTTTCTTCAGATCCTGATACATTTTCGTGGCAGCGGGGTGTATGGAATATGGAGTTTTGTGAGCCTCATCCATGATTTTCTCCCTCAGATCCCCATAGAGAGGATCCATATTCTCCCAGATCGGGTTCTAACACCTAGGGTGTTTTCCCCCAAATCTAAAACTTGTCCTTTCATCCTTTCAGAGTTGACCCTGTCCTCTCTTAATGCCTCATCCTGGAACTCCCTCACTTGTTTCATAACATCAGGCATCATGACTATCTAGCAAGCCCTCATCCGAATTGGTTCAGGTCGTCCTTTCCGGCTAAGGGCGTCAGCAACCACATTAGCTTTGCCTGGATGATAATGAATTTTGCAGTCATAATCCTTGATTTGTTCCAACCACCTCCTCTGCCTCTTGTTGAGTTCTCTTTGTTCAAAGAAATACTTCAAACTTTTATGATCAGTGAAGATGGTGCACTTCACCCCATACAGGTTGTGCCTCCAAATCTTCAATGCAAATACCACCGCGGCCAACTCCAAATCATGGTTAGGATAATTAGCCTCGTGAACCTTTAATTGTCTAGAGGCATATGCTATCACCTTCCCTCGTTGCATCAAGACGCAACCCAATTCTGCATACGAGGCATCCAAGTAGACCACCAGATCCTCGTTCCCTTTAGGTAACGTCAAGACAAGGGCTTGAGTTAACCTCATCTTTAGTTCTAGGAAGGCGTTCTCCTGATCAGTACCCCATTCATACTTCATGTCCTTTCGGGTCAGCTTAGTCAAAGGAGAAGCTATCTTGGAGAAATCCTGGATAAACCTCCTATAATAACGTGCCAAGCCTAAGAAACTACGAATCTCAGATGGCGTCTTTAGAGGTTCCCATTGCATCACCACTTCAACCTTTGCAGGGTCCACCCTGATCCCCTCAGGATTAACCACATGGCCCAGAAACTAAACTTCTCAAAGCCAAAATGCACATTTAGAGAACTTAGAATATAGTTTCTCGCTTCTGAGCGTCTCTAATACTTCTCGAATATGATCGGCATGTTCTTCTTCACTTTTTGAATAAATCAAGATGTCATCGATGAACATTATTACCGATTTATCCAACATTGGTCGACATACCCGATTCATAAGGTCCATAAAGGCAGATGGTGCATTGGTTAATCCAAAGAACATGACGAGAAATTCGTAGTGTCCATAACACATATGAAACGCTGTCTTAGGAATGTCTTGTTCTTTCACCTTCAGTTGGTGGTAACCAGACGGCAGGTCTATCCTTGAAAACTAGCTGGCACCCTGAAGTTGATCGAACATGTAATCGATCCTTGGTAACGGATACCGATTCTTTACGGTCAGCTTATTGAGCTCGCGATAGTCAATGCACATCCGCATGCTACCATCTTTCTTCTTGACGAATAAAACCTGAGTATCCCATGGAGGGATACTCGGTCGGATGAAGCCCTTATCCAATAAATCTTGCAACTGGTCCCTAAGTTCTACCATCTCCGAAGGAGCTAATTGATACGGTGCTTTTGCGACAGGTGGTGCTCCTGGTAGCAAATCAATTTGGATTTCGATTTTGCGGTCAGGCGGCACACCAGTCAGGTCTTCAGGAAAGACGTCAGGAAACTCACGCACTACCGACACGTCTGATAATTGTGGCTCTAGTGCATCCATATCTTTTACATAGGCCAAGTAAGCGCTACACCCACGTCTCAAGTACTTTTTAGCTGTGATCATCGACACGACCTTCGGTACACAGCACACCTTATCCCCACGAACCGTAACAGATCTATCATCAGGCATTGTTAGAAGAATTACCTTCTGTTACCTCATTTTTGCTATCAACTGCTTTCCTTCAGCCTGGACAATATTGTCCCACCAGCACAACGCTGAGTCGACGAAAGAATGAGTGGCAAACTTAACTTTTTGATCTTCCCTACACTCACTAATCTCCAGTACCGCTTCCATCTCTCTGACCCAACGATAAGTGGCAGTAGCATTTCCGTTACCGTCAAAGGTCGGGGGCTTGCACCTTTGGAATGCCCCATAGTTGCACCCCTTAGTAGTCTCTTTTTCAGACTCCTCATCACTATCATCATCATGAAGTACCACCTTAGGGTTTGATGGCTCCTTTTCAGATTCTTCAGTCCTCCTAGTGGACTTCCCTGAATTCTTCTCATTTTCCTTCCCCTCCTTCTCAGCTTTCTCCCCATCCCTAACTGCTTTAATCACCTCAGTCACCACTAAGGGTAACACATTCTGCATAACATTGTAGAACTCGTTATTACATTTGAGGGTGGTTGATCCCTCCCCCTCCGGATTACTATGGAGGTCCGACTCCTCGCGAACCGTCTCGGGAGAATTAGCTTTGCTCCGGGTGACATGTGGCTTAGTACTACGCCAGCTACGAGCAACTCCTCGGGTTGCCTTCCCAAATTTTATACCAGCCATAACTAATTCCTATAAGATTCAAACACCAAAATGGTTATTCAAGATAATTGCTCAGATCATTATAAGTATGGTAAGTCCTTAATTACAGTGGCCAAGTATGATTAACTGCTTACCTACTCTCCTGTCCCAAGCAATCACTATCCTAACACATGTCAGTATTCAAATCTAGAAGCACATAGAACATAGAGCACACACACATAATTCCCAATTTTACATGAAACTTTTACCTGATGGCACGTAGCTACTTGGATTGGCATCCTTCATTCGGTCCCATTTTCAGTTTAAGTTTAGGTTTTAAAAACATTTTACCCAATTCTCTTAAACTTTGTCTCTGATACCAACTTGTAAGGCCCCATTCCCAAGAAGCCTCACAATTGGTTAATCATAGCATAAATCAGTTTAATAACAAAACATTGCAGCAGAAATAATTAGACATTCACTTAAAACTTAGGAACCATGTCTTACTCAAACATTTGCCCTTTAATTAAAACAAAACATATTACTTGTTCTTAAATTACAATAAAGATTTCATAAGCAGGAATGCCACCCATAGTTCCCCAAGTAGCTCCTTGGTGCCATCCTCAGTATCAGCACTTACCTGCCAACTATTATGCATAAAAGTCAGCTTTGCTGAGTGAGTTCAAGTTTTAGGTAAATAAGAAAATATAACTTTATCCTTCATATAATGACTACACATACATAATACATAACATTTTCATCATAATAAGCATGTTCATTACTTTCATTCTTTCATAACTTTCACTTCATCATAAACGAGATTGCACAAAGCAAGAGCTCCATGTTGATCGACAATGAATGTCGATCCCTGTCGGTACACATTTTTCATGGTAGCTGATCCCCGACAGTCGGTCCACACTGCCAGGCACATAGCCCGCTCATGAATACGAACCAATCATCATACATCAGACTCACCTAAGTGAAGTCTATCATAGTGCTTGAAAGACTTTACATCATCAAATGGGCCCAGGGGTAACATTCATTAAGTTTCGCTTTTCATTAATATCATCTTCCACTTTAATATAATACTTAACTTATTAAGTACACAGCATACCAAGTACTAGTCGTCATAAAACAGAATTGACCCTCCGCGGGACAGCGGGGGTTCGGGGCGGAAGCCCCTGACAGCGGGGTCGTAGGGGTGGCAGCCCCTACTGGGATCCAAGGGGCAACGCCCCTCTCTAGGGACGGGCTGCCAGGTCAGCACGAAATTTTTTTATTTTTAAACATTTATATACACATTTCCTTATAGAAAAATCTATCTTTCTGTTAAAACCTCATAAAATCTCCGTCATGTAAAAACGTATATTTAGCATGCATAATAACCCCAAAACATGGAAAACATATAAAAAAGGGGATCTAGAACTCACCTGGTTACCGAGACCAACTTCTAAACTAAGCTTACAAGGCTAGGATCTCCCTACACAGCCTGAAGATGAGTTGACACTTAAAGGGGTTAATTTCTTCCTAATTTCGCTGCTAATTTTGTTGCAAGATCAGCAATTTCGAAGGTAGATTCGCCAATAGTTTTGCTACTGATTGAATCTTGCGAAACTACCTGTGAAAATTTTTTATTTTTAAACATTTATATAACACATTTCCTTATAGAAAAATCTATCTTTCTCTTAAAACCTCATAAAATCTCCGTCATTTAAAAACGTATATTTAGCATGCATAATAACCCAAAACATGGAAAACTTATAAATAAGGGGATCTAGAACTCACCTGGTTACCGAGACCAACTTCTAAACTAAGCTTACAAGGCTAGGATCTCCCTACACAGCCTGCAGATGAGTTGACACTTAAAGGGGTTAATTTCTGCCTAATTTCGCTGCTAATTTCGCTGCAAGATCAGAAATTTTTCAGGTAGATTCGCCAAAAGTTTCGCTGCTAGTTTCGCTGGCATCTTCACTGCCAGTTTCGCTGGCGTCTTCGCTAGCAGTTTCGCTGCGAGTTTCACTGCCAGTTTCGCCCAACTTTCGTTAGAAAACCAAATTTGCGAAACTACCTGCAAACTATAGTTTCGCAGGAAGTCCTCATAGTTTCGCTAATTCAATATGCAAATTCGCTGGATGCATGTATAGTTTCGCAGATCGCATCAAAGTTACGAACCATCCCGTTTTTTTCCCAAAATCCTATCTTTTTACATCCAATCTCTTAGTTTATCATCCATGATGCTAAATCTAAGCTTTATACATGTTTTCATACGTAAAAATGTGACCTTTATGCGATTCTTTGCAACTTTTCAAAACCCAAACCCTAGAATCCGGGTTTGATCTACAGAAGGGTTTAGAGGTTGATTCTTACCTGGATTTCTTGCTCCTTTCTTGAGGTGTGATGCTCCAACACCCAGATCTTCAATCCCTTGACCTTTGAAGCTCCAAATCTTGAGTTTCCTTCACTTTCTCTCTCTACAAATTTTGGGAGCTAGGGTTGCAAATGATGGAGATGGAGGCTGCTTTGGGTGGGTTAAGGGGCTGATTATGGGCCTTAATCACTTAGGCTCTTGCCCATAAACCCAATTTAGCCCATAAACCCAATTTAGCCCATAAACCCAATTTAGCCCATAAACCCAATTTAGCCCATAAACCCAATTTAGCCCATAACCATTTTCCTTCTTTTATTAAATACTCATTAATTAAGCCCATTATCCTTAATGCCTCGTTTTGACTTTTCGGGGTGTTACAACATGAGATTCGTTCAAAATTATTATTTTTTAACTTCATTAGCTAATTATTGAGCATGGAATCTATATCTTTCTACTTCTTCAACACATATGATGAATATAACCTGTCTCTTACCTCACTTGCGATTGGTGGAACTTTGTTTTCCATGTGAGCCATTAAAGCTTGATTTTCTTCCAAGATTTCCTTCTTATACATACTCCAGTCACAGGTTCCATCTTGAAGAATGATCAGCCCAGATTCTTTTGAGTTGCTTGTTCTTGCTGATGCATTAGTGGCTAGTGGGGATGAGTTGGCAAGTTGTGGCTGCCTGAATGATCTTTTAGATGATGAAGTTTGTTTAGAATGATGTTGTTGTTGTTGTGTTGAGTCAGGATTTTGTTGATTGCATTCTCTATAGAAGTGTCCATAGAGATTGCACTTGAAGCATCTTACCTTTGACTTATTAACACCAATCTGTGATGATTTACTTACAGCAACCCAATTCTTGTTTCTTCTAAGATATTGTTTGGCTCTATAGGCAATCCTTGCCATTTGACATTGTAGATCCATCTCCTCCACTACATCTGGAGGTAGTTCTTCCAAGTCTTGTTGGCACATGTTGGCAGAGGTTAATGAGCTTCCCAGCTAAGCTTGAAATATTGAACTAAAGCTACATAAGCTGCTTTTTGTTTTCAAAGTCTAGAATGACAGTGGTGGACTCTAGTTGATTGTTAATTCAAGGCTTTTCTGATGATGTTTATCTTTGATAATCAGTTCTTCCTTTCTCTTTTCTTGACTTACTTTGAGAAGATTTCTTAGGAGGTTTTGAAGCATAGAAACTTACTTCCTCTTTTCTTCACTCAAAGTACAAGAGTTATCACCATCATTGTTGGAAATGAAGGCACTTCCAACACTTCTTATTTCTTTTAAGTGATATGGTGATACATGAGTTCTCACACTCTTGTTTCTTGATTTCTCATCCATTTCAGAGAGCCTCAACTCTAGCCACTAGAGTGTCTAAACCAACTGCTTTGAGGTCTATGGTGTTCTTGAACATGGATACAGTTTGCTTCCATCTTTCTCGTGGAGCATCTTTTTCTTCAGTTCCTCATTTGTGTATTTCAACTCCAAAATATTCATCTTTGTAACAAGTTGCATTAACCTATGGAGTTGTTGAGGAATTGATTCACCCTCAATATGATGAAATGTTTCATATTATGAATGAAGGGCGTCCTTCTTACTGCTTTGGATTTCATCACTCCCTTCACAGAGTGTATGAAGAATCTTCCACAAGGAATTTGCTATTTTGTAATTTTCACACCTGATTAATATTTCCTCAGGTAAAGCCATACTAAGCAAATTGTATGCTTTAATATCAACTTTAACCTTCTTAATATCATTAGGTGACAGATCTTTTGTACTTATGGGTTGATTATTGTCATTATAATTCGGCCCAAAGGTGGGTGGGATATATGGACCTTCTGTTATTGAGACCCATAAGTCAAATCTGTAAAATTTACATGGTTCCTGAATTTGATTTTCCAATTATTAAAATCTGCTTTTGTTTCCAACTTTGGAGGTTGGTAAGATGATCCACCAAAATTGCTCATGATTAGTTAAGTTCTAAGACTATAACTAATGAATTTGTTCAATGGATATGAACAATTTATTGATGTTGATCTATAACTAAGATCTACTATTCAATTGATTTGAATATAGATCCAAGTTAATCAAACTATGCACTTGTTGAATGACAAATCACACACAAAAACTATTTGCTTAAAAGAAAAACATAAATCTAATAAGTAAAAACTAACAAATCTAGAGAATTCAGTAAAAATTTAAACACAATTAACACTAATAGATCAATCGATCTAAATCAATAAACACTTGGCTCTGATACCACTTGTGAATCCAATAATCGCAATCAGGAATTATCAGTGTTGATTGAAGTCAAGTCAACGTTTGCAGAATCAACGGTAACTTGGTTTAATTGTTTGAGTTAATTTCAATATCAATAATGATTAAAGAATAAGCTGAACGGAATGAATAAAACACAATTAATATTCAGACAAATACTCAATTTAAATGTATTTCATTAAAAACATGTTAATGATTACAGTTGAATAAACAATGAATAAATGAATGATATTGAGTTGAGTGTTTGATGATGTGACGGCTGCTAGGGTTTTGATTTGTGGGTTTGATGTGATGTTTGGTGGTTGTAATATTGCTTGAATGTTTGCCATCGAATCCCCCTTTCATTTGAAATCTAGGATCCATATTTATAGACAATAATGTTTCTGTCAAAGAAACCCTGGATCTCTTGGGATTTGGAATTTTTTCTGTTAAGGAATCACCGGATCTCTTGGGATTCGCATCACTACCTTGTTGAATTGTTGACTAGTGATTTGTAACACTTTTATTATAAATATACAAGTGTTTGGACTCTGCAGATTATGGTCTTCCATAGATGTTTGTTCTTCCACAGGAGGCTTGTTCTTCTGAAGCAATCTTGTTCTTCTGAAGCAATCTTGTTCTTCCAAAACAATCTTGTTCTTTCGAAGCAAAGTTCACTTTCATCCTCAAAGTTAGTTGTTTATCTGCAAAAGATCTTCAAATATATTTTACTTGTAGGAAACATATCTACATAAGAACAAAATGTTCATCCGTAGATGTTTCTTACACTTGGTCAATTTTAGAAATTCACCAATTATAACGTCTTACCTACAAACATACATAAATCAACACACATATATGGGTTAACCTATACATTTAATGCATACATAATAATGAATTAGAAGTATTCATTACAAATATTAATTCAAGTTCTAAGCCTATACAAAATGGACTAGATCTATTGATCCTAGCTCCAAATCTTCAAAGCAAAAACAACAACACCAAGCTCGATCGTGTGTTATGTATTCACCTCGTGGACCTTCAATTGTCTCGTTGCATAAGCTATGACCTTTCCTCATTGCATGAGAACACACCAAGGCCTTGTTTATATGCATCACAATACACAGTTAAATGTCGTTTCCATCGGGTACAGTCAAGATGGGAGCATTGCATAACTTGTGCTTTAATGCTTCAAAAGCCTCTTCTTCTTTGGACCCCCACTTGAATGGTTTATTATTTTGTGTCAAGAAGTAAGTGGCTTCACGTTTCTCAAAAAGTTGGTAATGAATCGCCGGTAATAACCAGTAAGACCAAGAAAATAACGAACTTCAGTTGGGGTTGTAATAAACACACCAATTCTTCACAACTTCCACCAGCGTAGGGTCAACGTGAATACCTTGGCTATTCACCACGTGGCCTAGAAATTGAACTTCCTCAAGCCAAAATTCACATTTCAAGAACTTCACGTACAATTGTTCTTTCTTCAACAACTCAAGAACAAATCGCAAATGTAGCTCATGATCGGTGTGGGACTTGGAATAGATAAGTATGTCATCAAAGAAGACGATCACAAACTTGTCTAGATAAGGCTTGCATACTCGATTCATGAGATCCATGAAGTCAACAAGAGCATTTGTTAAACCAATAGGCATAACCATGAACTCATAGTGCCTATAACGAGTACGGAACACAGTCTTTGGGATATCATCGTCATGGACTCGTAGTTAATGATAACCAGATCATAGATCCATCTTCGAGAATATAGCAGCTCCTTGAAGTTGATCAAATAAGTCATTGATACGAGGAAGAGGATAGCGGTTCTTGATGGTAAGCTTGTTAAGTTCACCATAGTCGATGCTCATACGAAACAACCCATATTTCTTCTTCACAAACAGAATAGGTGCACCAATGAAGAGCTAGGACAAATGAAGCCCTTCTCGGATAGTTCTTGAAGTTGACTAGATAGTTCTTTTATTTCTGATGGTGCAAGTCGATATGGTGACTTAGCCACATGGTTTGCTCCCGGAATCAATTCGATTTTAAACTCGACTTCACGCATGGGAGGTAAACCACTAAGGTCATCGGAAAATACTTCATGAAAGTCTCGTACAATCTTGACATCCTTAAGATCTTTCCCTTTGACTTTCGTGTTGACCACGAAAGCGAAGAAAGCCATATAATTCTTGCTTAAGCATTTTCGGGCTTGGGTGCAAGACATGAGTTTAAGTCCCTTGGAGAATTTTTCACCGAACACTTTCAACGTATCCCTAGAAGGTAACGGAATACAAATGCACTTCTTGAAACAAATGATCTCGCCATGGTGTTTGGCTAACCAATCCATACCAATGATGACGTCAAAGTTTCCAAGTTTCATAGGAATAAGATTGATAAGGAAATTGTGCGCGTCAAGACTCACGAATAATGATATCAACGGTGATCGGTTCTCCATCGGCGACTTCAACAGTGAGAGGTTTTTCTAGTTTCATATGTGGCTTAGCAAGAATGGGTTCAAACTGTAACGAAACAAAACTCTTATCGGCTCCAGAGTCAAATAGAACGTATGCATAAGTATTATTAATAAGAAACATACCTGTTCAATTTTAAAGGTATTTAACGATACAAGTAACACATGAAAAGACTTGGATCATAAAAGTTAAGGTTGGGTTAACATACCATTCACCATATAGTTGTTTGCTTGTGCTTGATTTGCGTTGATGTTAAAAGCACATCCTCAGGCTTGTGGAACAGTTCCCCATAGTTGTAGCAAACATGATTCGTGACCATCGTGGCGTTATTAGGTGCATGGTGACGAGTTGCCACCAAGTGACCATATTTACCACACAAGGTACATATGCGGCATAGGTCGTTCCCTGGATGATGGTACCTACAGATGTTGCACATAGGTTGAGGACTAGCATAGGCCCTAGCCACAGGCACTTGAGCCAAAAGTACTGTAACATCTCGTTTTTTTTTTGTTAACTAAAAGTTAATTTTGTTAGTTCTTGTAAGGGCCATTTATGCTATTTATGAAACTTGGTGGGCTATTTATGTATGATTTTCTTATTTAATTTAAAGTTATAAATATTATATGATAAAATGTTAATATTAATAAAAGTATAAATACTATTATGTAAAAATAATAATAATAATAATAATTATATAATAATAATAATAATGATAATAAAAATAATAATAATAAGTTATCAAAGTTAACAAAGTTAAAACTTATTAAGTTCAAGGGGGCTAATTGTCAAATTAGAAACTTGAAATATTAAGTTTGGGCATAGAATAATAGAAAATCAAAGTTGAGGGACCAAAGGTGTAATTTATCAAAAATCAAACCCCCCCCTTCTCACCCCGTTTTTCCGGTGACCTCGCCGGCCGGACTCCGGCCAAGTCGGCGAGGCACCAAAAACCGATGTTTTTTAATCCGAAACCGTCCCTAAAACGTTCTTGAACACGATTCGAACGCAATCATGGACTTTAATTGCGTTTATACGTCGGTTATGAACCCGATCGAGTGTGTAATCGAGCGTTTCTAACCATATAGCCGTTCGATCATTAAAACTCAATAATAATCAAATTAAATGATTCATAATCGAACGTCTAAGTAGTCTAAAGCTTCTATCAATTCCAATTTCACCTGAAACAACACAAACAGCAAATCCAATTCCCGTTTTCTTTCGCGACCTGTAACCTTGCCAAAATCCTATCTCCGAACGAATTGAACCAAAATCAACATAGGGCTTCGCATCGGGATCATCATTCGAGGCTATCTGCAAGTTTAATTGGATTATCATTGGGGATTTCTCATCCACTGAGTTCAACGACCGCGACTTGTTCTTCGTTCAGGATTGCTCCAATTTGAACTTATTCGGGTAAATTACATACATGGTTATGCTCGATTAACCATGGGAAACAAAAACCCCATGGTTAATTTGGTTATCAAGATCGTTTAGATGATCAATTTGAACGGATCTAAACTAGGGTTCTTGAGGTTGGGAACTTGGTGTTATAAGGAAATGGAACCAAGTAATACCGCGGCTGGAAGCCATGGTACACCGGTTCACGACACGCCCTTACATTCAAGAGGTCCACGGTTCGAACCCGGGCACCCTCTTATTCTTTTTAAAAGCCTTTTTAGGCCTAATTCTTACTAGAAAATTTCTAAAAAATTACAAAAAATATAATTTTCATTAACTTTTAACCTTAAATTAACAAAATCATTTTTCTGTAAATTTATTTTTATAAAAATACCGTAACATTTAATTATTAAATTTTAATTATGTTGTAAGAATGAGTTTATGTAAAAATTAAATTGTTACTTGAATCAATAATAAATCGTACATTTACTTCGATTAAAGTTATATGATACTCAAACTAAATGCAATAATTTATAATTTTGTAAGAATATTCCCTTAATTTTTTTTGTAATATATATATATGTATATATTATTATATATATATAATATATATATATGTATGTATAAATATATTATTAATAAACTAAATTGGCTAACAAAACTCTCTTAAATTCTAAGGAACCTAGTTCATGTTTAATTATTGAATCTTGACCTAATCTTGTAATATTATATATTTAGGTGTCTTGTGACGTTTTACCTTGGAACGGCTTATATTATTCTTATTGACCCTTATTATATACTTATTGATCAAGTGAGTTTCCTTGCCCTCTTTTTACTTTATTTCACACTATTTTGGGGTGAAACATGATAGCTTATACATGATACACTTATACACGTTTGAGACTTGTAAATCACGTGCAATTCAACTTATTATTTTGTCATGGTTATTTGTTTATTGTAAGTGTTATATGAGATACATAGTTTGATTACAATCATTAACTATTGCTAGCCTGGCAACGTCTTAGATCTTTGGGCTGACAAGCCTATTTGGTGCTAAAGCCGAGGTATTGCCGGCTCCTGATGACGTATGCTTGTTCATCATGGGAAACCAATACACTTAGCCAATCTTTTATACTTGTAATCAAGTCGAGGTGGTTGTGACGATATGTGTTCTGTAACCTTACTTGCTTATGACCTATGACATGAATTGCTACTTGTAACTTTATCATATTATGTATAAAAACCTTGAAAACTCACCAACTATTTATAGTTGACCCTTTTATTTTTATCATGTTTCAGGAAATCCCCAAGTTTAAAGTGGACTCTTGAAGCTTGGAAATAAAACTAGGACTTGGACCTAGTTAAATAAATAAATGATATGCTACGTTTTGTTTTATTTAGGATTATTTCATGTTTTGTGGCTTATGTTTGTAATGACTTTTGAAACTTATAATTTTAATATTTACACTTAAATATAGCGTTATGTGGCTGTGAACAATCTTAACCCTCACATCTCGACGATTCCGCCGTCAAGGTTCGGGTGTGTGACAGATTGGTATCAGAGCCCAAACTATAGGGATTTAGGTTATTAGTAATGGTGACCTAGACTATAGCTTATGCATGAACCTCATAGGATAATATTATATTCTTAGAAATATATATATTGTTACATGCTACATAATGCTATACTTTACTTATGTGCAACTTGATGCCTTAGCATAGGTTGCCTTGTAATTTTCTAAACTTTGTTACTTGTCTCCCTAAACTTAACTTTGACTCATTAACTCTCCCCGACAAATGAAACTTCTTAATCTTATTTCGTCAACACGTGAATCGTATACTTATGCTTAAGAATTAAATCTTTAGACTTATGTCTAATCTATGTAAATCTCATCATGGTTTTGATTTCATAAACCTAAGAAATTTGTGTGACACATGGACACCTGTATTCTGGATTTCCTGGCAAAAGGCCCTCGGGCTAAGGCAAGCATATCGCATAAATCCTACGGGACTAGTTATGCTTACCTGGGGATTCTGGGATGAGTGATAAACCATGGTCAACATACACGAATTTCTAAGGCGAGTGGTCAACTACCTTGACGTGTCAACGTTTCCAAATGGTGATGCGTTACCAAATGGAACCATTCCATGTGCCTTACACTTTTGCCTTATCCTTGTGAACATTAATCCCTGTTATTCCAATTCTCATATCTAACTCATTTGTATATTCCAGCATGTCTCGTCATCATGGAAAGCGTGGAAGTTCCGATCGTAAGTTAGCCGCCATGATTGCTCGACAAATGGCTGCTGTCATTCCGACCATGGTTGCTGAACTTAATAGCACCTTAATGACCAACGCTAGCAACAATGGAAATGGTCATGGAGAGAATAGCACAATCAAAACGGGAACAATCAACATGGGAATAATCAAACTTGCACCTTCAAACACTTCAGCTCTTGCAAGCCCACTAGTTTTAGTGGCAAGGAAGGAGCCACTGGTCTTCTTGAGTGGTTTGAAAGCATGGAGAATACCTTTATCAATTGTGAGTGTCCCGATGCACTCAAGGTTTGTTATGCCACTAGTATGTTCCAACAAAGGGCTCTTACCTGGTGGAATAGCGAGAAGAGGAATCGTGGACCCGATGCTATTCTAGCACTTACATGGGAAGAGTTCAAGAACATCGCCATCGCGAAGTTCTGCCCAAGGAGTGAATTGCAAAAGCTGGAAGAAGAGTTTTGGAATTTGAAACAAAATGATGGTGATCATTTGGCCTACTCAACTAGGCATCATGAGTTGAGTATACTGCTACCCCATATGGTCGACACTGTTCCCCGCAACATCGAGAAGTTCATTAAGGGTGTACCACCCCAATTCAAGATGCTGTGGTGGGTAGCCGACCCACAACATTGGAAGAAGCCATTACAATCACCGCTCAACTCACCGAGAACCATATAAGAGTGGGCACCATGTCTGTGAAGGGTGCAAAGAAGTTGGAGAAGACGGCTACCGAGGCGGTTAAGGAGACCAAAGCTGAACCGTCTAACAGCCATAACAACAACAAGAAGCGCAAGTTCACACCGGCGCGTAACTATGCCGTGGCTGCACCTAAACAACTCCAAAGGCAACCTGTACCTGCGGCTACATCGTGGCACAAGTGCCTGGGGCTAGGGCTTATGCTGGTCCTCAACCGATGTGCAGCACGTGTAGGTATCATCACCCGGGGAATCAACCATGCCGCATTTGCACCTTGTGCGGTAAATATGGTCATTTGGTGGCGACTTGCCACCGTGCACCTAACAATGCCGCTGTGGTCACAAACCGTGTTTGCTACAACTGTGGGGAACCTGGCCATTTTCGCCCACAATGCCCTCGTCTTGTGGTAATGTTCCACAAGCCCGAGGACGTGCTTTCAACATCAACGCTAACCAAGCACAAGCAAACAACGATGTGGTGAATGGTACGTTAACTCACCCTTAAATTTTGTGATCGAATTATTTCATATTTTACCTGTATTGTTAAATACCTTAAAAAAATTGAACAGGTATGTTCCTTATTAACAAAACTTATGCCTATGTCCTATTTGATTCTGGAGCCGATAAAAGTTTTGTTTCATTAGATTTTGAACCCATACTTGCTAAGCCACATACGAAACTAGAAAGACCTCTTACTGTTGAAGTTGCCGATGGAGAACCAATTACCGTTGACGTTATCGTTCGTGATTGCATCTTAAGTCTTGACACGCATGACTTTCTTATCGATCTTATCCCTATGAAACTTGGAAGTTTTGACGTCATCATTGGTATGGATTGGTTAGCCAAACACCATGCTGAGATCATTTGTTTCGAGAAGTGCATTCGTATACCGTTACCCTCTGGGGATACGTTGAAGGTGTTCGGTGAAAAATCTTCTAAAGGGCTTAAACTCATGTCTTGCACTCAAGCCCGAAAGTGCTTAAACAAGAAGTATATGGCCTTCTTGGCTTATGTGGTCAACACGAAAGTCAAGGGAAAGAACTTAAGGATGTCCCTATCGTACGAGACTTTCCTGAAGTATTTCCCGATGACCTTAGTGGTTTACCTCCCGTGCGTGAAGTCGAGTTTAAAATTGACTTGATACCGGGAGCAACCCCCGTGGCCAAGTCACCGTATCGGCTTGCACCATCGGAAATGCAAGAACTCTCTTGTCAACTGCAAGAGCTGTCCGAGAAGGGCTTCATCCGTCCTAGTTCTTCGCCTTGGGGTGCACCTGTTCTTTTCGTGAAGAAGAAAGATGGATCGTTTCGTATGTGCATCGATTATCGCGAGCTTAACAAACTTACCATCAAGAATCGTTATCCTCTTCCTCGCATCGATGACTTTTTTGATCAACTTCAGGAGCTGCCATATTCTCGAAAATTGACCTACGTTCTGGATATCATCAATTACGAGTTCATGAGAATGACATCCCAAAGACCGCTTTCCGTACTCGTTATGGACACTATGAGTTTATGGTGATGCCTTTTGGTTTAACCAATGCTCCTGCTGTCTTCATGGATCTCATGAACCGAGTATGCAAGCCTTATCTAGACAAGTTTGTGATCGTCTTTATTGATGACATACTTATCTATTCCAAGTCCAACACCGATCATGAGCTGCATTTGAGATTGGTTCTTGAGTTGTTAAAGAAAGAGCAATTGTACGCAAAGTTCTCAAAGTGTGATTTCTGGCTCGAAGAAGTTCAATTTCTAGGACACATGGTGAATAGCCAAGGAATTCACGTTGATCCTGCAAAGGTGGAAGCTGTGAAGAATTGGTGTGTTCCTACAACTCCTACCGAAGTTCGTTCTTTTCTTGGTCTTGCTGGTTATTATCGGCGATTCATTGCCAATTTCTCGAGGATCGCGAAACCGCTCACCACTTTGACACAAAAGAATAAACCCTTCGAGTGGGGTTCCGAGCAAGAAGAAGCTTTTGAAGCGTTAAAGCATAAGTTATGCAATGCTCCTATCTTGACCCTACCCGATGGAAACGATGATTTCACTGTGTATTGTGACGCATCTAAACAAGGCCTTGGTTGTGTTCTTATGCAACGAGGGAAGGTCATAGCTTACGCATCGAGGCAATTGAAGGTTCACGAGGTGAATTACACAACTCATGATCTCGAGCTTGGTGCTGTTGTATTTGCTTTGAAGATTTGGAGGCACTACCTGTATGGTACGCAATGTATAGTCTACACCGATCACAAAAGCCTTCAACACGTTTTCAATCAAAAAGATCTCAATATGAGACAACGTCGTTGGGTGGAGTTGATTAGTGACTATGATTGTGACATTCGTTACCATCCTGGTAAAGCAAACGTTATGGCCGATGCACTGAGCCGAAAGATTCACAACAAGATAATCTCATTTCAAGAAATTCGAGATCGACGTCAATGGTTTGACACCTTGGGTGAGTTCGATACTGAAATTCGACTAGATGTCAATGAGACCACCGTACTACTACAAAACCTGAGAATAGATAGTGACATCGAGTCGAGCATCTTGGAGGCACAACAAATGGTTCAACGAGAAGGGAGAATGAAGGATGAGTTGGAGCATAATCTTCTAACCCAATTGGAAACGAAATCCAATGGATTGATGTACTTCGCCAATCGTATTTGGGTTCCAAATCGCGATAACATTCGTACCTTTATTATGAACGAAGCTCATCAAACTCGTTATTCTATTCATCCTGGTTCTGATAAGATGTACATGGACCTACGGGGTCAATATTGGTGGCCTGGAATGAAGAAAGACATAGCGACTTATGTAGCTAAGTGCCTCACATGTACGAAAGTTAAAGCCGAACATCAACGTCCAAGTGGATTACTTGAGCAACCCGAGATCCCTATGTGGAAATGGGAACACATATCCATGGACTTCATAACAAAGCTACCCCGAACCTCTCGAGGACATGATAGCATATGGGTGATTGTTGACCGATTGACCAAGTCGGCACATTTTATACCCATACGTGACACTTACAAGACATCAAAGTTAGCTCGTATATACGTTGATGAGATTGTAAGTCGTCATGGGGTACCTCTGCACATCATATCCGACCGTGACGCTCGTTTCACTTCGCATTTTTGGTCGTCTATGCAAAACTCTTGGGTACTCAATTGGACTTAAGCACGGCTTACCATCCTCAAACTGATGGTCAAACCGAGCGAACGATCCAAACCTTGGAGGATTTACTACGCCTGTGTGTTCTTGACTTTGGTGGCGATTGGGATACGCATCTACCGCTCGCGGAATTTTCGTATAACAATAGTTATCACTCGAGTATCAAGATGGCGCCGTTTGAAGCACTTTATGGTCGAAAATGTCGTTCACCGATCTGTTGGACCGACATTGGTGAAAACTTCATCACTGGTCCTGAACTTATACAAGAGACGACCGATAAAGTTTCTATCATTCGCAAGAACCTCGAAGTGGCGAGAAGTCGTCAAAAGAGCTATGCTGACAAGCGACGTAAGCCATTGGAATTCCAAGCTGGGGAGTTGGTTCTTCTCAAGGTCTCACCGTGGAAAGGTGTGGTTCGCTTTGGAAAGAAGGGAAAACTGGCTCCAAGGTTTGTAGGACCTTTCAAAATCCTGAAAAGGATTGGGAAAGTGGCTTACAAACTAGAGTTACCTTCCGACCTTAGTGGAATTCATCCTGTGTTCCACGTCTCAAATTTGAGAAGATGTTTGGCCGACGAAAGTCTGTATGTTCCGCTGGAAGACATTCAGATCGACGAGTCATTACATTTTGTCGAGAAACCTGTAGAGATCATGGATCGTATAATGAAGAAGACTAGAACCACAACACCCCAATCGTCAAGGTTCGTTGGGAAAATAAACGTGGCGCTGATTTACTTGGGAACGAGAGGAGCACATGAAGAAGAAATACCCGTTCTTATTTGTATAGTTTCATTTTTCTTAATTTCGGGACGAAATTCTTTCAAGTTGGGGAGACTGTAACATCTCGTTTTTTTTTTTTAACTAAAAGTTAATTTTGTTAGTTCTTGTAAGGGCCATTTATGCTATTTATGAAACTTGGTGGGCTATTTATGTATGATTTTCTTATTTAATTTAAAGTTATAAATATATATGATAATAATGTTATATTAATAAAAGTATAAATACTATTATGTAAAATTAATAATAATAATAATAATAATATAATAATAATAATAATATATAATAATATAATAAAAATAATAATAATAAGTATCAAAGTTAACAAAGTTAAAACTTAATTAAGTTCAACGGGGCCTAATTGTCAAATTAGAAACTTGAAATATTAAGTTTGGGCATAGAATAATAGAAAATCAAAGTTGAGGGACCAAAGGTGTAATTTATCAAAAATCAAACCCCCCCCTTCTCACCCCGTTTTTCCGGTGACCTCGCCGGCCGGACTCCGGCCAAGTCCGGCGAGGCACCAAAACCGCCAAAAACCGATGTTTTTTAATCCGAAACCGTCCCTAAAACGTTCTTGAACACGATTCGAACGCAATCATGGACTTTAATTGCGTTTATACGTCGGTTATGAACCCGATCGAGTGTGTAATCGAGCGTTTCTAACCATATAGCCATTCGATCATTAAAACTCAATAATAATCAAATTAAATGATTCATAATCGAACGTCTAAGTAGTCTAAAGCTTCTATCAATTCCAATTTCACCTGAAACAACACAAACAGCAAATCCAATTCCCGTTTTCTTTCGCGACCTGTAACCTTGCCAAAATCCTATCTCCGAACGAATTGAACCAAAATCAACATAGGGCTTCGCATCGGGATCATCATTCGAGGCTATCTGCAAGTTTAATTGGATTATCATTGGGGATTTCTCATCCACTGAGTTCAACGACCGACTTGTTCTTCGTTTAGGATTGCTCCAATTCGAACTTATTCGGGTAATTACATACATGGTTATGCTCGATTAACCATGGGAACAAAAACCCCATGGTTAATTTGGTTATCAAGATCGTTTAGATGATCAATTTGAACGGATCTAAACTAGGGTTCTTGAGGTTGGGAACTTGGTGTTATAAGGAAATGGAACCAAGTAATACCGCGGCTGGAAGCCATGGTACACCGGTTCACGACACGCCCTTACATTCAAGAGGTCCCGGGTTCGAACCCGGGCACCCTCTTATTCTTTTTAAAAGCCTTTTTAGGCCTTAATTCTTACTAGAAAATTTCTAAAAAATTACAAAAAAATAATTTTCATTAACTTTTAACCTTTAAATTAACAAAATGATTTTTCTGTAAATTTATTTTTATAAAAATACCGTAACATTTAATTATTAAATTTTAATTATTGTTGTAAGAATGAGTTTATGTAAAATTAATTGTTACTTGAATCAATAATAAATCGTACATTTACTTCGATTAAAGTTATATGATACTCAAACTAAATGCAATAATTTATAATTTTGTAAGAATATTCCTTAATTTTTTTTTAATATATATATATATATATATATATATATATATATATATATATATAATATATATATATATATATATATATATGTATGTATAAATATATATTAATAAACTAAATTGGCTAACAAAACTCTCTTAAATTCTAAGGAACCTAGTTCATGTTTAATTGTTGAATCTTGACCTAAATCTTGTAATATTTATATATTTAGGTGTCTTGTGACGTTTTACCTTGGAACGGCTTATATTATTCTTATTGACCCTTATTATATACTTATTGATCAAGTGAGTTTCCTTGCCCTTTTGCTTTATTTCACACTATTTTGGGGTGAAACATGATAGCTTATACATGATACACTTATACACGTTTGAGGCTTGTAAATCACGTGCAATTCAACTTATTATTTTGTCATGGTTATTTGTTTATTGTAAGTGTTTATATGAGATACATAGTTTGATTACAATCATTAACTATTGCTAGCCTGGCAACGTCTTAGATCTTTGGGCCTGACAAGCCTATTTGGTGCTAAAGCCGAGGTATTGTCGGCTCCTGATGACGTATGCTTGTTCATCATGGGAACCAAATACACTTAGCCAATCTTTTATACTTGTAATCAAGTCGAGGTTTGGTGTGATGATATGTGTTCTATAACCTTACTTGCTTATGACCTATGACATGAATTGCTACTTGTAACTTTATTATATTATGTATAAAAACCTTGGAAACTCACCAACTATTTATAGTTGACCCTTTTATTTTTATCATGTTTCAGGAAATCCCCAGTTTAAAGTGGACTCTTGAAGCTTGGAAATAAAACTAGGACTTGGACCTAGTTAAATAAATAAATGATATGCTACGTTTTGTTTTATTTGGGATTATTTCATGTTTTGTGGCTTATGTTTGTAATGACTTTTGAAACTTATAATTTTAATATTTACACTTAAATATAGCGTTATGTGGCTGTGAACAATCTTAACCCTCACATCTCGACGATTCCGCCGTCAAGGTTGGGGTGTGACAAGTACAGCCACAAGTACAAGTTGTCTTTGCGGTGGTTTGGGTGCAGCCACAACATAGTTGTGTGCTGGTGTGAACTTGCACTTTTTTTTGTTGTTATTGTTGTAGGACGGTTTAGCTTTGGTCTCCTTAACGGCTTTATTAGTGGTCTTCTCCACCTTTTTAGCACCCTTTGTAGACATGGTGGCCACTTGTATACGATTCTCGGTAAGTTGAGCGGTGATAGTGATGGCTTCTTCCAAAGTTATGGGTCGACTACCCACCACAACATCTTGAATTTGGTTTGGTACACCCTTGATAAAATTCTCAATGTTACGAGGAATAGTGTCGACCATGTGAGGTAACAGAATGCTCAACTCCTGATGCCTTATTGAGTAAGCCAAATGGTCACCACCATCTTGTTTCAAGTTCCAAAATTCCTCCTCCAGTTTTTGTAGTTCACTCCTCGGGCAGAACCTCACGATGGCAATGTTCTTGAACTCATCCCAAGTGAGTGCCAACATAGCATCGGCACCTCGATTCCTCTTCTTGTTATTCAACCAAGTAAGTGCCTTTTGTTAGAACATACTAGTGGCATAACGAACCTTGAGTGCCTCGAGACACTCACAGTTGACGAAGGTATTCTCCATGCTCTCGAACCACTCAAGAAGACCAGTGGCTCATTCCTTGCCACTATAACTAGTGGGCTTGGAAGAACTAAAGTGCTTGAAGCTACAGGTTTGGTTATTGCACCCTTGGTTCCTGCTATTTTCCCCCTGACCATTTCCATTGTTTCTTGAATTGGTCATCAAGGTGCTCAACAACCATGGTTGGGATGATGACAGCCATTTGTCATGCAATCATGGCGGCTAGCTTACGGTAAGAACTTCCACACTTTCCATGGTGACAACACATGCTAGATATACAAAAGGAGTTAGTCACGGGAACGAGGATACAAAGGACAATAATTTAAATAAGTATAAACCAAGAGTTGTGGCACATGGAATGGTTCCATTTAGTAACACATTACCATTTGGAAATGTTGACACGTCAAGGTAAATTGACCCATTTTCCTTAGAAACTTGTGTATGTTGATCATAGTTTATCACTCATTCCAGAAATCCCCAAGTAAGCATAACTAGTCCCGTAGGATTTATGCGAAATGCTTACCTTAGCCCGAAGGCTTTCTTCCAGGAAAACCAGAATTTAGGTGTCTATGAGTCACACAAATTTCTTAGGTTCATGAAATCAAAACCTTGATGAGATTTTCATAGATTAGACATAGAGTCTAAGGAATTAAACCCGCGGTAATAAGTGTACGATCCCACGTGTCGTCGAGAATAAGTTTAGGATGTTTCATTTGTCGAGGAGGATCAAAGAGTCAAGAATAAGTCTAGGGGAGACAAGCAACAAAGTTTAAGCATTCACAATGCAATCCTATGCTAAGGCATCAAGTTGCGCATAAGAAGGCATAACATTATGTAGCATGCAAACAATAATTTTTACAATAATATAAATATTATTCTATAAGGTTCATGCATAAGCTATAGTCTAGGTCACCATTTCTAATAACCTAAATCCCTATAGTTACGGGCTCTGATACCAATGTGTCACACCCCAACCTTGACGGTGGAATCATCAAGATGTGAGGGTTAAGATTGTTCACAGCCACATAACGATATCTTTAAATGTAAATATTATTATCACAAGTTTCAAATGCAAATACAACCATAAGTCTCAACATGAAATAAAATCAAAACATAAAACAAAAATAATCCAAAAGCTCTTTATTCATTATTCTAGGTCCAAATCCTAGAATTAAGCAAACTTCAAAAGATAACCTCAAACTTGCGTGTTTCTTGAAACATGTTAAAAATAAAAGGTCAACTATGAATTTGGTGAGTTTTCAAGTGTTTAATATATATAATATATCAAAAGATTACAAGTAGCAATTCATGGTCAAGGTTATGAGTTATGCAGGTTTATAGAACACATAATGCTACGATCAAACCTCGACTGATTACAAGTTTACAAGTTTATACGATTGGCTAAGTGTACTTGGTTCCCATGATGAATAAGTCATACGTCATCAGGAGCCGGCAATACATCGGCTTTAGCACCAAATAGGCTTCTTAGGCCCATAGATTTATGACATCGCCAGGCTAGCAATAGTTAATGATTGTCAACATATAATGCATCTCATATAAAGCTTACAATAACACAAATAACCATGACAAAATATAAGTATGAAACGCAAGTGCGTTATAAGCATAAAACGTTTACAAGTGCAAGTTGATAAGTTTAACATGTTTCACCCCAAAATGATGTAAAATAATATAAAAAGGGGCAAGGAAACTCACATGGCAAATAAGTATAAGAATGACGATTAATATGAATAATAAGCAACGTTCCAACGTAAACCTTCACGAGATACCTAAGAATATATATATTTACAAGTTTTAAGCTTAATTATAATAAGTTTAACGAATCAACAAGTACTAGAGTTAAATGGATTTTGGGGTTCGTTAAATAATTATATTTAACATATAGAAATCATTCATATTTTATTGGAAAAATATATATTTATATTTTATACAAAAATGTGAAATGAAACACTTATAATAATTTGAAAGGTTCATAAAGTTTAAGTAAATTTTTATATCAAAAATAATTAAGTACTATTTAACAATATTAATTGAAAGAAACATTTGAACCAAAAATAATTTATTAATTATTATTTGCAATCCATTTTTGTAAGGCCCCGTTCTCGGGCACCTCACAGTTGGTCATTCATTGCACATAAAACATTTTAAAACGTATATTTATTTTGCAGTGGAATTTAAAACTTTCATTAATAACTAAAAACATGTCATTTCGTTCATTTACAACATTTGTTTTTATCTCAAAATACAAAGACATGTCCAAATACGGATGCCAGCCTCAAAATGCTCCTAATAGCTTATGCATCCATGCCTACAACTCCTCAGCATCAACAAATACCTGCCAACTATTATGCATACAAAAGTCAACGACGCTGAGTGAGTTCTAGTTTTATAATAAAACATAATTTTCTTTGTTAAAATCATTTTTTACTTTATTTCAAATCATACTATACTTTACATCGTTCATGATCATGCATCATACGTACATACAGATAATATCATTATTATCATCATCATTACGTTCGTTAACTTTGTTCATTCAACGTATTACATTATCGTTCGCTTCTCTTTCTAGATCCGGTCAGACTTTACCCTCTTCGTGGCACTCAGCCACGATTACTGAGGTCAAACAACAAGGACTTGTTCAGTACATTATTACGATAATTCATTAACGTTCACTTAATACGTTTGTTCTTTACATCATTATCTTTCGTTCATTACTCTTTATTTCATGAATCTTGTCTCATGCAATATCCCCGACTCATGCTCGAATGTTGATGCTGTGCCGGGGCCTGCTCACAAACCCCCCGACTCATGTTTGAAGACAGACACACCACCGGGATACGCGACAAAGATCCCATATGAGTCCATCATCAGGGTTGAACTCTATTCGAGTTTGTTGCAACACAAAGTCGCTCACCTCATTATCTCGTCTCATGGACAAAGACCTCTGTCGAGTCTGTTGCGACACAGAGTCGCTCACCTCATATCTATGCTTGGCTTTATGCCACACCCCCGAAGTTATACATAACTCGGGTAACCATCATGTATTTCACCCCCAACATTATGGGTAGCAACACCCCCATCGAAATGGGTAACACCCCCATCGAAATAGGTAACACCCCCACCGAAATGGGTAACACCCCCACCAAAATAGGTAACACCCCCACCGAAATGGGTAACACCCGCACCGAAATGGGTAACACCCCCACCGAAATGGGTAACACCCCCACCGAAATGGATAACACCCCCACTGAAATGGGTAACACCCCCACCGAAATGGTAACACCCCCACCGAAATGGGTAACACCCCCACCGAAATGGGTAACACCCCCAACGAAATGGGTAACACCACTGAAGGTCAGTCACAAAGACTGGAACCCTTGCGTGCACACTTTAGGAGTTGCTGAACCTCACGCGGTAGAGCTTAAGGCATTTAGAGCCGTGCACCTCTGTAAATATTGCTTGCAAGCCTTTCTATACTTTCTCTCATATTATTGCATGCATTCATTCATTACGTTCCTCTTTTCATTATCTTCCACTTTACATTACATAATACTCTCATTACATTTATTAACATTTAACGCAAAGCCAAGGGAAGACATACATATATAATAAGAAACATACATAAACATACACCATCACCATACACGCACATCATACATGCATAACATACATCAAACATAAGCCATCACTTCATAACCAGGCCTATCTCCCCATATTACCCCTTAAAATCACTTAGAAAGCCTCAAGTCCAAATTGGGCGCATGGGACCTTCAAGGCGCATGAGCATAAAAATTCTAAGTGTAAAACAGTCTGGGCGCATGGGCACTATTCGGGCATTTCTGCCGCATGGCACCTATTTAGGTGCATCAACACTTAGCCGTTTCAATCACTTGGGCGCATGGGCACTATTTAGGCGCATGGCCAACACTTGGGCGCATGGGCACTATTTAGGCGCATGGCCAACACTTGGGCGCATGGCCAACACTTAGACGCATGGGCCACTATTTAGGCACATGGACCCCCTCTAGGCGCATGGCCAACACTTAGACGCATGGCCAACATGTTGGGCGCATGGGCCACTATTTGGGTGCATGACTCACTCTTGGGTGCATGGCCAACACTTAGACGTCTGGCCACTAATGCTGGACGCATGGGCCACTGTTTGGGTGCATGAACCACTATTCATGTTCATCAAAACATTCTAAAATATTTTCTATGTTATCAAGATCACAAGATTACCATTCTAATCATACCAAACACAGATCTAACATACTAAGGCCATCTAAGCATGCTAATCATCATCACTAACCCATAATTATCACTATAACATACATACATACATACATCATTCGAACATAAAGCTGTAAACCCACGGTTTCTTGCAAAATGTTTACTTATTATGCATAATAGCCCCAAATCAGTTGAAAATTAGTAAAAGAGGGGTTCTAGAAATTCACCTTGAGAAACCTTCGAGCAACACATTCCAAGTTCGAGACCCACCTTCGATTCAGCTCTTGAATCCCGAAAACAAACACTTAACAACTAGAACTTCGGTCAAGAACTCGAAACCCAGCTGAAACCGAGTTCATATAAGAGAAGACTTACCTTTGAAGCTGCTTCTTCCACTTTCTCTCTCTAGAACCGGGGCTTCTCTCTCTTCTTTCTTCTTTTCAGCCGATTGAAGAAGATGAAGAAGAAATGGGCAACCATGCCCCCTTTAAACCTTAAAGTAATAAGGTTTTGACTTTGTACACTTTATCCCCCTCCACTTGTGCACAATTTCTATTCTTTCTATTTACTTTTCTTGTCCTTCCGTTTAAATAGAATTTCGGAATGTTACAAGTCTACCCCCCTTAAAGAGGTTTCATTCTTGAAACATGTCGCTTCTCGAACAGTTATGGGTAACACTGTCTCACCTCTTCTTTGATTTTGTATTTAAACTTAGATCCCTTTAGACTTCACTGTACCCGCATAAGTGAAACCATCATCGTCCTTGGCCTATTCTCTTCTTCTTATTAGTAATGGTCACCAGTTGCTCCTCATGGTTGGATATTCTGTCCACCTCAGTATTCTCTAGTACCATGATCATATTCTCACCGGTTGAGCTCTTTCTTAGACAAGACGCATGGAATATTAGATGAATTCCACTTAACTCATCAGGTAGCTCCAGTCGATGTGCCACTTCTCCTACCTGAGCAACAACTGAGAGTGACCCTCTACACTTTAATATTAGCTTTACTCGATTTCAAATCAAGCAATCCGCTCTCCTGGTCGAAGCCTTCCTCATAATTTGTTATCGTAGGTCATCACCAAACTCTTGTTGTCCATGGTTGAGCAATTCATCTTCTTGCAACACTTTGGGGTTGAGCCATAGACTACTGATCACTCACCCAGAGGTGCATGTCTACCTACCTATGTCTGTCTTGAACAACCTAGCAGGAACAAGCACTCTCTCTCAATTCTATCGCGCAATCCTCTAGGGCATTAGGTAACCTAGTAGACTTAGTAATAGCAATTCTTACATCGAAGGGCTCATCGATCTTCTTACCCCTAACATGCAACATCACAGAAAATAGCGGCAACAAAACTACTACTAGCGTCAAAATTAAAGCATAGATGCATAAATCTAAACTTGCAAGAACGTACCTGACGTTACCTCCGAGTCTAACCTAGCCTCCTCCCGGTCATAGCGAAGGCTCTAGCCCTCACCCTCTGTTCTCCTTCCTCGTACCGGAGCTTCCTCCGATCTTCTTAACTCCCGAACCTTCCGCCCTCGGCTTCTTGCAATCCCTGCTCATGTGACCTTCCTCACCACAGGAATAACACCTCTCTATACTGCAGTTCTTCGCCACGTGTCCGGTCCTCCCACAACGGAAACATACATTGCCCCCAATCTACATTCCCCGGGGTGCTTGTGTCCACACTTGTCACACCTTTTCAACCCCGCACCAGTTATGACCACACGCTGATCATCCACTCGTGCAGCTTTGTCACTTGGAGCGGCTCCACCACGTCCCAATCGCTTCCCGTTCTATTCTTGATCACCCTCTTCTTTCTTGCTACTTTCAGTCACCATCACAGATCTTTCATCATACAATCTCCCCGCCAAATCAACCACCAACCTAAACGTGCTCGGTCGGGCAGTGATGAAATGTCTGCGGATATCCACTGGCAAGCCCTGAATATACCTTTTGATCTTTCGCGAAAGAGGTGTCACCTGATCCGGCACCAGACGTGCCATCTCGTTGAATTTAGCGGTATATTGCTCATGTGTCATCATGCCCGCCTCCAGCTACAGGAACTCCCTCTCAACATTATCCATCTCACGATGAGGACAGAACTCCTCAATCACCAGGCTTTTCAACTCCAGCCATCTCATCCTTCGATAGCCCTGCTTCCCTCAACCTGGACAATATTGTCCCACCAACACAAGGCTGAGTCCACAAAAGAGTGGGCAGCAAACTTTACTTTCTGATCCTCCCGGCACTCGCTGATATTCAATACAGCTTCCATCTCTCTCACCCATCGGTGAGCAATAGAAGCAGTACCGTTTCCATCAAAAGTTGGGGGCTTGCATCGTTGAAACGCCCCATAGTTATAGCCTCGTGTCGCCTCCGGTGCAGGCTCTTCCTCTTCTTCCTCTTCGTCATCAAAGAAAACCGTTTCAGTCTCGGGTCCCCTTTCCTGTCTCTCCCTATCTTTAACAGCCTTTATAACTTCAATCACCACAGATGGTAGGATGGTTTGCATGACCTGGTGCACTTCCTCCCTCACTGCCTCTCTCATCAAGGCCCTCTGATTAGCATTCTCATCACCACCCTCCTAATGAGGGGTCTCGGGTTCCTCGTGGGCTACTCTTTCAGCCCTAGTCCTTCCTCTTGTGACCTGTGGTTCAACACCACATCCACCACCACCACCACCTCGTGAAGCTTTCGAAAATCTACCGCCAACCATCCTCTAAAAGCATACTATAGATTCAAACACTAACGCGATCATTGAAGATAATAACTCAGTTTATGTCAAGTATAGTAAGTCCCGAATTACAGTGGCCAGTTGTGATTAGCCACTTACTTTACTCTTCATACCCCAAGCATCTCCTATCCTGACTTAATCAGTATCTAAAACTACACAATAGCACACAAGCCACATAACATACGTATATAACACCGGTTAACGTTAACTTACTGTAAACGTTTACATAGAACCTTTACCTGCAGGCACGTAGCTACTCGGACTGGCATCCCTTTTCCTTTTAGTCCCATTCTCAGTTTAAGATTAGGTTATTCAAAATATTTTACCCAATTCACTTAACTATTGCTCTGATACCAACTTGTAAGGCCCTATTCCCGGGCACCTCACAGTTGGTCATTCATTGCACATAAAACATTTTAAAACGTACATTTATTTTGCAGCGGAATTTAAAATTTCATTAATAACTAAAAACATGTCATTTTGTTCATTTACAACATTTATTTTCATCTCAAAATACAAAGACATGTCAAAATATGGATGCCAGCCTCAAAATGCATCCAGTAGCTTATGTATCCATGTGTGCAACTCCTCAGCATCAACAATACCTGCCAACTATCATGCATACGAAAGTTAGTGACGCTGAGTAAGTTCTAGTTTTATAATAAAACATACTTTTCTTTGTTAAAACCGTTCTATACTTTATTTCAAATCATACTATACTTTACATCGTTCATGATCATGCATCATACGTACATACAGATAATATCATTATTATCTTCGTCATTACGTTCCTTAACTTTGTTCATTCAACGTATTACATTATTGTTCACTTCTCTTTCTAGATCTGGTCAGACTTTACCCTCTTCGTGGCACTCAGCCACAGTTACTGAGGTCGAATGACAAGGATCCTGTTCAGTACATTATTACGATAATTCATTAACATTCATTTAATACGTTCGTTCTTTCCATCATTATCTTTCATTCAATACTCTTTATTACACGAATCTTGTTTCATGCAATATCCCCAACTCATGCTTGAAAGCTGATGCTGTGTCGAGGCCTGCTCACAAACCCCCTGACTCATGTCCGAAGACTGACACATCACCGGGATACGCGACAAAGATCCCATATGAGTCCATCACAGGGATTGAACTCTATCTGAGTCTGTTGCAACACAAAGTCGCTCACCTCATTATCTCGTCTCATGGACAAAGACCTCTGTCGAGTCTGTTGCGACACAGAGTCGCTCACCTTGTATCTATGCTTGGCTTTATGCCACACCCCCGAAGTTATACATAATTCGGGTAACCGTCATGTATTTTACCCCTATCATTATGGGTAGCAACACACCTATCGGAATGGGTAACACCCCACCAAAATGGGTAACACCCCCACCGAAATGGGTAACACCCCCACCGAAATGGGTAACACCCGCACCGAAATGGGTAACACCCCCACCGAAATGGGTAACACCCCCACCGAAATGGGTAACACCCCCACCGAAATAGCTAACACCCCTACCGAAATGGGTAACACCCCACCAAAATGGGTAACACCACTGAAGGTCAGTCACAAAGACTGGAACCCTTGCGTGCACACTTTAGGATTTGCTGAATCTCACGCGGTAGAGCTTATGGCATTGAGAGCCGTGCACCTCTGTACATATTGCTTGCAAGCCTTTCTATACTTTCTCTCTTATTAATGCATGCATTCATTCATTAGGATCCTCTTTTCATTATCTTCTACTTTACGTTACATAATACTTTCATTACATTTATTAACGTGTAACGCAAAGCCAAGGGAAGACATACATACATCATAAGGAACATACATAAACATACACCATCACCATACATGCACATCATACATGCATAACACACATCAAACATAAGCCATCACATCATAACCAGGCCTATCTCCCCATATTACCGCTTAAAATCACTTAGAAAGCCTCAAGTCCAAATTGGGGGCATGGGACCTTCCAGGCGCATGAGCATACAAATTCTAAGTGTAAAATAGTCTGGGCGCATGGGCACTATTTGGGCGCTTCTGCCCTGTTCAGGCGCATGGCCACTATGTAGGTGCATGGCACCTGTTTAGGCGCATCAACACTTAGCCGTTTCAACCACTTGGGCGCATGGGCACTATTTAGGCGCATGGCCAACACTTGGGCGCATGGCCAACATTTATACGCATGGGCCACTGTTTAGGCACATGGACCCCCTCTAGGCGCATGGCCAACACTTAGACGCATGGCCAACATGTTGGGCGCATGGGCCACTGTTTAGGCGCATGACCCCTCTTGGGTGCATGGCCAACACTTAGACGTCTGGCCACTCATGCTGGACGTATGGGCCACTGTTTGGGCCCATGAACCACTATTCATGTTCATCAAAACATTCTGAAATATTTCCTATGTTATCAACATCACCCGATTACCATTCTAATCATACCCAAACACATATCTAACATACTAAGGCCATCTAAGCATGCTAATCATCATCACTAACCCATAATCATCACTATAACATACATACGTACATACATTAAGACTAAAAATCCTTTAAAAAATACAAGAGGATGCTCGGGTTCGAACCCGAGACCTCATGTTGAATGTGCAAAAGTCTTAACCAGTGAACCAAGCTCGTAGCCTTGGTATAGAATGGGTTTTATTTTTAAAAACACCACTTCAGAAAACCTCCAATTCACAAGCACCCAATTTTCATTTAGATTCAAATTGAACAGTGATTCAAGTGTTTCAACTCGATTAACCTTAGGGCTTTTGATCCCTAAACTTAATTGAGCATAATGATGTATTAAACTTACCTAATTTTGATATAATTGAAGTGTTTAATCTTGGATTTATCTCGGTTCACTCGTGAAGAACAGGGGACTTAACAAATTGCAGTTGGATGAATGTTTCACGAAATTTAGATGACAGAGAGTTGAAAAGGATCGAAGGGGACATTTGCCCTCTGTTATATAGGTTTGATCTGGTCAACGAGTTTCTCCATTTAATACGTTTGTTTCGGTTATCATTTATGATTAATTGATTGTTAATCTCGAATTAACTACACGTTTAGTTTAGTAGTGATTATACAAACACTTATGTTCAATTAATTTGATCCACAACACAATCAAGAGTTGGAACCTGTGAATTCAATGAAAGCTTCGGTTTCAACTTTGAGCACCATTAAAACCAAGTTAAAGACCCAATTAAATCTTATGCTCAAGTTGAAAACATTCCACCGATGCATTTGGCACCATTTGATTGCGATTTACCGGTCATTTTGACCGTTTTGGGTTCTCATCGGCGCCGCCTTGGCTTGGCCGGCCGACGGCTGGAAAACCGGGGTAAAAGGGGGGGGGGGTTGGGTACTGTTTAAAATTTTATAATTTGGTCCTTGTAGTTCCGAGTTATTATTATTTTATGTATAAACTTTTGTTTAAAGTTTTCAAATTTACATAAATACCCCCAAAACTTAATTTAAGTTTTAAGTTTTAATTATCTTTATAATTTGTTACTTGTTTAACTTTTATAAATTATTATTATTATTTTTAACACATGTTATAATAATAATAATAATCATAATAATAATAATAAAATAATAATAATAATAATAATAATAATAATATTATTATTATTATTATTATTATTATTATTATTATTATTCTTATTGTTTTGATTATGAACTTTATTATTATTATTAATATTATTAGTATTATAGTTATTATTTTTATACATTATTTTTATTATGCACACCTAAACTAAAAAGAATTAAAGACAAAAAATAAATAAATATAATTAACCCATAAGTTTAATAAATGACAACAATGGTCCTTACAAGAGTAAACAATATTAATTTTAATTAACTAAAAATACGAGATGTTACAGTGTGGTGATTGATGATGCTGGTGTATGGGTGATTCATGGTATTGGTGAATGGGTGATTGATGGTGTTGGTGAATGGGTGATTGATGGTGTGTAGATTGCTGATGTAAGGGTGATTGGGGAGGAGAAGGTGGTGCTTCTTCATCATCATCAGATGTATCTTCTTGATGTTCTTCCCACAGCAGCCCTGCTAGGATGTTTGCACTAGCATCAACCACGCGAGCAAACATGGGCATGTATTCTCCTTCATACTTCCCACTGATCTTATTCAGTACAGATCTTCCCAGATGCGCTTGTACGAAGACATCACCTAATCTTTTTATCCCATGTAGCTCAGCATTAATGATTAGTTGGAGGAACCTTGGAAACATGAACATTTTGTCATCCTTCTGTACTCTTATTTAGTCACATAGACAATTGTAAGGCCCTGTTCCTGGGATGCTTACAGCTGGCCACTCATTGCTCACAAAACATACAATTACATTGAACTTTCGTAAAAACGCCGTAGCGGAACATTAAAATAACTTTTTCTTTCATAATAACTACTTTTGCAAGTTAATACAATCGTTCATTACACATTTTCATTTGTTCACATTACAATGAAAAAACAGTAACAAAAGAATGCCATCCAAAGTGCCAAGTAGCTGCCCCGCGCCATCCTCAGCAACGCTCACCTGCCAACTAGAAAATGCATAAAAAGTCAGCGTTGCTAAGTGAGTTCTAGTTTTACATAAAACATACTTTACGTTCTTTTAATTCATACCATACAGTCGTACATGATCACACATCGTATGTACACATAGATAATATCATTATTATCCACTTTACTATTCATCATTTTCTTTCATTATCTCTATATCTCTTTATCTCTTTCCAGAATCAGTGTCATCAGCTATACCCCAAACGTATGCACATAGCGGGCGCTGAAGATCATAAATGAATTCCATAACGCACATAGCCTGGCACTAGCACCGGGGCAAACGACAAGGATCCCAACTGTATACTACACCCCAAACGTATGCACAAAGCGGATACTGGGCTGAAGATCATAAATGACATCCATAACGCACATAGCCTGGCACCAGCACTGGGGTGAGTAATCACTATAAACCATGTACTATACCACTGGTCAGTCACAAACACTGGACCCCTGCATGTATCCTTAAGGGTTAGCTAAGCCACATACAGTTGAGCTTACGACATTTTAGAGCCGTGCACCTCCGTACATTTTCTTTGCAAGCCTTTCTTTACTTTCTCTTTCATTAATGCATGCACTCTATCATTATGTTCCTCTTTCATTATCTTTCACTTTACGTTACATATACTTTATCATTTCTTTCACAACTATACACGTAAAGCCATGGGAAAGATAAACATACATCATAACAAGGAACATCAACATCCACGGTCAACATCATCATACAGGTCATCATGCAACATAACATACATCATACATACCATCATGCATAAGCATCAAACATACATCATAACATGCCCAACATGATATCTATGACTTAAAAAGTCAGCTTACATGAACCCCGGGGAACATCCCAAGTCAAATCATAAATCTCACTTTTCCCTAGAAAGTCAAACTATTCTATGTGTTCATCCGCATTTGTTCCACTACATCCGCGTCTGTCTTTCTTCATCCGTATTTGCTGTAGTTCATCCGCATTTGCCTTTTGTTCATCCATATTTGTTGTGACATCCGTCACCTTAAGGTCCATCAATTAACATAATTAACCATCGAATTATTCTTGATTATTCTTCCTCTTCTCCATGAACTCCTGTTATAGAAATCATGTGTGCTTTATTACCCTTGTGCCTGTACTTCCTTCGTGAACGTGTGCTAAACCTAAACCTTTTATAAATTTCATCACCATTATCACCAAATATATCATTTTTAATTATAACCATTATCATTAATAAAACCATTTTAAGTTATCAATTACCATTAAACACACTTTTAACATTAATATAACAAACACGCTTAAAGTCGTTTTCAACCGAAACAAACTTTGGAAACTCGGGGGCTAAGTGCAGGGACTAAAATTGACATTTTGCAACTTGGGATGGGTATGAAAACCCCCTTTCCCAGCCATTTTCTTCATCTTCTTCACTTCTCCTCCATTTTCTTATTCACCACCTATCTTCTTCACTTTTGCACCAAAAACGCTCCATTTGGTCTTGTTTTCGTCGTCTAGACATCATCTACAACCTAGTCTGCTCCATCCGTGCAGGTAGACAACCTTGGTTGTCCATTTCTTGCTTGTTTTATATCTGTCCATTTCTAGGGTTTCGGGTGTTCGGGTCAACCCGAACACAAGAGGTCGTGTGGGTGCGTGTGGTGTCTTTCTGAGTGTGCTTCTTCTTTGTGTGTGTTTGTTGTGTGATTTTGGAAGTCCTTGTTGTGTAAAACCCATGCTCGGGGCAGCCGAAGGCTGCTCTACACTTCAGCAGTCGCGAATCTGCAGTTCAGGCGACTGGGTCTGTCATGCAACTGAGCCGTGCGACTGGATGAGTCGTGTGACTGAGTCATGTGACTGGGTCATTCGGGCGACTGAGTCATGCGACTGGGAATGTCATACGACTGAGCCGTGTGATCGAATGTTGTGTGTGATTGAGTCAATGCGGATGAATGTTGTGTGCGATTGAGTCAATGCGGATGAATGTTGTGTGCGATTGAGTCAACGCGGATGAATGTGGTGTGCGATTGAGTCAATGCGGATGAATGTGGTGTGCGATTGAGTCCTACAACCGAATGAATGCATGCGACTGTGTGTGTATCGCACGACTGAAGGCCAATCGTATGAAGGAAGGTTCAGTCGTACGAATGAAGCTGATTTGTACGAATGAAGGTTGATTCGTGCGTATGGAGGTTAAGTCATGCGATTGGGTGTTGTGTGGTACGACTGAATACCAGTCGTACGAATGAAGGTTCAATCGTGCTAATGAAGCTGATTCGTACGATTGAAAGTTGATTCGTACGAATGGAGTGTTAAGTCGAGCGTATGGTCCTGTTGTGTGACTAATGGTGTTGTGTGTGTGAATTTCCTTCTTGAATGTCGTGTGATGATGAGGTAAAATTAGTAAAAGTGTCATTGCTAAACCACAAAGATTAAAGTCAACGCTATCAACATGCACATACTATTTCAATTTAAATCAACCTAACCTTTTTACAAATATCGACTACCCATTTAGGACTACAAATATTTAACAAGTACTGTCTTTTATAACAATGGGATCTTTATACGGATGTCATTAGCAATGACAACTACTCTTAATACTTGGATCTACATAAGGTCTGATATGTGTGTCCGCTTGTGTGTGTGTTACCCACGATCGAACCGATACAACCCGAATCGACCAAACATTACTATATGCTTTATACACGTCATTAATGCTAAACAATAACTGTAAATAGGTGTTTGACTGTTCATTGCATAGAATTGTCGAGAACTTTGATCATTCATACTTACCACTTAACATGTGAGTTTCGTGGCACCTTTTCATGTTTATACAACTTTTCAATCATTTACAAACTTGGGGGAAAGGTATGCACACCCACTTTTCATGCTGTACAACATACATACAATTTACATACTGGGAATCAACGTTCTACTGTTTTGTGAGTACTTATCTGATACATGCGTGAGTTTGCTTTGTGGTTCTTTCATAGAACCATTTAATTCCAGTGTGGGAACCGACGGATAGGTATTGGTAGTACTACTTGGGTTGACACCCCCACCCTCGTGTTGGTATACTAGTTAGTACCAACAGATGCCAGGAACGGGCCTTGGGTGAATATATTTCGACAAAATTCTTTGTGTACGTCGTTAGGTTTGGTTGAAAAGCTCTTGTCATGGTAATCTGCAACAACTTTATACATCATCATTACTTTTTTACTTTTAAAACTGCGAGCTCACTAACAATTTTGTTGACCATTTTTGAGCATATCTTTTCAGGTGATCCTGCTAGCTGAAGATCTAGGTGTGCTGCCTTAGTGGAGACCCTAGGATGCATTTTCGGGCAAAACTTGTCATTTTGAAAACTCTTGATGTAGTCTGTTTTAAATCAACAATTAATCTTTTGTTACTTGTTCCCGGGTTGTGGGAAAAATACATTACAATGTTGATATCCGTATTTGTGTGATCATTTGGTTGCGAATGCTTATGGCTATGTTGTCGTGAACACTGACTATACACAACACAAGTCCCCTTGTTGTCGGGTGTTGTCATGACACGCTTGCTATCATTTATTATATTGCATCTCTATCGCTTACCATGTGTTATGACGATTCCCGTCTCGTTACATCCTTGTGTTTCCGCTCTTAGCGGGGGTGTGACATTTGTTATACTTAGTCAATGCTCATCCGCATAAACTTTCCATCCACATTGACTTCATCTGCATTTCCCACTACTCATCCACATTTCATTTACTTAGTGGAAAATGTCCATCTGCATTGACTTTCGATGTTCATCCGCGTTGACTTTCTATGTTCACCCACATTGACTTTCCTTGGCTATTAATGTTCATTCGCATTGACTTTCTATGTTCATCCACATTGACTTTCCTTGGCTATTAATGCTCATCTGCATTGACTTTCTATGTTCATCCACATTTCTTCTGCATACTTAGGCAGATGCTAAAACTTAAACATACGAGCTCTAAGTATCAGTTCTCAGTTCCTAAGCACCATTAATCATGTTCTAAGCTTAAATCTTACAATCAAAGCCACAGAAACACCATCATACATCATCAAGCATGAACATAGCCATACATCACATCATAACATCGACATACACACAGTCAGGCATACGGGTCCAAAACCCAGTTTATAAAAAACATAAGTTCATGTATTTCTAGCCACAAAATCAGTTAAAAATTAATAAAAGAGGGGTTCTAGAACTCACCTTTGCAGCTCTTGAGTATGGCTTCTTCCAAACTCATTTGCAAATTGAGTTCAACCGCCTAGAAACCCACTAAAACATACCCGAACACATACAAACACACATAAGCATAAACCCTAGGATAAAACCAGTCAAGAACATCATAAAACCATGAATTCTTACCTTGAATTTGAATTCTCTCTTGTTCTTCCTTCAAACCAAGAATTGCTCTTGCCACTTCTTTCTCTAAAATCCTAAGGTCTGTGAGGTGTGTGACATATGGGCGGCCATACCACCTTTTACACCCACTTTTTAAACATTTTGTCCTTTTGGACACTTTTAACCCCGAGACTTGGGTTTTATTTTTTTCCTTTTTTTCACTTTATTCTTCTTTTTTGACTTAAAAAATAACTGGGTGTTACAATAATTGATAATGTACTTTGAGTAGTTATATGTTCTTCCATCAAAGATCCCTATGATTCTAGAAGAGATGTGCCTTGAAAATCTATCCAATCTGGATTTCCTATTTAAGATACACTTAAGGTAAGTGTGACGTAGGAACCGGTAGGGCTTGCACAATCTCCTCTTTTTGATCTTTTTTCTTTCAAAGTCACTATCATAACCCATCAGAAGAAATATCTTCTCGATGTAGTCATGTACATAGACGTCTGGATGACCTATTTCTTGATCTCCCAACTCTAGTACCCTTTTGATTGTCAATTCATCAATTCTTAAGTGTTCATTCCTTACATCTGCCATAATCACATTTGATCCTCCATCCTCCTTTATTCGTGTGAAAAATTCCAAAAATCGATTATATGTGCTTGATGAATCATAGGTTGTGTTGTTAAAGCATAGAAGAGCTTGGATCATCGCATATATCTAATGATGTCTCGACACCCTTCTGATATAGGGTCATCAGCATTAAAAAAAGCACACACATTATGCTCTTTTGCAAATCGATTAGTAATATGTTCAGGAGAGTTAAGAAGAATTGATTAGAATCAACACTACAGACATAAGAATATGAACAGTTTTAATGATAACCAAGAATCAAACAGTTCATTATTAATAGTTATGACATGTTTTACCTTTTAAACCAGTGATCTGAGTTCAAGATTATGTGTTTGTTTGAGGTTTTGATTTGGTAATTTTAAATGTTTGTGAAAGGGGGAAAAGGTTGGTTGAGTGCGCTTTTCTAGGTTTGAAAAGTGTTCCGTAAAAGTAAATAATGAATATTTAAGTCAAAAACATCATTTATACTCACTCAGACACATTAAATTCATTTATTTAATGATATGGGACCTTCAATCCGTATTACCATTTCCTTAGTTTATAGTTCTTCCGTAGATATTCTACGGATTCCATAGATCATCTACGCTTCCGTAGATCTTCTACGGATTTCGAAGATCAACTACGAATGACTTAGAATTAAAAACTAACTTTTGATGAAGTATAATTTATTTTTTCATAGGTTACCAATCTATGAAATTAGATTATGCTTTTAAAACATTAACTCATCCGTAGTTTACCAATCTACGGATAGTCATGTTTTATTAAGTTTCGCACTGTAGCTTCTGCTGATGCTGAAAATGCACTATAGCTTTTGATGCTTAAAAATCCACTGTAGCTTTTGCTAATGTTGAAAATGTACTGTAGCTTATGCTGATACTAAAAATGCACTGTAGCTTCTACTGATGTTGAAAAAGCCAAGATTGAAACTTCTTTTATTGTATTGTCCTAATCAAGTGATAGAACCATCTATTGCTATTGGACCTTGTTGACTTTGTTTTCATGACAATTGTGCATAGGAAGGTTTATATTTTGAAAAACATCTTGTACCCCATAACCAAGTTAGTGCTCAAGTTCCAGTTTCCTCATTTAAATTTTGATCCATATGTAGATTTTATTTTTTCATGCATTAACTACTCTCCCTAAATTTGTGATTAATGATAAGATGTTGCATTAATCACAAATTTATGAAGTAATTAGCATAAAAGGCACATGAGAGTCCAAAAGTTATAAACATCCTAAGCTAAAAAAATACATATTATATACAAGCATATGAACACACATAATGGGATCATACTATCACACTAAACATCTTCCATTTGGATTTGGTTGATGAAGTGTGATCTCATTCTAGTCTTGATTTCAAGTATGTTTGACCACTTAAATTCAAACAAGAGTATTTTATCAACTAAGCATGCTGTTTATCATGTTTTAGTGTTTATTAGAGTTAACTGTCATGGGTTCCACATTTAATTCACATTAGAGTTTGTCCTCCTTTTGTGAGTTAGTTCATCATTTTTCCATACTTAGAAACTATATATATTAAGTTATAAATTCCATATTGAGACAAGTTTGAGTCTCATTAATGCTTCATTGTTAAAGCTTTTTAGATAATACAAATATGATCATAATGGATTCTTTTGAGAGCTTAGATATGATCATCATCAGTCACCAGTCTTTACTTTTGTAAAACAGAGGGCCTTTAACTAGGTCTTTGTTACCCAAAACAGAGGGATGATGAGGATCATACTTTGTACACTAGTAGGTACAGAGGTACCAAGTTCAAATGCAAAGTCTTGTTTACACAAAAACATAGGGAATATGATTGCAAAGATAGAAGTTATAAAGTGTTTTACAAAGTGCTCATTACTTGTGTTGGATCAAAAGAACCAATGAGCCAAGATCAGAAAACCTCTAAGTCGCATATGGTATCACAACAACTGCTGAAAGCCTCATCAGCAGTTTGACAAGTGCTGAAGACTTCAACAGCTGAAGATCAAGTGTTGAAGACTTCAACAGCTGAAGAACTAAAGTGCTGAAGTACAACAGCTGAAGAACACAAGTGCTGAAGCTGAAAGACCAAAGTACTGAAGTACAACAGCTGAAGAGTTTACAAGTGCTGAAGATCAACAACTGATGTACAAAGTCTGAAGACAAAGACTGAAGACATCAGCTGATGATATCTACTGAAGTCATCAGCTGATGAAACATCTGAAGGTCAAAGTCTGAAGATCAAGTACTGAAGCCTCAGTAGTTTGTCACAACGGCTGAAGAGTACTTCTTCAGTAGTTGTGATATCAGTAGTTTTATATTTCTAGTTTCAGTAGTTTTATGTTTCAGTAGTTTTGTAAAATGACTGAAGAGCTTGTTCTTCAGTCGTTGTAGTTTCAGTAGTTTCTAATCAGTAGTTTTATATTCTGTACTTAACACTCTGTTATGTTCTCAGTAGTTGTGAACATTTCAGTAGTTTGTTAAGAGTTAGTTATTTTTGTATTAGATCTGCCAGTTGTCACTTTCCGTGATAACAGCAGTGATTGTTGCTCTATATAAGGAGTGACAACCTATTGTAATTATGTGAATGAATGATGAATGTTTTGAATGATTTGATTAGAAATAGTCTATATCTATAAACATTCCTTGAAATCAGAAATATATATTCTCTCCCTATAACCGTATGTGCTCTTAATGCATACAAGTATCGATTGCTTGCTACAATTTGTCTAATTCTTGTTCGTATCCGCTGCTTTGAACTCTAATACATCAAACTTGTGATCGCTGATCCTGTCAAATGGTATCAGAGCCGGTTAATCATTGATCGATCTAATAATTGATCATTGAAACTGCTATTCAAGATCTAAGTTTGATTGAATTAGCTTTTGTTTTTGCAAGAAACGGTTATAGAGATTGAATTTTCTGTATTTCTGGTCATTCATCCTGAGATCTTTTCTTGGTTTTCATTGAGTTTGTCGTGGTCTGTGTAAAACTATTAAAAGCTTGAATTAAATTGTTTTTGAACTGAAGATGACCACTCCCTCCAATGATCCTCACAATACTGGTTCCTCAACCAAGCCACCAATGCTGGTTAGGAATGAGTATAACATATGGCAAAGACGAATGCTCCATCACCTGTCTTTACAGCGCAGGTTGTTGGACATCAGTGGTACATGGTCCACACAAGCCTATGGTGAATAACCCAGAAACCAATTAAATGGTTCCGAAGAGGAGGGAGCAATACTCAGATGAGAATAAGAAGTTGCTTGAAATTGATGCAAAAGCCCATGGAATTCTGGCCATGGCACTGCCAAATGAAATCTATTTTGGGCTAATGCATCATGAAACTGCCCATGACCTCTGGAATGCCTTGAAAGAACAATTTGGAGGAACAGATGAGGTCTTGGCAAATAATAGAGAAATTCTTGCCCAACAATATGAGACATTCTCTCATAGAAAGGGTGAGACACTGACTCAACAATATGAGCGGTTCTCTTGTTTGATCTCTGAACTAAAAATGGTCAAACTTGAGTACACAAATATTCAGATGAATAACAGATTTCTCAGATCACTGCCTGAGATATGGGACACATATACTATTGTCCTACGCTCCAGTGCAAGTTTGGACAAACTATCTCTCACCCAACTCCATGGGAAACTGCTCACGTTTGAGAGAGAGATAGAACAGAAGAGAAAGTTGTCTTCATCTGGAAAGCTCACTGAAGACTTTGTACCAGGCAACACTGCCTTGGTGGGTCATGAGTCAGAATATGCTTCATCTGAATGCCAGTATGATGAGCATATTAATTTCTCTTCAAGCACTTCTGATTCTGCATTTGTGAGTGTTGATGGTCAGTTTACTGGGTGTAATAATGACAATTTATGCTTCATTATGGATGATCTCAAGGGGATTGCTGATGACGACTTAGAAGAGATGGATATTTTGAGCCAAATGGCCCTGATAAATATCAGATCTCAGAAGTTCTATAAAAGAACTGGAAGAAAATTCCCAGGACTCTTGGCAAAACCAAAGTTGGTTTTGACAAGAGCAAGTTGTGGTGTCACAAATGCCAAAGGCTTGGACACTTTGCAAGAGAGTGTAGATCAACTGGATCTAACTCCACTGCACCCTTTGTGACTTTTCCTGGCAATAGTCAACAACACAGAGGACAACATCCTGTCACTTCTAGTCATCATCCTCAACAACAATCTCCGGCATATTTTGTTCCTCAGGGTCAAATGCCATATCCGTACCCTTGCTATTACATGCCACAGTCAAATCAAGTTCAAGTTCCTATGGCACCACAACCTCATGCACTACCAGAACCTCAGCCATCCCAATCTCATCAACAAACTCAACCTCAACAACACAGCTTCTTCACCCCAGGAGTTGTAGACTGGAGCAGTTTACCAGATGACATGTCTGGTCATGATCAACTGTTTTCAGGTGCTGGTCAACATGGTGGTGACAGTCCTTTTGGGAATCTAGCTCTTATGGCTTTGGAGTCTGCTGATACTTCATTTTCTAATGCCTCTACACCTCAGGTATCACAGGTATCCTCTGAGGCAAAAGCCAAACTATGTTCTGAACCATGCATAGCAGCATTTGCTTCCATTAGAGAAGTAAATGTAGCTCTAATTAATAAGAACATTGAGCTAGAACAAATAATTTCCAAAAACAAAGCTGAGTTTGAGTCTGTGCTTAAAGATAAAAATGATGAGATTTATAAACTGAATTGCCAAATAATTGATGATAAGGCTAGAGAAGAAGTACTTCTAGAGAAGTACAAAGATCTCAAAGAAACCCTTGCAGTTACCCAGGTCGAGTGTGATAGATGGGTACAATCATGCAAAGGTTTTGAAATGCTTCTTAGTAAGCAATCTGCTTCAAATATGAAGTTTGGAATTGGTTACAATCACACTGCTCCACCTACAGATTTTACCCCAAGAGCAGAGGTAGAATCTGATGGTGAGAGTGATAACCAATCCATCACATCATGTGATCTACCTTCTGATACAGCACAATCAGAAGTAGCAGTCAGCATCAAGCCCTCTTTGAACTTATCAGCTGATGTTGATGGTTCAAATGCTACATTCACATGATTAATGAGTTGATCAACTCAGGAGTCAATTCTGAAGGTCCTGAAAGGACTAGAGAGCAGGATCTAACACCTGAAGTTCAAACTTCAACTGCTGTCAGTACTGAAGAGAAGAAAACTGACAGTAGAAAGAGTTTGAAGACTACTAAAGAGGCAGTCAAGAAAGCAAACGATGCTTCCAAAGCATTGAAGAACAAGTCTTCAGTTGCTTCACCCTCTTTAGTTGATGATCAACCTAAGATGAAGAAGAAACCATGTGAAGTATGTGGTTTGTTCAATGATCTTACAGATGATTGTTGGTACAAAAGAGGTTCCAAACTCAAACAAAAAGAAGAAATTAAAGAGAAAATGGTAAAAATGAAAACTGAGTTTGAGACCACATTTGTATCAGCAACATCAAATCCTGTAACCCTTAAGTCCTCAAAGAAATCCAAAAAGGAAGGGGTTAAACAGGTGACAGCTGAGAATGCTCAGAAGAAGAAGGGGCAACATAGGGACATATCAAACTCCACTGGCAATGTGTCTGATGAGCTGAAAGCTTTATCACAAAATCAGACACAGCTGGTTATGATGGTTCAACATCTGTTGGGTAGAGTTAACCAACTAGATGCTCCTATGTTGAATCCACAGAAAAGGAGATCCAAGCCAAAGGACTCCTCTTCTACACCATCTTCTTCCTCTCAGGCTGTTGTTTCAAATAAACCTGTTAGTTTACCATCTATTGATGAGACCAGGCCCAAAACCAAAAAGGTTTGGGTCTCTAAAACTAACTGATTGTTTATTATTGCAGGGTTCTTCACATGCCAAAGTAGCATCTGGTATGTAGACAGTGGGGGATCTATGCACATGACTGGGAATAGCTCTCTTCTTCATGACTACTCTCAAGGAAAGAAGGGATTTGTTTCTTTTGGCAATGATGCTAGGGGTTACATCATTGGTAAGGGCTTTGTCTCCAATGGAGAAATCAAATTTGATGATGTTAATCATGTGGAAAATCTCAAGTACAATCTCTTGAGTGTCAGTCAAATGTGTGATAAAGGCCATGTTGCTCTTTTCACCAGTCAAAACTGTAGGATTCTGTCATCCAAAGTTTTGCACTTGATTGACAAGGTGTTGGATGATCACACTCTCCTGAGAGCCAAAAGGACAGGAAGAGTGTATGCCTTAGATCTTTCTAAGAAATAGATCTCAAAGGCAATCCTTGCCTATTTTCCAAAGCCTCTTCTCAAGAATCTAAACTGTGGCACAGAAGGCTTGGTCATGTTAATCTCAAAAACATGAATCAGCTTACCCACAATAGTTTAGTCAGAGGCTTACCAATAAAGGAGTTCCACTGTGATGAAACCTGCACTGCTTGTTTAAAAGGAAAACAGCACAAAGTCTCATTCCCTCCTATTGAAGAGCCTAAGTCCACTGCCTGCTTGCAATTACTGCATATGGATCTATTTGGTCCTGTGAGAGTAATGAGCATGGCAAAGAAGAAATACTGTCTGGTAATTGTGGATGATTACTCCAGATTTGTATGGACTTTCTTTCTACATTCAAAGGATGAGGCTGCTCAGAAGATTATTCACTTTGTGTTGTATATTGAGAAGCAGTATTCCCTTCCAGTCAAGTGTATTAGGAGTGACAATGGAACTGAATTCAGAAATCATACACTTGATGACTTCTATCTTTCAAAGGGAATCAAAAGGCAGTTTAGCATTCCAAGGACTCCAGAACAAAATGGAGTAGTGGAGAGAAAGAACAGGACCCTCATTGAAGCTGCAAGGTCCATGCTGGCTGACTCTGGTTTGCCACTGACCTTTTGGGCTGAAGCTGTCAACACAGCTTGCTATGTGCAAAATAGAGTTTTAGTAAATCAGAGGTTGATGAAGACTCCATATGAAGTTCTCAATCATTTGGCTCCTCTGATTTCATTTTTCAAAGCATTTGGGTGTCCCTGTTTTATTCTCAACACAAAGGATCAACTCCATAAATTTGATCCTAAGGTGGATGCAGGGTATTTTGTTGGTTATTCATCTACTTGCAAGGCATACAGAGTCTTCAACTGCAGAACAAAGATGGTTGAAGAAACTCTACATGTTAAGTTCAATGAATCTCCAAAGGACAAGATTCCACAAAGCCCTGTGGAGTTATTTGATTTGGACATACTGCAATATGTTCCTTATCAAACTCCTGCTGTTGCTCCTGTCAACAGTTCACCACCTGGTGGTACTGCTGATGATGATGATGATTGCAGTACTCACCTCTTCAGTTTAGTGATTAGCTGCCTGATTCAGCTAGACCTGATGTTCCTGTAGCTCCAGTAGCACCATCCACAACAAATGCTAATGAGATCTCTTCGAATTCAACTTCCTTTGAATTACCATCCTCTGATTGGTTTCAAGGAAATGATTCACCATCACCATCTGTTACTGCTGAGCCTGCTACAAACACTTGCACAGATCTCATTGTGTATCAAGATCTGAAGAATCACCCTATGTCTCAAATCATTGGTGATATCACTGCTGGAGTATCAACAAGAAGTCAATTGTCAAATTTCTGCTTCTATGCTCTCTTCATTAGTCAGCAAGAGCTAAAGAATTATCACATTGCTTTAAAGGACAATGGATGGGTTGATGCCATGCAGCTTGAGCTTCTTCAGTTCAAGAAACAGCAAGTGTAGGAACTGGTTCCTCTACCTCCAGGTAAGTGTGCAATAGGCACTAAATGGGTGTTTAGGAACAAAACTGATGAAAATGGGCTTATTGTTAAGAACAAGGCCAGACTGGTTGTTCAGGGGTTTGCACAAGAAGAAGGTATTGATTATGATGAAACCTTTGCCCCTGTAGCCAGACTGGAAGTAATTCGATTATTTTTAGCTTATGCTGCCTATCAAAACCTTAAAGTTTTTCAAATGGATGTCAAAAGTGCATTTTTGTATGGAAAAATTAAAGAAGAGGTTTATGTATGTCAACCTCCAGGCTTTGAGGACAATAAACATCCTAATTGGGTGTATAAGCTTGATAAGGCTCTTTATGGGTTAAAACAAGCTCCTAGAGCCTGGTATGAGACATTATCAAACTTTCTTCTGGAAAACAATTTCACTAGAGGCTCCATAGATAAGACTTTATTCATTAAGAAAGTTGGGCAGCATAATCTACTTGTTCAAATTTATGTAGATGATATCATTTTTGCATCCTCTGATCCAAAGTTGTGTGATGCCTTTACAAAGTTGATGCAACAGAAGTTTGAAATGAGTGCCATGGGAGAATTACAGTTCTTTCTGGGTTGCAAATCAAACAAAAGGCTGATGGAATTTTCATTCATCAGTCCAAATACACAAAAGATCTTTTGCAAAAGTTTGATTTACAAAACTGTAAGCCATGTTCTACCCCCATGTGCAGCACCACACAACTGGATACAGATCAGAAAGGTAAAGTGGTTGATGAAACACTTTACAGATGTATGATTGGGTCTTGATGTATTTAACAGCTTCTAGACCAGATATTATGTTTGCTACATGTGTTTGTGCTAGATTTCAGGCTGCACCTAAAGAGTCTCATCTGATTGCAGTCAAGAGGATCTTAGATATCTGCAAGGCACTCCATCTCTAGGTTTATGGTATTCCACTGGACATTCTGGTAAATTAGTTGCTTTTTCTGACGGTGACTATGCAGGGTGTAAGTTGACCAGGAAATCAACTTCTGGTGGATTTCAATTCCTAGGCAACTGCTTGATTTCTTGGCAGAGCAAGAAACAGACCTCAGTTGCTACATCAACTGCTGAAGCAGAGTACATTGCTGCTGCAAGTTGTACATCTCAGGTACTCTGGCTTCAAAACCAACTTCTGGATTATGGCATTACAGAGACTAAGACTCCATTGCTAATGGATAGTGCTTCAGCTCTTTGCATTGTCAAAAATCCAGTCCAGCACTCTAGGACCAAACATATAGAGATCAGACATCATTTTATAAGAGATTGTTTTGAAAAAGGTCTGATTGATCCTAAGTTTGTGCCTAGTGCTGATGAGCTTGCAGACATTTTTACTAAGCCTTTGGATAGTTCAACTTTCCAAAACCTGGTGTTAAGGCTTGGTATGCTGCAGCTAGAATAAGTGACAACTACTAATGATCTTAGTAATAAGTACTGATGATCATTAGTAACTATGTTACATATAAGTACTGATGAGCTCTTTTACCCTCAGCAGCTTTTAGAACTACTGAAGGCTAAATGTCTCACAGTACTGAAGTACTTCATCTGTTCTAAACTACTGATGTAGTTACAACTACTGATGCAGCTACAACTACTGCAATCAGTAAAAACAGATAAGTACTGATGTCCTATGAAACAACTGAAATCAGCCAAAAAGGCTGATGAATGTGTTGAGGACAGTATGAAACAGCTGAAAAGCTAAGAATTGACGAAAACAGCTGATGAGAAATTTCTTTTCAGTCGTTTGTACAACTGTTGTTTCATTCTACACAGCTGAAGCAAAACCATGTCTTCAGTAGTTTTATAACTACTGATGACTAATACCAAGTCTTCAGTTGTTTACAACAGCTGATGACAAAACCACTGTCCTCAGTAGTTTCATAACTACTGATGACAAACACCAAGTCCTCAGTTGTTTCAATCATCTGAAGTCAAAACCACGGTCTTCAGTAGTTTTCTAACTTCTGATGCCTAGCACCACGACTTCAGCTGTTTCAACGTCTGAAAGGATAATACCATGTCAACGGTCGTTTAAAACTACTGATGACTAACACCACATCCTTCAGTCGTTTTCTTACCCCTACCCTATAATATCCCTGACCTAAGCTCTCAATGCTTCATCTTCTTCAAACCTAACGTTCCTCTCCAAAAACTTCCCTCTTCTCAATGGCGTCCATGCAAATTAAACCGCGACACAACTGTGTTGCCTACCTCACTAAATCGCCCATCTGGACTAAGTTCGATACTGCTATCGATCTTATGGTTCAGTCCCAATACAATACGGCATTTCTTTTGAATCCCATACTACATGCCGAATCCCTTCAACAATTTTGGATGAACGTTACTATTACCACTGGGGAGAACAACACACCATCTCTCCAGTCGGTCGTAAACAACAAAGAAGTAGTCATCACTCCTGCAATAATCCGCAAAATTCTTCATCTGAATGATGCTAGTTCTCCTGCTGGATATCCGAAGGGCACCACAGATCTATCCTTTGCCCAACATGGATATCAAGGCGATCTCAGTGCCTCCACTATCTTGAAGAAACACTTTAATGACGCTGAGCGCCTAATCTTTCACATGGTGAATGTATGTTTGGCCCCTAAGACGTCGTCTTGGGATCAAATGTCGACGAAATGGTAGCAGGTAATGTATTCTACTCTTGAGCAACAACCGCTAAACTTTTCAGAAATAATATTTTCAGAGCTCAAGGATATGGCTCAAAAACTAACTGCCAACGTTGGATACTATATCCACGGTTCATAATGGCCATCATTACAAACCAGCTTAATGCTGAGGGACTTGTTGGCTTGGGAGTCCCTGCTACGGCTGTTCTGCCGGAAGTATACTCCCGGCACAACTCTGACCAGACACTAAAATGGCTGCCAAGCTGCGAAAACCCACGCAGCTGGAACCCACAGCCACCACCTCCAAATCAAAAGTCCCCACCAAACCCACCAAAAAGAAACCCAAAACGGCTACTCAGGGAATTGAGTCCCCTGAGGATGCCCCTGCAACACAAACGCAGGATATATCCACTAGTCCAAACCCCTAGTGGATACAATGACTCTTCCAGCCATAGCCGCTCAGGCTTCCTCTCAATAGGAGCCTGCAGCAACCACACAAGGGGTACCTACATATCTGGGATCTTCCTCACTTGAGGGGATTGCCATTGAAGCGCACCAACCTCCCCAGGTGCACACTGCTTCTATCCCTTCACCCCAAACAACCGCCCCTCACAGCCCAACTTTAATAGTTGCACAAGTGCTGACTCAACTACACTCCTCACCCCCTCCCCAGAAACCACTTACTACTGGGACAACCTCTACAATTGAGGGGGAGGAACACAGTGCACTTGAGAACCACAGCACAGGGGTTTACCACTTCTATCTCCTGGTGTAGACAAGGAGCTTAGAATATCTAGTGAGGCTGCCACCTCCTCTGACTCAGCACATGATCAGAATGAGGCTGGTAATATTGCTAAGACCTCACTAGAGGCAACAGCTGATGATGGACACTGTCCTGAGGCTGGAAGTCCCTAGTACCAAGCACAAGGGGCACATGCATCAACTGGTCTACACCCATTGCATGTAAATCCTGCTCTAAGCAGGAGGTCAAATGATTCAGCTTCGGCTGATGATGACCTGGGCTTTTTCTACGATGTTCTTGCCCAGAACACAATCCTTGAAGAGAAAGTCAGCAGGCTGCAAGACCTACTTGATCAACTCTCACAAGGAGAAAGACCATCTGCCTCTACCCACCCACAGATGGCACCTTCACTTGAAGGTTCCCCAAACACTGAGCCACTCCAAACTCAACCACCTGCCTCTGCTTCAGGCCCTATTCTCAGGAACAGAACCCTCCTGAGCAAATAGGTGTTGTACTTCAAAATTCCCTCCCTCTCATCACACCCATAATCACTGATATTGTGACTAAAGCCATTGATAAGAGGCTTTCCTCCACTTTACAGCCCTTGATTGATGCTGCTGTCCAAAAGACTCTTTCTGCGTTACAAACCCCTTCCTCCAATGCATCCAAAGAGGGGGAGAGTACTGCAGTGAAAGAAAAGAAGAGGAAAAGAACAAAGGAAAAGAAGGAAGAGAAGCAAGCCCAAGAGGAGGAGAAAGAAAGCAACCTCTGCTCACTTACAAGCGAAAGAAAAGTGCTGATGATCATACTGCTGAAGACAAATCCTTGGAGGAGCTGGTAAAAGAAGCTGACACTACACACAGCCGATCCATGGATAAAATAATTGAACAACTCTTCAGGCAGGGGTTTAACACAGCCACACTGGATAGTGAGATCAGAAGGTTAGAAGTGCAAGAGATACAAACCCGATGGGCAGGGTATGATGCTCTGGAAAAAGAGAGATTGGAAATAATGATCCGCTTTATTGCAAAATACTTAGGAAGATCGTTAATGGAGATTCGCGCATGGACCAGGGACAGCATTCTGGCTATAGCCACCAGAATCTGTCTGTCTGAGCAATTCAACAAAGGGATTATTGTGGAAGCCCTTGATGAGGCTGGGGCTGGTAAAAGGTTAGAGATGGCTAAACTCACAAAGGCAAAACTAACTACAAAGATGCTGGATCAACCTTCCCTTCCACCCACTCAAACAGAGCCTATCCCTCAAATCTCCCAACCCATCTCTAAGCCAACATCCAAATATCTTCATTCTCCAAAACCAACTCCTTCACCAACCCAACCATCATCCAGTGATGCACCCAGAAGGAGGAGAAGGGTGCTGAGGATGGAAGAAGAAGAAGAAAAGGAAGATGAAGATGATAGTCTGCCACTCTCTGCTGTTCTAAAGCTACCAAAACCCCGAAGTCAACCCATGATCACACCTGACTCTCAAAGGGAAATGGTCAGAGTCAAGATAGAAGAAGAAGAACAGCAAAAACAGCACGATGAGCAACTGTTGAAGATGGTTGACAAGGAATTTCCTCAGTCATCATCCATTCAAGCCATGAAAGGGCATGCTCAAAGGATGTACACTCTCAGGCATACTTTTCAGTATCAGAAGGAGAGAGTGAGAGTATGGCCAGACCCCAGGGTGAGTTCTAGAATCCATAAAAGAACAATTCCACACAGATACAATGGCCAGGTACGAAAAACAATAGAGTCTACCATCATGTTGGCCATTGTAGTCTCACCTTGGGAAATCATTGATGAATTCAAGAAAGCTCACCAAGCAAAGAAGACCCCTCAAGCTTTACTAGAAAACAAGATGATTAAGAAGGGGTTGTTATATAAAAAGCTTGAAGACATCCAGAAGAATGAGCTCCAGTTACTCCTTGAAGGCAACCATCCTGATGAATTTGTATATAGGGAGGTAACTACGGTGGAGCTGAAAAATGGCAGGACCATGAAGTACTTATCAGAGTACTATGGTCCAGAGTTCTTCTTTGAAGGAGGAGTAGAAGAACTCTCTTAGGAGGAACAAGTTGTTCTCCTTGAGGCCTATATTCGAGAGTCATACAGACTCATTATGGGGAAGTAAATCTCATGAATGGGATAACAACTCTGTGTCCAGTTCCCCAAAACAGAGTTCCCATTCATACCTTGCCAAACAAATATCTGAGATTTCTTCCCAGGCCGGAGCTTACATGGGTCATCTTCTCTACTGATCAAGAAGGAAAAAGACCAACACTTTGCCAACAATAAGTGGGATTATGAATAATTTAGAGGTTTTGGCTGCATTGGTTCAGGGGGAGTTTGTTGGACCAAAAGAACCAATGAGCCAAGATCAGAAAACCTCTAAGTCCCACATGGTATCACAACAACTGCTGAAAGCCTCATCAGCAGTTTGACAAGTGCTGAAGACTTCAACAGCTGAAGATCAAGTGCTGAAGACTTCAACAGCTGAAGAACTAAAGTGCTGAAGTACAACAGCTGAAGAACACAAGTGCTGAAGCTGAAAGACTAAAGTACTGCAGTACAACAGCTGAAGAGTTTACAAGTGCTGAAGATCAACAACTGATGTACAAAGTCTGAAGACAAAGACTGAAGACATCAGCTGATGATATCTACTGAAGTCATCAGCTGATGAAACATGTGAAGGTCAAAGTCTGAAGATCAAGTACTGAAGCCTCAGTAGTTTGTCACAACGGCTGAAGAGTACTTCTTCAGTAGTTGTGATATCAGTAGTTTTATATTTCTAGTTTCAGTAGTTTTATGTTTCAGTAGTTTTGTAAAACGACTGAAGAGCTTGTTCTTCAGTCATTGTAGTTTTAGTAGTTCTAATCAGTAGTTTTATATTCTGTACTTAACACTCTATTATGTTCTCAGTAGTTGTGAACATTTCAGTAGTTTGTTAAGAGTTAGTTATTTTTGTATTAGATCTGTCAGTTGTCACTTTTCGTGATAACAGCAGTGATTGTTGCACTCTATATAAAGAGTGACAACCTATTGTAATTATGTGAATGAATGAATGAATGTTTTGAATGATTTGATTAGAAATATTCTATATCTATAAACATTCCTTGAAATCAAAAATATATATTCTCTCCCTATAACCGTATGTGCTCTTAATGCATACAAGTATCGATTGCTTGCTACAATTTGTCTAATTCTTGTTCGTATTCCACTGCTTTGAACTCTAATACATCAAACTTGTGATCGTTGATCCTGTCAACTTGAGTTGTTTATCTATCTGTTTCGTGATCTATTCACCCTGTGAGGGAGCCCTTGTGCTCACTCTTTATGGGATGCTTCTATTAGATCTTCCGTTCCTTCTGCGCGTCGAGTTGTCTTATCAAATCCGGGTATTAAACCCGAAGAGATCTTCACAGATCATGCTATTGCGCTTGACCTTGGACTTTGGGATTTACCCCGAGGAGGATACGTTTGAGACCTTGAGAAAAGGGGAAATAGGCAACCTCCGCTAGACTTGAAAGGTATCGGGATCTAGTTTGATTAATTAGATTAAGATTTGCAGCAAATAGCACACGAATTAGACGAAATTTAAGCAAGAATAATATGAATATTCAATCAAACAGTAACGGTTATAGAGAGAGAAAGTTTTCTGCAAAAAGAATGTTTTCATTCACGCACATGCTTCCAATACAAGGAAATTAGGTCAACATTCTTTTATAAAGGAATGTGACAACAGCTGATTCACTTGTTGTGACAGCTAACTGATTTATACAAGCAACTGAAAGTAAACTAAACTACTAAAGTTATAACATCTGAAGTGTAAGAACTTCAGATGTTTTACATAATATAAAACTACTGATTACAAACTACTGAAAAGTAAACCATCACAACTACTGAAGAGAACTACTTCAGCTGTTGTGACAACTTCTGAGAACTTGGTCTTCAGACTTTGTCTTCAGCTGTTGTCTTTAGCTGTTGTCTTCAGACTTTGTCTTCAGCTATTGTAGACCACTTCAGTTGTTTTGATGTCTATGGGACTTAAAGGATTTTTTGATCTGGCTCATTGGTTCTTTTGGTCCAACAAACTCCCCCTGAACCAATGCAGCCAAAACCATTAAGATTATTGAAGTCCCACTTATTGGCAGAAACATTATCTGGATCAGCTCAGAAATCTTCAAATTAAGCTCAGGCCAGGGAAGAGGTTTCAGAAGGTTTGATTGGCAAAGGATGAATGGGAACTCTGTCTTGGGGAATTGGACACAGAGTTGTACCCCATCCATGAGACCTACTTCCCAATGATAAGTCTATAAGACTCTGACATAGGCCTCAAGGAAAACAACTTGTTCTTCCATTGTGAGTTCTCCAGCTTCACTTTCAAAGAAGAACTCAGGCCCATAGTACTCTGATAAGTACTTAACATGCTTTCCATTCTTCAGCTCCACAGTAGTTATTTATCTGTATGCAAACTCATCAGGATGAGTGCCTTCAAGCAATAACTGGAGCTCATTTCTTCTTATTTCTTCAAGCTTCTTGTAGATCAACCCCTTATTTACCATTTTGTTTTCTAGTAAAGTTTGTGGAGTCATCTTAGACTTGTAAGCCCTCTTGAAGTCATCAAGGATTTCCCAGGGTGACACTACAATGGCCAGCATTATCACAACATCTACAATCTTCTTTACTTGGCCATTGTATCTACTTGGAATCTTATTTTTATGAATTCTGTCACTTATTCTAGGGTCAAGCCAAATTCTCACTCTCTCTTTCTGATATTGAAATGTAAATCTGAGAGCGTACAACCTCTGAGCATGTTTCTTCATAGATTGTATGGATGAAGACTTAGGAAACTCTTTATCAATCATCCTTAACAGCTGCTCATCATGTTGTTTGTGCTGCTCTTCTTCTTCAAGTTTGACTTTTACCATTTGCTTTTGGATGTAAGATGTGATTGTTGTTGGTTGACTCCTGGGCTCAGGCATCTTTATTTTAAGAACAACAGAGATTGGCAGACTATCATCCTCATCATCATCTTCTTCTTCTTCCATCCTCAACACCCTTCTCTTCCTCTTGGGTGCATCATTGGTAGTGCTTTGAGTAGGTTTCTTGGGTAAAGGAGTTGGTTTTAAGGGTTGTGAAGTTGGTTGTTTTGGTTTGGGAGATTGTACAGGCTGCTCTAGCATCTTGGTTGTGAGTGAAGCTTTGGATAACTTTGCCATATCAGACCTTTTCCCAGCACCAGCTTCATCAAGAGCTTCTATGATCAATCCTTTGTTGAATACTTCAGAAGAACAGATTCTGGTGGTTATCTCCAAAATACTATCTCTGGACCATGACTTCACTTCAATGATTGATCGTCCTAGATGTTTTGATATGAATCTTGTCATAGCTTCCAGCCTTTCCCTTTCTTTCTCACTCCAACTTGCCCATCTATGTTCAATCTCTTGAATCTCTAGCCTTCTGATTTCAGAGTCAAGTTTGGCTGTGTCAAAACCTTGTCTGAAGAGTTGATCAATAATCTTATCCATAGATCTACTATGTTGCTCATCAGCTTCTTTGATCAGTTCTTCTAACTTTTTCTCACCTTCAGTCTGTTCAGAGCTTTTCTTTCTCTTGTAGGTGATCATTTCCTTTTCTTTCTTCTCTTTTTCTTCTTCCTCTTCAACTCTCTTTCTTTTGTCTACTTTCACTGACATAGACTCTCCCTTTTTGGTTGCATTGGGTTTAGGGGTGTGAATGTCAGAAAGTCTCTTAGAAACAACAACATCAACTAAGGATTGAAGATTTAAGGAAAGCCTCTCATCAATGGCTTGAGGCACAATGTTTGTGATTATGGAAGTGATGAGAGGTAAGGATGATTGAAAGGCAGCAACCATTTGCTTAGAGGGGTTCTGTCCATGAGAAATGGTGCCTGAATCAAAGGCTGGTGGCAAAGTTATTGGGAGTGGCTCAGTGTTTGGGAGAGTTTCAGAAGAAACTTCCATCTGTGGGTGAATTTGGGCAGATGGACTTGATTCTTGTGACATTTTGGCAAGCAGTTCTTGTAGTCTGCATACCTCAGTCTCAAGATGGTGTTATGGGCTAGAACATCAAAGAAAAAGCCCAGGTCATCATCAGTCTTTGTTGAATCATCTAACATCCTGATTAAATCAGGATGAACATGTGTTGAGTGTAGATCAGTATTCACATGTGCCCTTATTTCTTGGAACTGGGGACTTCCTGCCTCAGGATTATGTCCTTCATTGGCAGTTGCCTCTGGTGAGGACTTAGAAATGATACCATCTTCATCCTGGTCATGTGCTGAAATAGGAGAAGAGGCAGCCTCACTAGATGTTCGAATCTCCTCCTCTACACAGGGAGATTGAAATCTGTAATACCTGCTGCCAACAGGGACTCCAAGGCCAACTGTTAGCCATAGGTTTCATTCCCAGATCTTTTAATTCCAAAAATATGATTTCAGAAAAATTTAAGCTTTGGCGTTCAAGGATAGAATACAATACCTGCTGCCACCTGGATGACATTTGATCCCATGAAGAGGATTTGGGGGCAAGGCAGACATAGATCATGTGGAAGATTAGACGTTCGGCATCATGGAAGTGCTTCTTCAGAATGGTTGTAGCACTTAAGTCGCCCGCATATCCATGGTTGATGAATGATAGATCAATGGTGCCCTTTGGGTATTTGGTGACAAAGGTGGCATCATTCAGATCTAGGGTTTGGCGAATGATAGCAGGAGTGACTACCACCTTCTTCTGGTTTACAAATGATTGGAGAGTGATTGCGACATCATTCTCACTAGTATGGACAGTGACATTTGTCCAGAATTGGCGAAGGTATCGGGATAGATGGTTGGATTCAGAAGAAAAGCAGTTTGATACGGGGAATCAACCATTAGATCAATGGCAGCATCAAACTTAGTCCAAAAGGCCGATTTTGTGAAGTAGGCAACAAAGTTGTGTCGTGGTTTGATTTGCATGGTCGCCATTAGTGGAAGATGAGCGTTCGGAAAACGATTTATGACAAGTTTGAAGTTAGGGTTAGGTATTTGTAGGTTATGAAACGGCTGAAAGAAAACAACTGAAAGTTTTGGTGTTAGTCATCAGTTGTTAGAAAACGACTAAAGACATGGTTTTAACTTTCAGATGTTGTAAACAACTAAAGACTTGGTGTTAGTCATCAGTAGTTTGAAATTACTGAAGACTTGGTTTTGGCTTCAGTTGTTTTGAAATGAAACAGCAGTTGTTTGAAACAATTGAAGAGTAAAATTGCTCAGCAGTTGTTGTCGTCAATTCACAGATCTCAGTTGTTTCATTTGACCTTAACACTTTCCCAGCAGATTATCTGATTTTCAGATGTTTCATTGGTCATCAGTACTTATCTGTTAGAACAGACATCAATGGTTGTAACCACATCAGTACTTTGCAACAAATAAAGTACTTCAGTACTTTCAAGTAATTTAGTCTTCAGTAGTTATGAAAACTGCTGAAGATAAAATAACTTATCAGTACCTATTTTTGACAGTTGTATACTAATGCTCATCAGTACTTGTGAACTGAGATCATTAGTAGTTGTCAAATCATTCAAGCTGCAGCATACCATGCCTTAGCACTAGATTTTGGAAAGTTGCACTGCCCAAAGGCTTAGTAAATATATCTGCAAGCTCATCAGCACTAGGAACAAACTTTGGATCAATCAGACCTCTTCATAACAATCCCTGATAAAATGATGTCTGATCTCAATATGTTTGGTCCTAGAATGTTGGACAGGATTCTTAACAATACAAAGAGCTGAAGCATTGTCCATCAGTAAAGGAGTCTTAGTCTCTGTAATGTCATAATCCCGTAATTGATTCTGAAGCCAGAGTACCTGAGATGTACAACTTGCAGCAATAATGGACTCTGCTTCAACAGTGAATGTAGCAACTGATGTTTGTTTCTTACTCTGCCAAGAAACTAAACAATTGCCTAGAAATTGGCATTCACCAGAGGTTGATTTTCTGGTTAATTTACACCCTGCATAGTCACTATCAGAGAAAGCAACTAATTCGCAAGAGTGCCCAGTGGAATACTAAAGTCCTTGAGATTGAGTTCCTTGCAAATATCTAAAGATCCTTTTGACTGCAATCATATGGGATACTTTAGGTGCAGCCTGAAATCTAACACAGACACAAGTTGCAAACATAATGTCTGGTCTAAAAGCTGTAAGGTACATCAAGGAACCAATCATACATCTGTAAAGAGTTTCATTAACTGCTTTACCTTTCTGATCAGCATCTAGTTGTGTGGTGCTACACATGGGAGTAGAACAGGGCTTACAGTTTTGTAAATCAAACTTTTTCCATAAATCCTTTGTATATTTTGACTGATGAATGAAAGTTCCATCAGCCATTTGTTTGATTTGCAACCCTAGAAAGAATTGTAATTCTCCCATGGCACTCATTTCAAACTTTTGTTGCATCAACTTAGTAAAGGCATCACACAACTGTGGATCAGAGGATGCAAAAATAATATCATCGACATAAATTTGAACAAGAAGCTTATGCATGCCTACTTTCTTAATGAACAAAGTTTTATCTATGGAGCCTCTAGTGAAATTATTTTGAAGAAGAAAGTTAGACAGTGTTTCATACCAGGCTCTGGGAGCTTGTTTTAGCCTATAAAGAGCCTTATCAAGCTTATACACCCAATCTGGATGTTTATGATCTTCAAAACCGGTGGTTGACACACATAAACTTCTTCTTTATTTACCATATAAGAATGCACTTTTGACATCCATTTAAAAAACTTTAAGATTATGGAAGTCAGCATAAGCTAAGAACAATCTGATTGCCTCCAGTCTGGCTACAAGGGCAAAGGTTTCATCATAATCAATACCTTCTTCTTGTGAAAACCCTTGTACAACCAGTCTGGCCTTGTTCTTGACAATTTGACCTTTTTCATCAGTTTTATTCCTAAACACCCATTTAGTGCCTATTGCACACTTACATTGGGGTAGAGGAACCAGTTCCCATACTTGATGCTTTTGAAACTGAAGAACCTCAAGTTGCATGGCTTCAACCCATCCATTGTCTCTTAATGCAATATGATAGTTCTTTGGCTCTTGCTGACTGATGAAGAGAGCATAAAAGCAGAAATTGGACAATTGACTTCTAGTAGAAACACCAGCATTGATGTCACCAATGATCTGAGACATGGGGTGATTCTTCAGTTCTTGATACTCAATAAGATCTGTGCAAGTGTTTGTAGGTGATTCAGCAGCAACAGATGGTGATCCAGACTCTGAAACCTAGAATGAGATGGCAATTCAAAGGAAGTAGAGGATTCAGAGATCTCATCAGCATTTGTTGTGGATGGAACTGCTGAAGCTACAGGAACATCAAGTTTAGTAGACTTAGGCAGTTGATCACTAAAACATGCATTTATACGAACAGATGGATAACAAGTTGCAGGAGAATCGGCAATAGCTGGAGACTGATAAGGAACATATTGTAGTATGTCCAAATCAAATAACTCCACAGGGTTTTGTGGGATTTTCTCCTTTGAAGATTCATTAAACTTTTCATGCAAGGTTTCTTCAACAATCTTTGTTCTGCAATTAAAAACTCTGTATGCCTTGCAAGTAGATGAATACTCAACAAAGTACCCTGCATCCACCTTTGATTCAAACTTCTGAAGTGGATTCTTTGTGTTAAGAATATAACAAGGACACCCAAATGCAATAAAGAAGGAAATCAGAGGAGCCAAATGATGTAACACTTCATAAGGAGTCTTCATCAACCTCTGATTTACTAACACTCTATTTTGCACATAGCAAGCTGTGTTGACAGCTTCAGCCCAAAAGGTTAGTGGCAAACCAGAATCAGCCAACATTGACCTTGCGACTTCAATAAGAGTCCTGTTCTTTCTCTCCACCACTCTATTTTGTTCAGTAGTTCTTGGAATGCTATACTACCTTTTGATTCCCTTAGAGAAATAGAATTCATCAAGTGTGTGGTTTCTAAATTCTGTGCCATTATCACTCCTCACACATTTGACAGAAAGGGAGTACTGCTTTTCCACATGCAACACAAAGTAGATGATGATTTGAGCAGCCACATCTTTTGAATGTAAGAAGAAAGTCCATACAAATCTGGAATAATCATCCACAATTACCAGACAGTATTTTTTCTTTGCCATGCACATCACTCTTACTGGACCAAAAAGATCCATATGCAGTAATTGCAAGCAGGCAGTGGACTTTGGTTCTTCTATTGGAGGGAATGATACTTTATGTTGCTTTCCTTTTAAACAAGTAGAGGAGTTGTCATCACATTTGAACTCCTTTAATGGCAGACCTCTCACTAAACCATGATGGATAAGCTAGTTCATGTTTTCAAGATTCACATGACCAAGCCTTCTGTGCCATAGTTCAGATTCCTGAGGAGAGGCCTTGGAGAACAGACATGGATAGCCTTTTAGATCAATTTTCTTTGATAAGTCTAAGGCATATACTCTTCCAATCCTGTTGGCCTTCAGGAGAGTATATTCATCCAATATCTAGTCAATCATTCTCAAAACATTGGAAGACAGAATCCAACAGTTCTGACTGGTGAAAAGTGCAACATGCCCTTTATCACACATTTGACTGACACTCAACAAGTTGTACTTGAGATTCTCCATATGGTTAAGATCATCAAATCTTATCTCACCATTTGACACAAAGCCTTTGCCGATGATGTAACCCTTAGCATAATTACCAAAAGACACAAATCCCTTCTTTCCTTGAGACTAGTCATGGAGAAGAGAACTGCTCCCTGTCATATGCATAGATCCTCCACTATCCACATACCACATGCTTCTATGGCATGCTGAAGAACCTTGCATTTGTCACAACAAACTAGTTAGCTTTTGAGACCCAAACCATTTTGGTTTTGGGTATGTTCTCATCAATAGATTTTATACTAACTGATTTGTCATGATTAACAGCCTTTGAAGGTGGAGATGGTGCTGAAAAGGATTCCTTTGATTTTGGCTTAGTTTTCCTTTTCAGTGGTTTAATCACAGGTACATCTATTTGGTTAACTCTCCCCAATAGATGTTGAACCATCATACCAAGTTGTGTTTGATTGGTTGTTAAAGCCTTTAGCAGACACAGCAGTACTTGTTTTTGATAGGTTCCTGTGACTCATCATGTCCTCCTTTTTGAAAGACACAGACTTAGTCAGGTGTTTTGATACTTCTTGAGGAATATTTTCAACTGTTTTATGATAAACCCCTTCCTTTTTTTTTTGATTTTTGTGAAAACTTGGGTTATCAGTTTGAGATGTTTGTGGCACAAACTTGGTTTCAAATTCATCTTTCATTTTATTAATTTTCTTTTTAATGATTTTATCTTTGATGAATTTGGAACCCTTTCTGTACCAACATTCATCAGTGAGATGATTGAATAGACCACATATTTCACATGGCTTTTTCTTCATCTTCTGTTGTTCAACTGCTGAAGAAGATGAAACTACTGAAGGTGTGTTCTTCAGTACTTTCTTCCTCTCAGTACTTATGTGAAGTACCGAAGGATTTGTAACAACTGAAGACTTGTTCTTCAGAAGTTTTCTATCAGTATTTTGAATTTCCTGATAGACTCTTCAGCAGTTGTCAAACCATGTTTGTTTTCATTTGGTTTGAAATGTTCTTCAGGTGTTGTTACTTGCTCTTCAGTACTTTGAATACTTTGTGAGATAACACCTAAAGTACTCAGCTTTTCTTTGATCATGTGTTTATCAGCAGTAAGACCATCAGCAGATTGATTAGCTGAGATACTATTACTGACTTCATCCTCTGATTTTTCATTATCACTTGAGGATGAGACACATGATGATGTGGTTTGGAATTGATTTCACCTTCAAATTTTACTTCTGTCTTGGGAGTAAAATCTGTAGGAGGTACAGTGTGATTATACCCAATCCCAAACTTCACATTTGAAGCTGTTTGCTTACTGAGAAGCATTTCAAAGCCCTTGCAAGATGTTACCCAACATTCACACTCTACCTGAGTAGCTGTAAGTGTTTCTTTGAGATTCTTATGATTCTCTAAAATGACCTCTACCTTTGCCTTTTCATCAGTCATTTGGCATTTTAATTTGTAAATCTCATCATCTTTTTCTTGTAAAACAGACTCAAACTCAGCTTTTCTTTTGGAAATCACTTTCTCTAGGTCAAGATTTTGATTAATTAAAGCTACATTTGCTTCTCTAATAAGACAAAAGCAGTTATGCATGACTCAGAACACAACTTGGCCTTAGCCTCAGAAGATACTTGTGGTACCTGTGATGATGAAGCATTTGAGCATGAACCATCAGTAGACTCCAGGGCCATAAGAGCAAGATTTCCAAAAGGATTTTCACCACTGTGTTGACTAGCACCAGAAAACACTTGTTTAGAATAACCAGAAAAATCATCTGGTAAGCTACTCCAGGAGTGAAATGCTTTGATGTGATTGAGATTGAGATTGTTGATTTGATTTAGATGGTTGAGGCTCAGGTAGGGCATGTCGTTGTTAAGCTATGGGTACTGGAACCTGATTGGACTGAGGCATGTAAAAACAGGGATAAGGATATGGCATTTGACCTTGAGGAACAAAATATGCAGGAGATAATTGAATTTGTGAATGATGACCAGAACTGGTGGAATGTTGCCCTTTGTCTTGTGAACTATTGCCTGTAAAGGTCACAAAGGGTGCAGAAGAGTTAGATCCAGATGATCTACACTCTCTTGCAAAACGTCCAAGTCTATGGCACTTGTGACACCTCAACTTGCTCTTGTCAAAACCAACTTTGGTTTTTCAAGAGAGACCAGGAAATTTTCTACACGTCCTTTTGTAAAATTTTTGAGATCTGATATTGACTAATGCCATTTGGCTCAAAATCTCCATCTCTTCCAAATCATCATCAGCAATTCTTTTCAAATCATCCATCAAAAAGCACAAATTATCACTATTACACCCTGAATTACTATCAACCCCAACAAAAGCATGATCTCCACTGTTTGAAGAGAAATCTATATGCTCATCATAAGAACTTTCTGATGTAGCATATTCTGACTCTGACCAACCAGAGCAGTATTCCCTGGTACAAAATCATCATTGAGCTTCCCAGATGAAGCCAGTTTCCTTTTCTGTTCTATCTCTCTTCCAAATGTTAACAGTTTCCCATAAAGTTGGGTGAGAGATAGATTGTCCAGATTTGTACTGGAGCGTAGGACAATAGTATATGTGTCCGATCTTTCAGGCAGGGATCTGAGGAATCTGTTGTTCATCTGACTATTTGTATATTCATGTTTAACCATTTTTAGCTTAGATATCAAACAGGAGAATCGCTCAAACTGTTGAGTTAGTGACTCACCCTTTCTATGAGAGAATGTCTCATATTGCTGGGCAAAGATATCTCTATGTTTACCAAGACCTCATCAGTTCCTCCAAATTGTTTTTTCAGAGCAACCCAGAGGTCATGAGCAGTTTCTTGATGCATAAGTCCAAAATAGATTTCATTAGGCAGTGCCAGGCCAGAATTCCATGGGCTTTAGCATCAATTTCAAACAGTTTCAGATCTTCATCTGAGTATTGCTCTTTCTTCTTCGGAACCATCTCATTGGTTTCTGGATTACTCACCATAGGCTTATATGGTCCATGAACCATAGATTTCCAACAACCTGAACTGTTGACAGACATGTGATGGAGCATTCGGCGTTGCCATATGTTATACTCACTCCTAACAAGCATCGGAGGCTTTGTTGAGGAGCCAGTATTATGAGGATCATTGATTGATGTAGCCATTTTCACCAATTCAAACAGATTCAATGAGATTTTAATAGATCTAGCTCAAAAACTCAACAACACAGTTTGAAACAAGACAAATCTCAAAATAATTCACCGGAAGCAACAGAAAATCAAACTCTATAACCAATTATTGCAAATTTGCTAATTCGATCAAACTTAGATATCAAAAGAGCAGTTTCAATGATCAATTGTTAAATCGATCAATGATTAACCTGCTTTGATACCATTTGAAAGGGATCGGGATCTAGTTTGATCAATTAGATTAAGATTTGTAGTCGAATAGCACACAAATTAGACAAAATTTAAGCAAGAATAATATGAATATTCAATCAAACCGTAACGGTTATAGAGAGAGAATGTTTTCTGCAAAAAGAACGTTTTCATTCATGCACATGCTTCCAATACAAGGAAATTAGGTCAACATTCCTTTTATAAAGGAATGTGACATCAGCTGACATCACTTGATAGTGTCAGCTAACTAATTATACAAACAACTGAAAGTAAACTAAACTACTGAAGTTATAACATCTGAAGTGTAAGAACTTCAGATGTTTTACATAATATAAAACTATTGATTACAAACTACTGAAAAGTAAACCATCACAACTAACTACTGAAGAGAACTACTTCAGCTGTTGTGACAACTTCTGAGAACTTGGTCTTCAGACTTTGTCTTCAGCTGTTGTGTTTAGCTGTTGTCTTCAGCTGTTGTCTTCAGACTTTGTCTTCAGACTTTGTCTTCAGACTTTGCCTTTAGACTTTGTCTTCAGCTGTTGTAGACCACTTTAGTTGTTTTGATGTCTGTGGGTCTTAAAGGATTTTCTGATCTGGCTCATTGGTTCTTTTGGTCCAACAAGACGAAACTTGATTTCATGCATGGTGTGAGAAGTACACGATTTGTATGCAATGTGTGACAACCATAAGTGTGGTATTAACCCGGAATGTTAAAACTTAATGTGACATGGATAATGTGCCTTGCAATGGTTAAAACTTATACGTTTACTACTTTTATGATTAGAACATGCCACCTCGAAGAGTTACCCGCAGCAACAGTGGCGAAAGTGAAGCCCTGAGGGGCAGAGGCAGAGGCAGAGGTAAAGCGCCGAGAACAAGCGATGGTCCTACCAATGACAATCAGGGAACAGGAAACTCTGACATTGTAGCCTTAATCGCTCAACAGCTAGCCGCACTGATTCCGACTATCATGGCCAAGTGAGCGATGCTCTTCAGAATCACCACCCCCACGGGGATGGTGGCAATGATAATGAGGATAATGGGAACCCGGCTGGGAATGAAAGCAATCAGGAGACCGGGAATGGTGGTACACCTGGTAATGAAACTGGGATTTTAATAAGACCGGGGTTGTGAATGCTAGACGGGGATGTTCATACAAGGAATTGTGTCTTGTAAACCGAGATAGTTTGATGGCAAAGGTGGAGCCATAGCCCTGACAAGATGGCTTGAAAAGATGGAGGCAGTGATTAACATCAGCGAATGCCTCGACAGTCAAAGGATCAAGTATGCCACATGCTCACTACAGGGCAAGGCACTAACTTGGTGGAACACCCAGATTCAGGCTAGAGGAAGAGAATCAACGATGCAAATGTCGTGGGATGAGTTCAAAACCCTAATCACTGATGGGTACTGTCCTCTCAATGAGATGTAGAAACTTGAGCATGAGTTGTGGAATAATGGTATGGTGGGGGCTGGGCACACGACTTACACCGATCGTTTTCACGAGTTAGCAAGATTGGTTCCGCATCTGGTCACCCCGGAACCAAAAAGGATAGAGATGTATATTTGGGGACTTGTGCCTCAAATCCAGGCAATGGTAACCGCAACTGCTCCTCCTACTCTCCAGAGCGCAATTCTGAAGGTTGGCGCTCTAACTGATGAGATGGTGAGAATAGGGGTATTGGGCAGGAGAGCAGAGAAAAGGAAAGATGTTGGGGAAACGAGTCGGTCGAGTGCCGGGAAATTTGAGAAAAGGGCCAAGACAACCAGAAATTTTGTGGCCGTGACCCAGGGCAGTCGAGAGTATGTGGGCCAGCACCCCTAGCTATGTCGTGCCGAGTGTGCGTGAACTATAGATGCCCAGGGCATTTAAAAAGAGACTGCAGAACCGTGCCGAATATGGTCGCACCAGTCAACGCGGTTAACCTCGCCGGGAATGCCAGGGGCTGTTACGAGTGTGGAAGCCCTGATCACTACAGAAACATGTGCCCTAAACTGAATCGGGTACCGGGTCAACAAGGGAACAACCAGCAATAGGTGATGGCTATAGCTGGAAATCAAGGCCCGACAAACCAAGGGAATACGGCTCAGGGACGCGCTTTTGTCATTGGAGCCAACGATGCCCGTCAGGACCCAAATGTTGTCACGGGTACACACTTACTCAATAATCACTCTGCATCTGTACTATTTGACACTGGAGCAGACAATAGCTTTATATCTTCTGAGTTTGTGCAATTACTTGATTTGAGTCCTAGTAGGCTAGAAACTAGCTACTCTGTAGAAATGGCCAATGGTAGGGTTGTTCAGGCCGACGAGATTATTAAAAAGTGCTCGATAATATTGGAGAACCATGCCTTCGATATAGACTTGATACCTTTCGAGTTAGGAAGTTTCGACGTAATTATGGGAATGGATTGGTTATCGAAACACAGAGCTGAGATTGTCTGTCGGGACAAGGTAGTGCGAATCCCTATATCAGATGGAGAAGTACTCAAAAGTCAAGGAGAATGACCGGAAGAAATTTAAAGCTTATTTCCTGCATGAAAGCACGCTGGAGTTTACGAAAACAGTGCTACGCTTTTCTGGCTCATGTGGTGGAAAAGAAAGAAGAGGAGCAGAAATTGGTAGATATCCTTGTAGTGCGGGATTACCCAGATGTATTTCCTGATGATTTGTCTGGTTTGCCTCCTCCACGGCAGGTGGAATTTTGTATAGAGTTGGTTCCTAGAGCTACACCGGTAGCAAAGACACCGTATAGGCTAGCACCATCTGAAATGCAAGAGTTATCTAGTCAGTTATAGGAACTACTGGAGAAGGGTTTATTGGCCAAGTCACTCGCCTTGGGAGCACGGTGTTATTTTTCAAAAAGAAGGATGGGTCATTCCGTATGTGTATCGACTACAGTGAGTTGAACAAGTTAACTGTGAAGAATCGGTACCTCTCCCCAGGATCATCGACCTGTTTGATCAGTTGCAGGAGCTTCGTATTTCTCAAAGATCGACCTTCGTTCTGGATATCATCAACTATGGGTTTTCGAGGTGGGTGTACCGAAAACAACATTTAGAACTCGTTATGGGCACTATGAGTTCTTGGTCATGCCGTTCGGATTGACTAACGCATGAGCTATGTTATGGACCTAATGAATCGGGTGTGTAAACCTTACTGGGATAAGTTTGTGATTGTATTCATAGACGACATACTTATCTACTCCCGATCGAAGGAGGATCATGAAGAACACCTTAGGGCAATACTGGAACTGTTAAGGGAAGAGAAACTTTTCGCCAAGTTCATGAAGTGTGAATTCTCACTGCGAGAAGTGAAGTTTTTGGGTCATGTGGTTAACAAGGACGGGATTCATGTAGATCCCGACAAGATCGAAGCGGTGAAGAAATGGGATACGCCCCAGACACCTTCAGAGATATGACAATTCTTAGGATTGGCTGGATACTATCGTCGTTTCATCGCGAACTTTTCAAAGATCGCTCAACTGTTGACATTGTTGACTCAGAAAGACAAGAAGTTTGATTGGGGACATGCACAAGAACAAGCGTTCCAAACGCTGAAAGATAAGCTGTGTAATGCACCGATATTGTCCCTCCCAGACAGAACTGATGATTTCGTGGTATACTGTGATGCTTCGCATCAAGGGTTGGGATGTGTACTAATGCAGAAAGATAAGGTGATTGCCTACGCTTCGCGACAACTTAAGGTGCATGAAAAGAACTACACAACTCATGATCTTGAGTTGGGCGTTGTAGTATTTGCACGCAAGATATGGAGGCATTACCTATATGGAGGCATTACCTATATGGAACCAAATGCATCATCTACACAGATCATAAAAGCCTTCAACATATCCTGGATCAGAAGGAACTCAATATGCGACAGCAACGTTGGGTAGAGCTTCTTAGTGACTACGATTGTGTAATCCGGTATCATCGGGGAAAGCTAACGTGGTGGCTGATGCTCTAAGCCACAAAGAACGCGTGAAACCACTACGTGCTCAAGCTTTGGGATTGACCATCCAAACAAATTTGAAAGCTCAGATCCAAATTGCACAAAGTGAGGCGTTGAAAGAAGAAAACCTTGCGGGAGAAGAATTCGAGGGTTGGATAAACAACTGATGTGCAAGGACGATGGTGTACAGTACTTCGTGGACCGTATATGGGTACCCAAATGGGGAGGTGTAGGTACCTTGGTCATGGATGAAGCACACAATACGCGATATTCTATTCATCCTGGTGTAGACAAGATGTACCACGATCTCAAAGATCTGTACTGGTGGCCAGGCATGAAGAAAGACATTGCCATGTACGTCAGCAGATGCTTGACATGCTCGAAAGTTAAATCTGAACATCAGAAACCATCAGGACTGTTAAAGCAACCTGAGATTCCCGAGTGGAAATGGGAGAACATAGCCATGGATTTCATTACCAAACTCCCTCGAGCGAGCAACGGGCATGACTCGATATGCGTCGTAGTGGATCGAATGACGAAATCAGCACATTCTTGCCAATCCGAGAAGACTACAAAATGGACAAGTTGGCGATATTGTACATAAAAGAGGTCGTGACAAGACACGGAGTGACGGTGTCAATCATATCCGACGTGACGGCCGATTCACTTCACGATTTTGGCAGACACTACAGAAAGCGATGGGCACTGATTAGACATGAGTACCGCCTATCACCCTCAGACAGATGGCCAAAGTGAACGAACTATACAAAACGCTAGAAGACATGCTGAGAGTGTGTGAATCGACTTTGGTGGTAGTTGGGACACTCATTTGCCGTTGATTGAGTTCTCTTACAACAACAGCTACCATACCAGTATTGGGTGTGCTCTATTCGAAGTGTTGTACGGAAGAAAATGTAGATCACCATTATTGGGCCGAGATTGGTGAAAGTCAGTTAACAGGCCCAGAGATCATTCAGGAAACAACGACAAGATCTTTCAAATCAAAGATAGACTAAAAGCCGCTAGAGATCGACAAAAGAGCTATGCCGACAACCGTCGGAAGCCTCTAGAATTCAACGTTGGGGATCTAGTGTTACTCAAAGTCTCCCTTGGAAAGGAATTGTTCGGTTTGGGAAAGAAAGGGAAGTTAGCCCTAGGATACGTGGACCATTCGAGATTACGGAAAGGATTGGTCCAGTGGCGTACTGATTAAGGTTACCACAAGAACTCAACGGTGTGCATGATACTTTCCATGTGTCGAACCTCAAGAAGTGTTTGGCTGATGAATCACTTTACGTATCGATTGAGGATATCAATACGATGAAAAGCTTCATTTATTGAGGAATCCATTGAGATCATGGATCGTAAGGTCAAACAGTTGAAGCGCAGTAGAATACCAATTGTTCGCGTGAGGTGGATTTCAAAATGAGGGCCAGAGTTTACATGGGAACGGGAAGATCAAATGAAACTTAAATATCCACACCTATCGTGGATGACACTCTTGGACTAACTCCAGCTGAATTTTGGGACAAAATTCTCTCAACTGGGGGATACTGTGACATCCATCACCTTAAGATCCGTCAATAACATAATAACCATCGATTATTCTTGATTATTCTTCCACTTCTTCATGAACTCCTGTTATAGAAATCATTTTGCTTTATTACCCTTGTGCATGTACTCCTTCGTGAACGTGTGCTAAACCTAAACTTTTATAAATTCATCACCATTATCACCAATATATCATTTTATTTATAATCATTGTCATAATAAAACCATTTTAAGATATCAATTACCATAAAACACATTTTTAACATTAATATAAAAACACGCTTAAAGTCGTTTTCAACCGAAACAAACTTGGAAACTCGGGGGCTAAGTGCAGGGACTAAAATTGACATTTTGCAAACTTGGGATGGGTATAAAAACCCCCTTTCCCAGCCATTTCTTCATCTTCTTCACTTCTCCTCTATTTTCTTCTTCACCGCCTATCTTCTTCACTTTTGCACCAAAAACGCTCCATGGTCTCGTTTTCAGTCTAGACGTCATCTACAACCTAGTCTACTCCATCCTTGTAGCTAGACGACCTTGGTGTCCATTTCTTGCTTGTTTTACTGCTGTCCATTTCTAGGTTTCGGACCCGAACACAAGAGGTCGTGTGGGTGCGTATGGTGTCTTTCTGAGTGTGCTTCTTGTTGGTGTGTTTGTTGTGTGATTCTGGAAGTCCTTGTTGTGTAAAACCTGTGCTTGGGGCAGCCGAAGGCTGCTCTGCACTTCCGCAGTCGTGAACTTGCAGTTCAGGCGACTGGGTTTGTCATGCAACTGACCCGTGCGACTGGGGGAGTTGTGCGACTGAGTCATGCGACTGGGTCATTCGGGCGACTGAGTCGTGCGACTAGGAATGTCATGCGACTGAGCCATGCGATCGAATGTTGTGTGCGATTGAGTCCATGCGGATGAATGTGTGTGCGATTGAGTCAATGCGGATGAATGTTGTGTGATTGAGTCAATGCGGATGAATGTTGTGTGCGATTGAGTCAATGCGGATGAATGTGGTGTGTGATTGGGTCAATGCGGATGAATGTGGTGTGAGATGAGTCCTACGACTGAATGAATGCATGCGACTGTGTGGTATCGCACGACTGAAGGCCAATCGTACGAATGAAGGTTCAGTCGTACGAATGAAGCTGATTCGTACGAATGAAGGTTGATTCATGCGTATGGAGGTTAAGTCGTGCGATTGGGTGTTGTGTGGTACAACTGAATGCTAGTCGTACGAATGAAGGTTCAATCATGCCAATGAAGCAGATTCGTACGATTGAAGGTTGATTCGTAGAATGGAGTGTTGAGTCGAGTGTATGGTCCTGTTGTGTGACTGATGGTGTTGTGTTTGCGAATTTCCTTCTTGAATGTCATGTGATGATGAGGTAACATCAGTAAAAGTGTCATTGCTTGACCACAAAGATTAAAGTCAACGCTATCAACATGCACATACTATTTCAATTTAAATCAACCTAACCCTTTACAATTATCGACTACCCATTTGGGACTACAAATATTTAAACAAGTACTATCTTTTATAACAATGGGATCTTTATACGGATGTCATTAGCAATGACGACTACCCTTAATACTTGGATCTACATAAGGTCTGATATGTGTGTCCGCTTGTGTGTGTGTTACCCACGACCGAACCGATACAACCCGAACTGACCAAACATTACTATATGCTTTATACACGTCATTAATGCTAAACAATAACTGTCAATAGGTGTTGTGTTCATTGCATACAACCATCGGGAACTTTGATCATTCATACTTACCACTAACATGTGAGTTTCGTGGCCCTTTTATGTTTATACAACTTTTCAACCATTTACAAACTTAGGGGAAAGGTATGCTCACCCACTTTTCATGCTGTACAACATACATACAATTTACATACTTGGAATCAACGTGCTACTGTTTTGTGAGTACTATCTCATACATGCGTGAGTCTGCTTTGTGGTTCTTTCTTATAACCATTTAATTCCAGTGTGGGAACGACGGATAGGTATTGGTAGTACTACTTTGGTTGACACCCCCACCCTCATGTTGGTATACTAATTAGTACCAACAGATGCCAGGAACGGGCCTTGGGTGAATATATTCGACAAAGATTCTTTGTGTACGTCATTAGGTTTGGTTGAAAAGCTCTTGTCATGTGATTTGCTTACTTATAACTGTATGCACGGTATTCTGCAACAACTTATAGAACATCATTACTATTTACTTTTAAACTTGCAAGCTCACTAACAATTTTGTGACCATTTGTGGCATATCTTTTCAGGTGATCGTGCTAGCTGAAGATCTAGGTGTGCTGCCTTAGTGGAGACCCTAGGATGCATTTTCGGGCTAAACTTGTCATTTGAAAACTCTGATGTGTCTGTTTTAAATCAACAACTACCCTTTGTTACTTGTTCCCGCGTTGTGGGAAAAATACATTACAATGTTGATATCCGTATTTGTGTGATCATTTGGTTGTGAATGCTTATGGCTATTGGTCGTGAACACTGACTATACACGACACAAGTCCCTTGTTGTCGGGTGTCGTCATGACACGCTTGCTATCATTTATTATATTGCATCTCTATCTCTTACCATGTGTTATGACGACTCCGGTCTCGTTACATCCTCGTGTTTCCACTCTTAGCGGGGGTGTGACATTGTTATTCTTAGTCAATGCTCATCCTCCTAAACTTTCCATCCGCATTGACTTCATCCGTGTTTCCCACTACTCATCCGCATTTCTTTTACTTAGTGGGAAAATGTCCATCCGCATTGACTTCTATGTTCATCTGCATTGACTTTCTATGTTCATCCATATTGACTTTCCTTGGCAATTAATGCTCATTCGCATTGACTTTCTATGTTCATATGCATTAACGTTCCTTGGCTATTAATGCTCATCCGCATTGATTTCTATGTTCATCCGCATTTCTTCTGCATACTTAGGCAGATTCTAAAACTTAAACATACGAGCTCTAAGTATCAGTTCTCAATTCCTAAGCACCATTAAACATGTTCTAAGCTTAAATCTTACAATCTAAGCCACAGAAAACACCATCATACATCATCAAGCATGAACATAGCCATACATCTCATAAACATCGACATACACACAGTCAAACATACCGGTCCGAAACCTAGTTTAAAAAAACATAAGTTCATGTATTTCTAGCCCCAAAATCAGTTAAAAATTAGTAAAAGAGGGGTTCTAGAACTCACCTTTGCAGCTCTTGAGTGTGGCTTCTTCCAAACTCGTTTGCAAATTGAATTCAACCGCCTAGAAACCCACTAAAACATACCGAACACATACAAACACACATAAGCATAAACCCTAGGATAAAACCAGTGAAGAACATCATAAAACTATGAATGTTACCTTGAATTTGAATCTCTCTTGTTCTTCCTTCAAAACCGAGAATTCTCTGCTGCTTTTGCCACTTTCTTTCTCTAAAATCCTAAAGTTTGTGAGGTGGTGTGTGACATATGGGCGGCCATACCACCTTTTACATCCACTTTTTAAACATTTTATCCTTTTGAACACTTTTAACCCTAGACTGGGTTTTATTTTTTCTTCTTTTTTCCACTTTATTCTTTTTTTTGACTTATAAAAAATAAATGGGTGTTACAACAATTGATAGAGTACTTTGAGTAGTATATGTTCTTCCATCAAAGATCCTATTGATTCCAGAAGAGATGTGCCTTGAAAATCTATCCAATCTGGATTTCCTGTTTAAGATACACTTAAGGTAAGTGTGACATAGGAACCGGTAGGGCTTGCAAAATCTTCTCTTTTGATCTTTTTTCTTTCAAACTCACTATCATAACCCATCAAAAGAAATATCTTCTCTATGTACACATGTACAAAGACATCTGGATGACCTATTCTTGATCTCCCAACTCTAGTACCCTTTTGATTGTCAATTCATCAATTCTTAAGTGTTCATTACTTACATCTGCCATAATCACATTTGATTCTCCATCCTCCTCTATTCGTGCAAAATTTCAAAAATCGATTATGTGTGCTTGATGAATCACAGGTTGTGTTGTTAAAGCATAGAAGAGCTTGGATCATCGCATATATCTAATGATGTCTCGACACCCTTCTGATATAGGGTCATCAGCATTAAAAAAAGCACACACATTATGGTCTTTTGCAAATCGATTAGTAATATGTTTAGGAGTTAAGAAGAATAGATTAGAATAACACTACAGACATAAGAATATGAACAGTTTTAATGATAACCAAGAATCAAACAGTTCATTATAATAGTTATGACATGTTTTACTTTTAAACCCAGTGATCTGAGTTCAAGATTATGTGTTTGTTTGAGGTTTTGATTTGGTAATTTTAAATGTTTGTGAAAGGGGGAAAAGGTTGTTGAGTGCGCTTTTCTAGGTTTGAAAAGTGTTCCGTAAAAGTAATAATGATATTTAAGTCAAAAACATCATTATACTCACTCAGACACATTAAATTCATTTATTTAATGATGTGGGACCTTCAATCCGTATTACCATTTCCTTATTTATAGTTCTTCCGTAGATATTCTACGGATTCCATAGATCATCTACGCTTCCGTAGATCTTCTACGGATTTCGAAGATCAACTACGGATGAATTAGAATTAAAAACTAACTTTTGATGAAGTGTAATTTAATTTTTTTCATAGGTTACCACATCTATGAAATTAGATTATGCTTTTAAAACATTAACTCATCCGTAGTTTACCAATCTACGGATAGTCATATTTTATTATGTTTCGCACTGTAGCTTCTGCTGATGCTGAAAATGCACTATAGCTTTTGATGCTTAAAAATCCACTGTAGCTTTTGCTAATGTTGAAAATGCATTGTAGCTTATGCTGATACTGGAAATGCACTGTAGCTTTTACTGATGTTGAAAAAGCCAAGATTGAAACTTCTTTGATTGTATTGTCCTAATCAGGTGATAGAACCATCTATTGCTATTGGACTTTGTTGACTTTGTTTCCATGACAATTGTGCATAGGAAGGTTTATATTTTGAAAAAAATCATGTACCCCATAGTCCAGTTAGTGCTCATGTTCTAGTTTCCTCATTCAAATTTTGATCCATATTTAGATTTTATTGTTTTCATGCATTACTACTCTCCCTAAATTTGTGATTAATGATAAGATGTTGCTAATCACAAATTATGAAGTAATTAGCATAAAAGGCACATGACAGTCCAAAGTTATAAACATCCTAAGCTAAAAAAAGAAATATTATATACAAGCATATGAACACACATAATGGGATCATACTATGACACTAAACATCTTCCATTTGGATTTGGTTGATGAAGTGTGATCTCATTCTAGTCTTGATTTCAAGTATGTTTGACCACTTAATTCAAACAAGAGTATTGTATCAACTAGCATGTTGTTTATCATGTTTTAGGTTTGTTAGAGATTAACTGTATGGGTTCCACATTCAATTCACATTAGAGTTTGTCCTCCTTTGTGAGTTAGTCATCACCTTTCCACATTCAACTAGGCAGTTGAGACAAGTTTGATGTCTCATTAATGCTTCATTGTTAAAGCTCTTTAGATAATACACATATGCTCATAATGGATTCTTTTGAGAGCTTAGATATTATCATCATCGATCACCAGGTCTTTACTTTTGTAAACAAAGGTGCCTTTAACCAGGTCTTGTTTACCAAAAACAAGGGATGATGAGGATCATACTTGTAATTAGTTAGGTACAAAGGGTACACCAAGGTGTTCATATGCCAAGTCTTTGTTTACACAAAAACAGAGGGAATATGATTTGCAAAGAGATAGAATTATAAAGTGTTTTACAAAGTGTGCTTGAGTGAGTGATTTGATCACATAAGAATAGACTTACTTGCTTGATCTTCAAATAAAGTTTCCCATAGACAGTCACCTTTCATGATGTTAGGCATGCACTAAGGGTAGCTTCCACTCAAGATGAACCTACTTGCATATCAAAGTACTTTTGATTAGATTTAAAGCAAGTTAATTACTCAAGAGTAAGCAAAGGCATAGTATACTATCATTTACCAAACATATGTAATGCTAAAAAAATAAAAGAAAGATAATAGTTTTGTATTTTTGTATGTTTTTCTAAATGCTTTTGGGTTTTATAGAGTACTATTCACAAGGACAATCACATGTTTTTCTTTGTTGATGATGATTAATTTAAGTTAATCATGCCCAAAGACTCAATTAGAAAATTAAATCTAACTGAATCAAAGGCTTTAGTGAATAAATCAGCAAGCTGATTTGTTGTATCAACTTTGATTAACTTGATTAAACCCTTTTCTGAGCGATCTTTCAGAAAATGGTATTTGATTTCAATATTCTTTGTTTGCTATGTTGAACTGGATTAGCAGTGATAAACATAGCAGCTGAATTATCAATATGAATTGGGGTTTGAGGGAAATTGTAACCATAATCAAGCAATTGGTTTTGCAACCAAAGTACTTGTGAGAAACTAGTTGAAGCATCTATGTACTCAGTCTCAGTTATGGATACAGATAAATTTGTTTACTTCTTGCACTGCCATGAAACAAGTCTTGGTCCTATGAATTGACATTCACCAGTTGTGGATTTTCTATTGTTGTTGCGTCCTCCAAACTTGTAACACTAGGTTATTTTAAAGTCAAAGAAAAGAAAGTGAAATAAAGGAAGGAAAAGAAATAAAACCCAATTCTAGAGGTAAAAAGTGTCCAAAAAGACAAAATGTTTGAAAAGTGGGTGTAAAAGGTGGTATGGCCGCCCATATGTCACATACACCACTAATTTTCGGGTTTTAGAGAGAGAGAGAGAGTAGCTCGGAGCAGCAAATTCTTGACTTTGAAGAAGAACAAGAAGAAAGAATTCGAATTCAAGGTAAGAATTCATGCTTTTATGGTGTTCTTAACTTGTCATATCCTCGGGTTTATGCTTATGTATGTTTGTATGTGTTCGGGTATGTTTTTAGTGGGTTTCTTAACGGTTGAATTCAAGTTGCAAACGAGTTTGGAGGAAGCCATACTCAAGAGCTGCAAAGGTGAGTTCTAGGACCCCTCTTTTACTAGTTTTTAACTGATTTTGGGGCTGGAAATGCATGAATGTATGATTTTATTAAACTGGGTTTTGGACCCGTACGCTTGAATGTGTGTATGATGATGTTATGATGTGATGTGTGACTATGTTCATGCTTGATGATTTATGATTGTGTTTCTAAGGCTTAGAGGGTAAGATTTAAGCTTAGAACATGATGAATGGTGCATGGGAATCGAATATGATGTTCTAGGCTCACATGTTAAGTTTTGAAATCTGCCTAAGTGTTTTGAAGTCAATGCGGATGGAAACAATTAATGCGGATGAAGTCAAATGCGGATGAAGTCAATATGGATGAACATTGACTAAGTGCATGAAATGCGGATAAGCAATTGACTAAGGATGGGAAATGCGGATGAGGTATGTCAATGCGGATGAACATTGACTAAGTGCATGAAATGCGGATGAGTATTTGTCTGGGAAATGCAGATGAGGTATGTCAATGTGGATGAGCATTTGACTAAGGCTGGAAATGTGGATGAAGTATGTCAATGCGGATGAGCATTTGACTAAGTATATGAAATGCGGATGAGTAAGTCAAATGCGGATGACAAATGCGGATGAAGCAATACAAATGCGGATGAAGCAATACAAATGCGGATGAAGCAAATCAAATACGGATGAACAAGAGGGTCAATGCGGATGAACACTTAGAATAATTCTGACTTTTTGGTGAAAAGGGAAGTAATGTAGGCTTTGACCTAGGAGATTCCCGTGGTTTATGTAAGTTGACTTTTGAGGTCATAGATGGTATGTTGGGCATGTTATGATATGTGATTGATGCTTATGATGATGATGATGTTACATGGTTATACATGATGTATGTTATGTATGTATGATGCCCTGCATGATGATGTATGAATGATATGTTTATGTTCCTTTTGATGATGTATGTTTATCTTTCCTATGACTTTACGTGTTATGATAATTAATGAACAAAGTATTATGTAACGTAAAGTGAAAGATAATGAAAGAGGAACATGATGATGAATGCACGCATTAATGAATGAATGATGTAAGAAAGGCTTGCAAGCAAATGTATGGAGGTGCACACCCATTGTAGGTGTTAGCTCAACAGTGTGCGGGTTAGCTACCCCAAAGGATGCACATTGGGGTCCTTCTCTGTGATTGACCATATGGATTAACCATTGTTGCGTGCCTTAGAAACTGTGACCACTTGGTGCTGGGCACCACCGATGAAGGTCTTTTATAGGCTTCGGTCCAGTATCATGAGCATGAAGGGCATTGCATAAGACAATGGCATACCTGGACTTTACCTTAGGTACTGTGACCACTTGGTGCTGGGCACCACCGATGAAGGTCTTTTATAGGCTTACGCATAGTATCACGAGCATGAAGGGTAAAGTTCATGGTGATGATGAAAGTAATGAATGAAATGATGAATGAATGGAGGAATGAACTAAAGAATGACGAAGATAATAATGATATTATCTGTATGTATGTACGATGTATGATCATGAACGAATGTAAAGTATTATATGATTTTAAAAGAAAGGATGATTTTACGAAAGAAAAGTATGTTTTGTTATAACACTAGAACTCACTCAGCAACGCTGAGTTTTATGTGTTTCTGGTTGGCAGGTAATGTTGCTGAGGATGGCACGAGGCAGTTGCTCAGCTCTTTTGGATGGCATCCATTTATATAAAGCTTTTGTGATGTAATACAACAAATGTAATTTTGTAACTGACAAACGATGCATTATTATTACAAAAGTTTTTGTGATGAAATGAAATGCCATTTTTGAATGTTTCCTCTGTGAATGTTTATTTAGAATAACTGTAAATGTATGTTTTATGTGCAATGGTTGACCAGCTGTAAGCGTCTCGGAAACGGGGTCTCACAAAAGTCACCATCTGAATATGAGTAGAGAGTGAAATCACCATCCTTTGGATACCAAAGGCCAAGGGTAGGTTTTCCTTTTAGATATCTAAAAATTCTCTTGACAACATTCAGATGAGACTTTTTGGATCAGATTGGTACCTAGAACAAACACACATAACAAACATTATGTTAGGTCTGCTAATAGTTAAATATATAAGTGATCCTATCATTGATCTATACAGTCTTTGATCAACAGATTTTCTAGTGGAATCAGGCACAATCTTGTCAATTGTGGAAGCAGAAATATTGCATGAAGATGTATCAGCAAGATTGTATTTATTTAATATTTGATGAACATACTTGTCTTGATTGACAAAGATCCCATCTGTTTTCTTATGACCTTGGAGACCAAGGAAGAAAGTTAATTTTCCCATTAAAATCATCTAAAATTCAAATTTCTTCAAATTTTCAAAGCTGACACACAATCTCTTATTGGTTGATCCAAAAATAATGTCATCTACATAAATTTGAACCACTAAGAGATCTTGATGTTCTTATTTGAGAAAGAGTGTCTGAACAATAGTCCCCCTCTTATATCCATGCTTGAGCAAGAAAGATGATAATGTTTCATACCACTTTCTTGGTGCTTGGTGAAAACCATACAAAGCTTTCTCTAACTTGTATACCCTATGTGGATAGTCATGATCTTCAAAACTAGGAGGTTGAACTACATATACCTCTTCATCAATTTTCCCATATAGGAAAGCATACTTGACATCCATTTGATAGACTGTGAACTTCTTATATGAGGCATAGGCTGCGAATACTCTTATTGATTTAATTCTTGCAACAGGTGCAAAAACTTCATAATAGTCTATCCCTTCCTCTTGAATATATCCTTCTGCAATCAACCTAGCTTTGTTTCTTACAAAGATACTTTTTTCATCTAGTTTGGTTTTGAAGAACCACCTTGTCCCAATTGGATGTTGACCTTCAGGTAGATAAACTAGATTCCAAACTTTCGGCTTCCTGAATTGTTGAAGCTCTTCCTGCATAGCCTTAATCCAGCTATTATCTTCTAGGGAAGCTATGATGTTTGGAGGAACAACTTATGAAAGAAAACAAGTGAAAAGACAAAATGTTTGCAGCTCCCCCTTGCCTTCTTGTTGTTCTTTCATTAAGATCTCCAATTATGTTGTTTATTGAATGAGACTTATGAATTCTGGTTGTTGGAATGGATTCAACTAGAATAGATGATTTTAAGTTGGTCATATATATTGATGCAGATGGATCTAGCTGAGATGTAACACCCGGTTATTTTAAAAAGACAAGACATGAAGAATAAAAGAAAGAAAAGCAATAAAGTCCAAGTGGAAGGATTAAAAGTGTCCAAAAGGACAAATCTTTGAAAAAGTTTGTGTAAAGGTGGGCATGGCCGCCCAACCTCTTTTCACATCACTCTCATTCGGACTTTAGAGAGAGAAAGACAAGAGGAGAGCAGAAACTCTTGGTTGGAAGAAGAAGAGAAGAACAAATCGAATTCAAAGTAAGAATTCGTGGTTTCTAAGTCTTGATGATAGGTTTTATCCCGGTTATATGCTTATGTGCTTATGTGTTTGTGTATGTGCTCGGGTGTGTGTGTTGGTGATGTTGTTTTAGGTGATTGAACTCGGTTGCAAAGGGTTAGAAAGGAAGAAACACCCAAGTCGCATCAGGTAAGTTCTAGAGCCTGGTTTCTACTTGTTTTAAACTATCTTTGGGGCTGAAAACGTATTAATGATTTTACAAAGCTTATGTATGTTTACCCGTATATATTGTGCATGTTGGATGTTGGTTCTTGAATGCTTATAGGTTCTTCATGTTTACAATGGCCACATTAAGCTTAGAACAGATGGGTTGATGATTGGGTTTGAATACATACTAGAAACATGTCACACAGAAGGTCCATGCGCCTAGATAAGGCTCATGCGCCTGAAAATGCCTTAGAAGGAATTAAGTGTAATTCATGCACCTAAACAGTAGTCCATGTGCCCAAGAATGCCTTAGAAATGTTTAAGTACAGCTCATGCGCCTGAACAGTGGTCCATGCGCTTAGAAATATTAGTCAGATGACCAAGTGCAGGGCCATGCGCCCCAATAGTGCTCATGCGCCCAAGTGGCCCATGCGCCTAAGTGTTAATACACCTGAATAGTACCCATGCGCCTAGAATTCGGCTGGAAATGAATAAGTGTCCACACGTCGAGGATTCCCCATGCATCTAAGCACTCATGCGCCTGCATAGTGCCCATGCGCCTAAAAGTTGCCCATACGCGTAAGTGTTCACCATGCGCCTGCATAGTGCCCATGCGCCTAAGGACTTAGAATATTTTTCTGATTTTTGGGGAAAAAATGTAATGTAGGCTTTGACTTGGGAGATTCCCGGGGGCTATGTTAGTTGACTTTTTGAAGTCATTTATGTTGTGATAATGTGATGTATGATGTGATGTATGATTGTATGATATGTTTATGTTCCTTATTATGAAGTATGATTATCTTTCTTGTGGCTTTACGTGTGATGTTAATGAATGAATGAAGTATTCTGTAACGTAAAGTGAAAGATAAAGGAAAGAGGAACATGAAGTAAGAATGCATGCATTAATGAGTAATGAAAGTAGAGATAGTCTTGTAAGCATGGCATGTACATCGGGGTCTTTCTTTGTGATTGGCTATTTGGATAGACCTATTGCTGCATACCTTAGGTACTGTGACCACAAGGTGTGATGCACCGTTATAGAAGGTCTATGATAGGCCTAGGTCCAGAACCATGAATAGAAAGGTATTGCATATGGCAATGGTAAACCTACATTCATACCTTAGGTACTGTGACCACGAGGTGCGATGCACCGTTATAGAAGGTCTATGAGAGGCCTAGGTCTAGAACCACGAACATAAATGTATTGCATAGTAAACCTAAATCTTACCCTAGGTACTATGACCATGAGGTGCGATGCACCGTTATAGAAGATCTATGATAGCCCTAGGTCCAGTACCATGAACAAAAGGGAAGGGTTTACGGTTGTCAGAAAGGAAATGTAAAGCATGAAAGATTAAAGAAGATAATGATGATATTATCTGTATGTACGTATGAACACGAATGAATGAAGAGTACAGTTTGATTCTGAAAGAAAGTAAAGAACGGTTTTACGAAAGAAAAGTATGTTTTATTTATAAAACTATAACTCACTCAGCAACACTGACGTTTATACATTTTCAGTTGGCAGGTAAACATTGCTGAGGACGGCACGAGACGGCTACTCAGCTCTTTTGGATGGCATTCTTTTGTTAATGTTTTCGCATTGTAATGCTAACGAATGATGTTTTGAAATGAACGCTTGTATTAACTTGCAAAAGCATATGTAATGATATGAAAAGTTATATTTTTTTATGTTTCCGCTGCAAAATTTTTGTAAGGCAAATGTAATTATATGTTTTATGTGTGATGAGAATCCAACTGTAAGTGTCCCGGGAACGGGGCCTTACAAGTTGGTATCAGAGCTAAAGTTTAAGTGAAATGGGTAAATTTTCAAAATAAACCTTAACTTATACTGAGAATGGGATGGAATGGGAATGGGATGCCAATCTGAGTAGCTGCGTGCCATCAGGTATTTTCGTAATTTTAACCGGTTTATGTGCGCATTGTATGTGGTTATGTGTTGTATGTAGATTTAGATACTGATTAAGTCAGGATAGGAGATGCTTGGGGTAAGAAGAGTAAAGTAAGTGGCTAATCACAACTGGCCACTGTAATTAGGGACTTACTATAGTTGACATAAACTGAGTGTACCTGGACTGACAGCGTTGGTGTTTGAATCTTATAGTGTGAGTTTAGAGGATGGTCGGTGGTAGATCTTCGAAGGTTTCGTCAGGTGAAGGTTGTGGTGGACGTGGTGTTGGACCGCGTGTGACAAGAAGTATGGCTAGGGCTACTGAGGTAGCACTCAAAGAGCCTGAGATCCATCACCAGGAAGCCGATGATGATAGTGCTAGTCTGAGGACCATGTTGAAAGAGGCTGTTGTCGAGGGAGTTCAACGGGCCATGCAGATGATTCGTCCGGGTATAGTGACTGAGGTAATTAAGGCAATGAAGGAGACGACCGCAATTGAAATGAACAAGGAGGGTAGCAATGACAAGAACTGCAACGGAAAACGGGTCGAACGTGGGGGTTACACTCCATATAAAAAGGTTGCTAGGACGGATTGTAGCTTCGTCTAGCACGGAGATGAGGAAGTGTGGTAGGTGTGCTAAAGGGCATACTAGAGAGTGCAAGTGGGGACTAAATGTTTTTTTTCAGTGTGGAAAGGAGGGCCATAGGGTGAGGGATTGTCAAATGGCTAAACGTTACGACTGTGGCAAGACGGGACACATGAGCAGAGACTGTAAGAAGCCATGGGACGAGAGTTTTGGCGCAATGATGACGACTAGAATTGCGGGGTCGAAAAGGTGTGACAAGTGTGGACGTAGGCACCCCGGGGAATGTAGATTGAGGAGCAATGTCTGTTTCCGTTGTGGAAGCACCGGACATGTGGCGAAGAACTACGGTATGAGGAGGTGTTATTGTTGTGGTGAAGAAGGTCACGTGAGCAGGGACTGCAAGAAGTTGAGGGCGGAAGGCTCGGAAGTGAAGAAGGTCGGAGGAAGCTAGGACGGACCCTAATGTTGTGTTAGGTACGTTTCTATTAAACCAAACTTTAGCCTCGGTGTTGTTTGATTCTGATGCTAGTAAAAGTTTTATCTCTGCTGCCTTCTGTGCTAAGTTGCTTGTTAGTAGTAGAAATGTCCGTGAACCGTTCGAGGTAGAAACTACTATTGGTAAGTCAACTAGAAATACTGATGTGACAGAGGACTGTGCCATAGAACTAGAAGGTCATAGGTTTTCTGCTAGGATACACGTGATGCCCCTAGGTGGATTTGATGTAGTACTAGGGATGGACTGGTTAGCAACCTATGAAGAAAACATCGTATGTCACAAGAAAATGATTCGATTAGTTGCGTCCGATGGGAGTTTGGTTACAATTTATGGAGATCGCGTTACTACGATCCCGAACATGATCTCGATGGCGGTGGTGGGGAGGTGCATGAAACATGGATGTAGTGCCTACTTGGCATACGTAAAGGATGTGGACGAGCCAACACCACAACTATCTGATGTACCAGTTGTGTGTGACTTTTCGGATGTGTTTCTAGATGATTTACCAGGTGTGCCCCAGTCCTGTTTGTGAAGAAGAAAGACGGTAGTATGAGGATGTGCATTGACTACCGCGAGCTGAACAAGTTGACGGTGAAGAACCAATACCCCTTACTGAGAATAGATGATAGGTTTGACCAGCATCGAGGTGCCAATTGGTTTTCAAGGATAGATCTTCGATCTGGTTACCATCAGTTGATGGTGAAGGAGCAGGATATCCCTAAAACAGCTTTTCGTACACGCTATGATCACTACGAGTTTCTTGTCATGTCCTTTGTTTTGACCAATGCGCCAACTGCTTTTATGGATCTGATGAATCGTGTGTGTCGGCCTATGTTGGATAAATCAGTGATTGTGTTTATTGATAATATCCTGATTTAGTCAAAGAGTGAGATTGAGCATGTCGGTCACATTCGTGAGGTTTTGGAGGCATTAAGAAGGGAGAAGTTGTATGCCAAATTCTCGAGGTGCGTGTTCTGGTTGCGCGAAGTTCAATTCTTAGGTCATGTGGTAAATCCCGAGGGGATTATGGTAGACCCTGCAAAGGTGGAGGAAGTGATGCAATGGAAGTCTCCAAGGACGACATCCGAGATTCGTAGTTCCTTGGGGTTGGCGGGATATTATCGAAGGTTCATTCAGGACTTTTCCAAGATCGCTTCTCCACTAACCAAGTTGACCTGAAAGGATGTAAAGTTTATATGGGGTCAAGCTCAAGAGCAAGCAATCGAGGAGTTAAAGGCAAGGTTGACTCAAGCCCCTGTCTTATTATTACCCGAGGGAAGCAAGGATTTGGTGGTCTATTCACATGCTACTTACTTAGGGTTAGGGTGCGTAATAATGCAGAGAGGGAAGGTTATAGCCTATGCATCCCGATAGTTGAAAGTTCATGAGATCAATTATCCCACTCATGACTTGGAGCTAGCGGCCATGGTCTTTGCATTGAAGATTTGGAGGCACTATCTCTACGGGACGAAGTGCACCATTTTCACTGACCACAAGAGCTTAAAGTACTTCTTTGAGCTCGCAAAGGATTATGATTGTGAGATTCATTACCATCCGGCAAAGCTAACGCGACGGCGGATGCCCTTAGCCGAAAGGAGAGGCCCGAACCGATTCGGGTGAAAGCTTATCAACTAATCATGACCTCTGATGTGATGAAGCAAGTCAAGGAGTTTCAAGATGAGGCATTGAAAGAAGATCATATAAACTCTGAATGAATGAGAGGTCTAGTTGGGTAATTGGGTGAAAACACACTCGGTGTTAACACTCGATTTGGACGAGGGTGGATTCCTCGTTTTGGGGATCTACGGGTGAAGATAATGGATGAAGCCCACAAAACTCCATACTCCATCCACCCTGGTGCCACAAAAATGTATCAAGATATGAAGAAGGATTATTGGTGGTCGGGTATGAAGCGCGATGTGGTGGGATATATGAGTAAGTGCCTTACTTGCTTTCAAGTGAAGGCCGAACATCAAAAGCCGTATAGGAAGATCCAACCTTTGGATATACCGGAATGGAAGTGGGAGCACATCACCATGGATTTCATTATGAAGCTGCCACGTACTCCGAAGGGGTATGATGTCATATGGGTGATTGTTGATCGTTTGACGAAGAGTGCCCAGTTCCTACCAATCCGCGAGACATATTCATCCGAGAGGTTGGCTGACCTGTTCATTAAGGAGATTGTAACTCGTCATGGCGTGCCGGTGTCCATTGTGTGTGATCGTGACACCCGGTTTACCTCGAAATTCTGGAAGAAATTCCACGATGCCATAGGGACAAGGTTACATATTAGCACGGCTTATCATCCCCAAACTTATGGTCAGTCAGAAAGGACCATTCAAACACTGGAAGACATGCTTCGGGCATGTGTGGTTGATTTTGGGGGAAGTTGGGATGACCAGTTACCGTTAGCTGAATTCTCGTACAACAACAATTATCATGCCAGTATTGGCAAGACACCATACGAGATGCTATACGGTAGAAGATGTAGGATGCTCGTATGTTGGGGAGACATTGGGCAGAAAGAATTGGGAGGTGTCGAGGTGATCGAGGCTACGACTAAGAAGTTAGAAAGATTAAAGCCTTTATGAAGGCATCCAAAGATAGACAGAAGTCGTATGCCGATTAACGACGCAGACCGATTGAGTTCCAGGTGGGTGACCGGGTTATGTTGAAGGGCTCACATTGGAAGGGTATTATCCGATTTAGGAAGCGGAGCAAGTGGAGCCCAAGATATATAGGCCCTTTCCGAATCATTGCTCAAGTAGGAGAGGTGGCCTATAGATTGGAGTTAGCAGATGAGTTAAGTGAAATTCACCCGACATTCCATGTATCTCATCTGATAAAGTGCTTAGCTGATGACGACATGATTGTTCCACTGGAAGACGTCGAAGTAGATGAAAGGCTCTATTATGTAGAGCAGCTAGTAGCAATCATTGATCGTAAAGAGAAGAGGCTGAGAAATAAAGTGGTTCCTCTTGTGCGTGTACAGTGGAAGTACAAGAAGGGATCCGAGCCTACATGGGAGAGTGAGGAGAAGATAAGGTAGCATTATCCTCATCTGTTCGAGGAATATCAGGTTTCGAGGACGAAACCTATATAAGGGGGGTGGACTTGTAACACCCGGTTATTTTAAAAAGACAAGACATAAAGAATAAAAGAAAGAAAAGCAATAAAGTCCAAGTGGAAGGACTAAAAGTGTCCAAAAGGACAAGTCTTTAAAAAAGTTGGTGTAAAGGTGGGCATGGCCGCCCACCCTCCTTTCACATCACTCTCATTCGGACTTTAGAGAGAGAAAGACAAGAGGAGAGCTGAAACTCTTGGTTTGAAGAAGAAGAGAAGAAGAAATCAAATTCAAGATAAGAATTTATGGTTTCTAAGTATTTATGACGGGTTTTATCCCGGTTATATGCTTATGTGCTTATGTGTTTGTGTATGTGCTCGGGTATGTGAGTTGGTGATGTTTTTTAGGTGATTGAACTCGGTTGCAAAGGGTTAAAAAGGAAGAAACACCCAAGTTGCATCAGGTGAGTTCTAGACCCCTGTTTTTACTTGTTTTAAACTATCCTTGGGGCTGAAAACGTATTAAATGATTTTACAAAGCTTATGTATGTTTACCCGTATGTATTGTGCATGTTGGATGTTGGTTCGTGAATGTTTATAGTTTGTTCATGTTTAGAATGGCTACATTAAGCTTAGAACAGATGGGTTTGATGATTGGGTTTGAAAACATACTAGAAACATGTCACACAGAAGGTCCATGCGCCTAGATAAGGCTCATGCGCCTGAAAATGCCTTAGAAGGAATTAAGTGTAATTCATGCGCCTAAACGGTAGTCCATGCGCCTAAGAATGCCTTAGAATGTTTAAGTATAGCTCATGCGCCTGAACAGTGGTCCATGCGCCTAGAAATATTAGTCAGATGACCAAGTGTAGGGCCATGCGCCCCAATAGTGCTCATGCGCCAAAGTGTTCATACACCTGAATAGTACCCATGCACCTAGAATTGGGCTGGAATTGACTAAGTGTCCAGACGTCCAAGATTCCCCATGCGTCTAAGCACTAATGCGCCTGCTTAGTGCCCATGCGCCTGAAAGTTGCCCATGCGCGTAAGTGTTCCCATGCGCCTGCATAGTATCCATGTGCCTGCATAGTGCCCATGCGCCTAAGGACTTAGAATATTTTTCTGATTTTTGGAGAAAAATGTAATGTAGGCTTTGACTTGGGAGATTCCTGGGGGCTATGTTAGTTGACTTTTTGAATTCATTTATGTTGTGATAATGTGATGTATGATGTGATGTATGATTGTATGATATGTTTATGTTTCTTATTATGATGTATGATTATCTTTCTTGTGGCTTTACGTGTGATGTTAATGAATGAATGAAGTATTCTATAACGTAAAGTGAAAGATAAAGGAAAGAGGAACATGAAATAAGAATGCATGCATTAATGAGTAATGAAAGTAGAGATAGTCATGATCTTCAAAACTAGGAGGTTGAACTACATATACCTCTTCATAAATTTTCCCATATAGGAAAGCACACTTGACATCCATTTGATAGATTGTGAACTTCTTATATGAGGCATAGGCTACGAATACTCTTATTGATTTAATTCTTGCAACAGGTGCAAAAACTTCATAATAGTCTATCCCTTCCTCTTGAATATATCCTTGTGCAATCAGCCTAGCTTTGTTTCTTACAAAGATACGTTTTTCATCTAGTTTGTTTTTGAAGAGCCACCTTGTCCCAATTGGATGTTGACCTTCAGGTAGATAAACTAGATTCCAAACTTTTGGCTTCCTGAATTGTTGAAGCTCTTCCTACATAGCCTCAATCCAGCTATTATCTTCTAGGGAAGCTATGATGTTTGGAGGAACAACTTGTGAAAGAAAACAAGTGAAAAGACAAATGTTTGCAGCTCCCCCTTGGCTTCTTGTTGTTCTTTCATTAAGATCTCCAATTATGTTGTTTATTGAATGAGACTTATGAATTCTGGTTGTTGGAATGGATTCAACTAGAATAGATGATTTTAAGTTGGTCATATATATTGATGCAGATGGATCTAGCTGAGATGTAACACCCGGTTATTTTAAAAAGACAAGACATGAAGAATAAAAGAAAGAAAAGCAATAAAGTCCAAGTGGAAGGACTAAAAGTGTCCAAAAGGACAAATCTTTGAAAAAGTTGGTGTAAAGGTGGGCATGGCCGCCCAACCTCTTTTCACATCACTCTCATTCGGACTTTAGAGAGAGAAAGACAAGAGGAGAGCAGAAACTCTCGGTTGGAAGAAGAAGAGAAGAAGAAATCGAATTCAAGGTAAGAATTCGTGGTTTCTAAGTATTGATGATAGGTTTTATCCCGGTTATATGCTTATGTGCTTATGTGTTTGTGTATGTGCTCTGGTGTGTGTGTTGGTGATGTTGTTTTAGGTGATTGAACTCGGTTGCAAAGGGTTAGAAAGGAAGAAACACCCAAGTTTCATCCGGTGAGTTCAAGAGCCTGGTTTCTACTTGTTTTAAACTATCTTGGGGCTGAAAACATATTAAATGATTTTACAAAGCTTATGTATGTTTACCGTATGTATTGTGCATGTTGGATGTTGGTTCTTGAATGCTTATAGGTTGTTCATCTTTAGAATGGCCACATTAAGCTTAGAACAGATGGGTTTGATGATTGGGTTTGAATACATACTAGAAACATGTCACACAGAAGGTCCATGCGCCTAGATAAGGCTCATGCGCCTGAAAATGCCTTAGAAGGAATTAAGTGTAATTCATGCGCCTAAACAGTAGTCCATGTGCCCAAGAATGCCTTAGAAATGTTTAAGTACAGCTCATGCGCCTGAACAGTGGTCCATGCGCCTAGAAATATTAGTCGGATGACCAAGTGTAGGGCCATGCGCCCCAATAGTACTCATGCGCCCAAGTGGCCCATGCGCCCAAGTGGCCCATGCGCCTAAGTGTTCATACACCTGAATAGTACCCATGCGCCCAGAATTCGGCTGGAATTGACTAAGTGTCCAGACGTCCAGGATTCCCCATGCATGTAAGCACTCATGCGCCTGCATAGGGCCCATGCGCCTGAAAGTTGCCAATGCGCGTAAGTGTTCCCATGCGCCTGCATAGTGCCCATGCGCCTAAGGACTTAGAATATTTTTCTGATTTTTGGGGAAAAAATGTAATGTAGGCTTTGACTTGGGAGATTCCCGGGGGCTATGTAAGTTGACTTTTTGAAGTCATTTATGTTGTGCTAATGTGATGTATGATGTGATGTATGATTGTATGATATGTTTATGTTCCTTATTATGATGTATGATTATCTTTCTTGTGGCTTTACGTGTGATGTTAATGAATGAATAAAGTATTCTGTAACGTAAAGTGAAAGATAAAGGAAAGAGGAACATGAAGTAAGAATGCATGCATTAATGAGTAACGAAAATAGAGATAGTCTTGTAAGCATGGCATGTACATCGGGGTCTTTCTTTGTGATTGACCATTTGCATAGAACTATTGCTGCATACCTTAGGTACTGTGACCATGAGGTGCGATGGACCGTTATAGAAGGTCTATGATAGGCCTAGGTCCAGAACCACGAACAGAAAGGTATTGCATATGGCAATGGTAAACCTACATTCATACCTTAGGTACTGTGACCACGAGGTGCGATGCACCGTTATAGAAGGTCTATAAGAGGCCCAGGTCTAGAACCACGAACAGAAATGTATTGCATAGTAAACCTAAATCTTACCCTAGGTATTGTGACCACGAGATGCGATGCACCGTTATAGAAGGTCTATGATAGGCCTAGGTCCAGTACCATGAAAAGAAGGGAAGGGTTATGGTTATAAGAAAGGAAAAGTAAAGCATGAAAGATCAAAGAAGATAATGATGATATTATCTGTATGTACGTATGAACACGAATGAATGAAGAGTACAGTTTGATTCTGAAAGAAAGCAAAGAATGGTTTTACGAAAGAAAAGTATGTTTTATTTATAAAACTAGAACTCGCTCAGCAACGCTAACTTTTATACATTTCAGTGGCAGGTAAAAGTTGCTGAGGATGGCACGAGGCGGCTACTCAGCTCTTTTGGATGGCATTCTTTTGTTAATGTTTTTGCATTGTAATGCGAATGAATGATGTTTTGAAATGAACGCTTGTATTAACTTGCAAAAGCATATGTAATGATATGAAAAGTTATTTTTTTTATGTTTTCGCTGTAATATTTTCGTAAAGCAAATGTAATTATATGTTTTATGTGCGATGAGGATCCAACTGTAAGTGTCCTGGGAACGGGGCATCACATGAGATGATGAATTTATGAAGTAATCAAGGAGTTCTTCATGTTTATCATTGGAAGTAGAACGATTTTTTTCATGAATTTGTACATCAAATGCATTGTGAGTATCTTTCACAGGAACTTCTACTAAAGTATTTTGTGCTTTCTTAGGAGGTAGAGGAACATCTATGGATGGTATTTGTTGAACATCTGCTAAGGCTTTATCCATATCTCCCGATGTAGGATGCTCATCTGTGGATGTAAAGTCATTAGCTGCTGATGAAGTGTTTCCATCTGAGGATGTAGATCTATTTTGTTGAACTTGTGCACATTATTGTCATTATTGGTTGTTCCTTGATTTATGATACTTGATGTTTGTGTTCTTGAAGGATCAGCTGATAAAGATACTTCATTTAGATTTGGAGGAACAAATGGATAACATGTACAATCAGATCCTGCATTATTCAAATAACCAAAGTTAAATGAGTTTGTTAGTACATCTATATCAAACAACCATGGTGATCCTTTTACAGATTTAGGAAATAAGGATTCATCAAATGAAACATTAGGAGTTTCTTTTTATAATATTTTGTTGTGGGATGTAAATCCTATATGATTTAGATGTTGAAGAGTATCCAAAAAGAAACCATCATATGCTTTCTATGAAAATTTTCCTAATTGTTCTTTTATGTTTAAAACATTTCCTAATTGTTCTTTTGTGTTTAAAACAGATACATGACACCCAAAAGCTCTAAGATATCCTATGTAAGGTTTTCTTTTAAATAAAAGCTCATAAGGTGTTTTATTGTGTTCTTTAACGATTAATGTCCTGTTTTGAACATTGCATGTTGTGTTCACAACTTCAGCCCAAAAGGTGATCGGCAATTATGAATCAGCTAGCATTGTCCTTGATGCTTTAACGAGAGTTTTGTTTCTTCTTTCAGCAACTCCATTTTGTTGTGGAGTTCTTGGTGCACTGAAATACCAAGCAATACCTTTATTCCTATAAAAAGAATCCAAGTCATCATTAATAAATATAGTCCTATTGTCACTCTTGAAAATTTTAACTTTTAAAGCAAGTTGATTCTCAATCATGATGTCAAAGTCCATTAATTTTTTTGATGTTTCACTCTTTTGTTTTAAGAAAAAGACCCATTTAAATCAAGTAAAATCATCCATTATCACTAAACAATATTGCCTGTTTTCAATGCTCATCACATTGGTTGGACCAAAAAGATCCATGTGAAGCTTTGATTAGTGTAGTGTTGGTATTGATAATATTGGATTTGTGTGACACTCTATGTTGTTTTCCTTTATAACATGAAGGACAATGATTTGAACAATAAAATTCTTTCTTTGGCAATCCAATGACTCGGTCATTTTTCGTGAATTTATTCATGTTCTTCATGTTGGAATGAACAAGCCTTCTATGCCACAATTGAGATTCATCTTCTGATGACTTAGATAGCAGGCATGTTTCATTGCTTGTGAGTGTTGTATTGTTTATACCCAAAACATAGGTGTTTCCGTTTCTTGATGCTTTAAGAAGGATCCATTCTTCTAGAAATGAAAATCCAGGCATAAGAATGTAACAATTAGTGTTATCAAATAATGTGGTATAATTTTGATCACAAATTTGAGATACACTCAATAGATTATATAGTAAATTTTCACAATAGTTTACTTTCTCAAATTTGAGCACACCATTGGTTACCATTCCTTTAGCAACTATTTTACCTCCCTTCTTATCCCCACCAAATGCCACATATGAGGCATTTTTAAGCTTGAAGTCATGGAGAAGAGAACAACTTCCTGTCATATGCATGGAACAACCACTGTCAACATACCACTTGTTGTCAACTCTCCATGATTGTTCCCGCACACATAATGAAATCAATTAGGATTAACAATCCAAGCCTTAATGATCTTAGGTTTGTCAGTAGTGTCTAAAATTTTTACTCCTTCATGAATAAGTCTTGAAGTTTCAGTATTAATTTTAGTCTTAATTGATTCATTCTTTGTTGTTTGTGGTGAGGATGATTCTACTGAAGATGTGGTTGTTGAACTTGGTTCTGGTTTCTCACTCTCTTTTTCATTCACCTTATCTTTGTTGGTTTGTTGCATTGGTTTTGAAATTAAACCTTGATTATTGAAAGTTTCATCATCTTTTGATTTTGAATGAGGTATACGAGTTCCTTTTTTAAAATTATCAAAGAAAGCATCATCAGCGTTTGCTTCTTTATCACTCAAAAACACCATTTTGTGAGGTATTTTGGACTGCTGAAATGATGTTCTTTTCTTCAAAGGTTTGTCATTAGCAGATGTTTTGTCCTTTAGTTTTGGTTTCGGTTTTGGTTTTTGTTTTTGTTTTTGCTTTGTTTTTGAATCTTCTTGGCTTTCAGTGGATTGAGAGTCTGATTCAGCCTTCTTCAATTGTGAATTCTTTGGGCTATTTGTCTTGTTTTTGTTGTTGAAACAATATTCGTGAGTTGAATTTCATAATGTTTGTTGAAGTAACAGTCAGAAGTCATGTCATTGTTCATATTGCAAATAGAATAATAGTTGCTGAAGTAACAATCTTTAGTATTCTGATTTTTTATATCACACCATTTGCATTATATTTCATCTAATTCTTCATCAGAATTGACTGCTTCTTTTTCTTATTCAACTTTTAAAGCATCAATTCTTTTTCTAGTTTTGCGGTTGATTTTCCTTGCCTTTTCCTGGCATACTAACAAGGGATTCTTGTTTACCATTTACTGATTTATGCTGCTTGGAATTCATTACTTTTTGGTTTGATTTGTTAGTTGTTGCTTCTGCCTTCTTCAGATCTTCTATTGATTCAGTAGATTTGGTTTTTGGCAAATCTACTGCTAAAGAAGGTTTCTTCTTCTGCTGATGTTCTGTTGATTGTTTCTTCTTACTCTTTTCTACAAAACATGTGTGTACTTCCTCAATAGATGTACACTATTCAATTCCTTCAGGTGATGGTTTTTGTTGCTGATGAAATTCTTGAAGACCTTCATTTAGCTGAGCTATCCTCTTGCCAATAGTCTTCAATATGTTTCTTTGTTTTGGAGGATATTGCAACTTTGTTTCTTCAAGAACTTTAGGAATGGTTGTTTCAAAAGCAACATTCTTACCAATGTTCAGTTGATCATCATCATGTTAATCAGAATCATCCAAATCATCACACTTATTAAAGTCAAATTCTGAATCATTTTGTTTAATATGCTCTGATTTAGAAGGTTCAGTATCACTCACCTCAGTTTCATGATTATTAACTTGTTGGTTAGTATTTGTTTCAAACTTGGTGCTTGGCACAAAATGATTTGACAAAGTGTTTGTCATTGTGTAATTATTATTTATTGAAAGTGCAACAACATTATATCCTAACCCATACTTGTTTTTTGATTCAATATCAGAATTTAATAATTTTTCATATTGCTGAGATGAAAGTTAAAACATCTGAAGTTTCACTTCAGTTGATGCATGATCAGCCATGGATTTAGTTAAGGAAGTGGTTAGATGCTCAACTTGTGCTTTTCAACTATAATTTTCTAAAACAAGTTTATCTAAATCCTTTTATAAAGAGTTTATATTGATTTGATATAATTTATGTTCGCTTACATGAGATTCATTCAATATCATTGTTTCTTTTACTTTATAAGCCAGTTTTGTACATTATTAGCCAGTTTTTAGCATGGACTCTATATCTTTCAACTTCCTTAACACATACTGATGAAGACAATCTATCTCATACCTCTCTAGCCATGGGTGGAACTTTATCTCCATGTGGGCCATTAGAGCTTGATTCTCTTCCAAGACTTCCTTCTCATACATGATCCAGTCATAGGTTCCATCTTGAAGTATGATTAGTCCAGATTCTTTAGAATTACTTGGTCCTACAGATGCATTAATGGCTGGTGGGGATGAGTTGGTTAGCTATGGTTGTCTGAAAGATCTTTGAGATATAGATTGTTGTTGAGGTTGATGTTGATAAGATTGATGTTGTTGATGTTGTTGATGTTGTCTCAAGTCTGGATTTGATTGTTGATTACATTCTCTAGAGAAATGTCCATAGAAATTGCATTTGAAATATCTTACCTTCGACTTATAAACACCGATCTTTGTTGTTTTACTTGCTACAGCCAAATTTATATTTCTTCTCAGGTACTGTTTGGCTCTATAAGCAATCATAGCCATTTGCCATTGAAGATCCATCTCCTCTACTACATCTAGATGTAGTTCTTCCAAGTCTTTCTAGAAAATGTTGGCAGATGATAAAGTGCTTCCCAAGTAAGCTTGAAAACTTGAAATAAAAGTTGCAAAGGCTGCCTTTTGTTCTTTAGACTCCAGAATCACAGTGATGGGCTCTACTTGGTTGTTGTTTGAAGAAGTCTTTGCTAATGATGTAGAGGCATCTCTTCTATCATCAGTTCTTCCTTTTTCCTTTCCTGATTTACTTTCAGAAGTTTTCTTAGAAGGTTTTGATGCATAAAAGCTCAATTCTTCTTCATCTTCACTCAAAGTACAAGAGTTGTCACTATCATTATTAGAAATAAAGGCACTTCTAGCACCTTTTATTTCTTCAAAGTTATAGGGTGTGACATGTGTTCTCACACTCTTGTTTCTTGATTTTTCATCCATTTCAAGAGCCTCCACTTTAGCTTCTAAGGAATCTATACGAATTGTTGTGAAGTCGCTGGATCGGTTGACATCCGAGCGTGTTCTTGACGGAAGGAAACAAAAATCAAAACCAATCGAAAAACAATAGAACAAACAAGAATATAATGGTTTCATTGATAAAACCTAACGATTACAAGCTCGTTAAACATAAGAATCAAGACTCTTGGCAAGGGGAGATCGGGCATGATCTCCCTTCTCATCCGTTAGCACCTATGCCCCGGGCACACTCCTTCATCTTTCTACACAATGAAACTGGTAATTATAGGCCTCAGCCCAAATCAGATACGACTGGGCCCGTTCGTATGATTGGACCATGCGTATGGTTTAATCGTACGAGTGGACCATACGTATGGTTCAATCATACGACTGGACCATACTTGTGGTTCAGTCTTACGAATGGCCCAATAACATCTCTCAGTCACACGACTGTTCCATTAGCATGGCTCAGTCGTACAACTGAGTCATTCACATATGCTCCTGCGAATGACCCAGTTTCATGTGTTTAGAACATATCAAGTGTATTACATTAAGCCTAGACTATTCATCAAGCGACAAACACACTATATATGGCAATATATGCTCCAACAATTGCTTTGAGGTCTATGGTGTTCTTGAACATGGACACAGTTTGTTTTCAACTTTTAGGCAATGTATGGAGCATCTTTTTATTCAATTCCACATTAGTGTATTTCAACTCCAAGATGTTCATCTTTGTTACAAGTTTCATAAATCTACGGAGTTGTTGACGAATTGATTCACCTACAATATGATGAAAGGTTTCATATTGTGAGTGAAGTGTGTCATTCCTAATGCTTCTGATTCCATCACTCCCCTCATAGAGTGTATGAAGAATCTTCCACAAGGAATTTGCTATTTTGTAATTCTCACACCTAATCAATATTTCTGCAGGAAAAGCCATACTAAGCAAGTTGTATGATTTGATATCAACTTTTACCTTTTTAACATCATTAGGTGACAAATCTTTCGTACTTATGGGTTGATTATTGTCATTATAATACGGCCCAAGAGTGGGAGGAATATAAGGACCTTCAGTTATCGATATCCATAAGTCAAAAACAGTATAATTCACATGATTCCTAAATTTGAATTTTCAGGATTTAAAATCCGCTTTTGTTTCCAACTTTGGAGGTTGGTATAATGATCCACCAAAGTTACTCATTATTAGTTAAAGTCTAAGAGTTTGACTAAACATAGTTTCTTTTTTAGTAAATTACTAATTAATGACAAAAACTTAATTACTAAAAATTAAGTGATTGTGGTCACAATTCAATCAATCCTTTAAATGATAATTAATTATCAAATCAAGGATTTTGTTAATATATTTGTTCAAATAATTTGAACAAGATATGATTATCAATCAATAACTGAGATTCACTATTCAATTATTGTGAATATTGATCTAAGTTTAAACGAGTAATGAATTAGTACTTGCTAAAAGACAATTCACCTGTATTTATTGTTTTAGGCAAAAATTGATTCAAGGAAAAATGATTTGATCAAAAACAATAGATCTAATCAGTGATAGATCTAATGAAACAAGTAGATAACTAAATGCAGGATTGATGAAGGGTATGCACTTACAACACAACAACACAGTCAGGAGACTTGCTTCTGAACACTTAACAGATCAAATAGGGAACTGGTTAACCTTTGTGTAAAGATGTTGAGAACACAAGTCAGAGATAGAACAAGATAGCAAAACACTAAGTGATTGGTTTTCAAGAATGCTATATATTGCTTCTCAAGTTCTATTACAAGTGTTACAAAGCATATAGGAAAGTTACAAGTACTTGAGATACATATACTACATCCTACAGCCGGCCATACTTTGAAAACCAGCCGAATACAATTGACTAGACAACTACAAAATCAAATGTAGTGTCAAAAGGCAGATTGCCTTTTGACTAGTGACTATGACATGCCATAGCTCACATCCTAACATAATACAAAAATGATAAAGTACATAAAGTAGAAAGTTACAAACTCAAGACCTCAATGTACAGTTACCAAAATCATGGACCTTTCACCAACTTATGTAAAGTTGGTGTCTCATCAAAGTTGCAGCGGAAAGGGGTCCAGGTTTATGGTAGAAGGTATATTAGATAAAGCATGTGTCCTAAATGTCTTCAGAAGAATTTGTCTTCTAGTTTGGCTTCGGAAGACTTGTCTTTGAAGCTTCGGAAGACTTCATCTTTGGCTTCAGAAGATATTGGTCTTGGCTTTGTTAGATTTCACACTTAGAATGTTTTCCTGTTGCTGGTGTGAAACTTCCGAAGCATTCTACTTTGGTTCACTTGTGCATGCATGCAGGAGAGACTTTGGGTGTTTGGGTTGCAATCCATGGTTTTGATATAAGATCTCACCATCTTAAGATCCATCCCACAGACAAAGGACTTAATTTATCAAATGGCAGCCATTTCTAAATTTGATATGGAAACTGTA